>ML802331.1:166590-196988 GCA_009831015.1 Picea engelmannii
GGCATACCCATGCTCGGGACAAAATAGAATCATGGCTACCAATCAAATACACTGTATATCCATGTCATATAACTATATAAATAGTAGCCACGAACAATACACAACGAAGCTACATCTCGAAATCAAAAAGATATACATATAGAGTATCCATCTTCTAGAAGCTGATACGGCCTGATGGATAGAGATAAGGTCTTCAAAGCTCGAGCAACAACTTCAAAATATTCAAAACTTAGGTAGGAGTGTAATATGAGTGTACGACTACACTACCCAGAGGTCTTCGACGACTCGTCGGTCATGGACTAGATAATCTTGATGATCAGACTGAAAGCTTCATTGATTTCTAATAAGGACTTGATTGGACGTTCAGGATGGTCGAGTATGAGGGAAAGAGACAAACTGCAGAGGGGCCGACTCAGGCTTGGTGAAAAAATTTCCTTGGAAAACAACACGACAAATGATGAGACTCAGGCAACATGGCTTTAACATAAGTCTACGAGGCAGGAGGCAATGCAAACTCTCCATATGTTTGGAAGAATAACCAAATGGAGGAGGACATAGCTCTATGTAGCGAGAACAAATTCCTAAGGTCATATTAAATCCCAGGGTTTGAAAAACAAACGGACATATGTGCTTTATCCAAGGGCGACTCATTATGCTGCCAATAAAGAAAATACTTTTCCCTTCCTCTTTTTGGGGTATATTTGATTTTTTTTTTGTCTTTTTTCAATAATTTTGGAAAAAGAATAAAAGAATGTTACGTTACAAAGGAGGATTGAGTGTCACAAACGTACTATTTCCAAGCGCACGGAACACACAGATGCTCAGGGCAAAGGGACATATGCAAGAAAAGGACACTCGGGAAAAATCTTCCAAGGGCCAAAGGTGTCAAGACGCAGAGGCAAAGTGCTACAGGGCTTGCGTATAAGGCATGCTTCAGATGGTTCAATTGAGAGTAACATGGAGCCAGCATTAGGCCAAAGACACAAGTATGCAAATGCGATTAATAAAACACACAATGGTAACGTCCTTCAATGTAAGCTTAACGAGCCCAGAGAAGGTAAGCTCGAGAGTTTTTCATATTTAGAGAGTCTGAAAAAGTGTAAAAGGAGACTCCATTGGGGTACCTTTTTCGAAAGTAGTCTAGTTGGTTCGAAAAAGGGGTAAACTAGCACCGACAAGACGTCTTATTCAAAACCATTTTTAATGAGTGTGATAAAGACAAGATCACTCGGCAATTTTTTCACTTTTAAGGAGTTTGAAAAAAGCTTAACTATGGACTCCATCAGGAATGTTTTTCTGGACCATTTTAACGAGTGTGAAAGAATAAGGTCACTCGACGATCTTTTCAATTTTAGGGAGTCTGAAAAGAGCTTAACTATGGACTCTGTGGGGGTTCCTTTTTCGTAAATTTAGTCCCTCAGGCCCAAAAAAGGGGTAAAATTATACCTGAGGGTACTCTTATAGAGAACAAAAGTTCCTTAGAGTATACCTTTGTTCGTATAGTTGACCGTCTGGACTGAAAAAGGGTTAAACTACCACCGGACAGACGTGACTTCAAATTTTAGTTTAACGAGCGTGAAAGGCCACAAGATCGCTCGACAATATTTTCATGTTTAGAGGGTCTGAAAAGGGTTTAAAAGAAGACTCGTGTAAGGAACGTTCTTCTGGACCAATTTAATGAGTGTGAAGAAACAAGGTCACTCGACAATATTTTCATCTTTAGGGAGTCTGAAAAGGGCTTAAAGAAGACTCCATGGGGGCTACAAATCATGTATGAAATTGGTTCAGGTATAGCCCGCTGCTAGGCTCAGACCAAGAGTCTCTTCGATAATCAACTTGGGAAGTCTCCCAAAAGGGAAGAAAACACAAACCACAGTGTAAGTCCTCCTGCAGGATAGAAATCATAGTCATGGCTTCAAGGATAGCTTCATCTGAAGGCAATTCAAAATCCGATAAATCACACAAATGAGGGTCAATAGTCCCAAAGGTTGAAGTAAATTGACCATACTCCATATGACAATGGAGGTTCTGACCAGGATTGACCGAGTCTATCAGCGAAGAATCACGATCACAAGGGCTTGAGGATCTACTAACAACGAGATCAGACTCATAAGGATACTCAAGCCCACTTGGACCAAGAGGAGGAAGTGAGGGATCCCATGCCCCCATTGGATAAACCAAAGGATCAATTGCTGAGACCAAGTCTCGAGAGGGAAAACATGATTGCACAGGTTCTTTCTCAGAAGCAATTGAACACCGAGGATAAGATGCCACATAATTAACCTGTGGCGGGGTAGAGTCTACACGAACACTAGGAACATATAAAGGGGTAGTTTGAAATAATGTTGAATTAGGATGGTGATTATTAGATGCCAGTTGGTTGATAGTGACAATGCTTCCATTGTGAGGGAAATGAATCACCCGAAAGAGTGTAGACACCACAACATTCATAGCATATACATAATCCCGCCCAAGAAGCATATTGAAATCTAATGGGCCTTGCACCACTATAACATCGACACAGACAATCTTCCCACCTAACGAGATAGGAAACTGAGGAAGAACCCCCAAATATTCATTAGGATGTCTGTCAAAAGCCAACAGTTCATGCGAAGAAGACACAAGCTCAAGAGATCCCAAGACTTTCCAAACCGAGGAGGATAAAATACTTGCAGAGGATCCTTCATCCACAATACATGGATAAATGTTTGTTGAATTAACTTCAACCCTTATTTGAAAAGGTGCAGCAAAAGGAAGATGAGGCTCAACAAGGTCATTCCAATTAAAGGAAACCATCCTAAATCTTGGAGGGGGTGTGCTCGGAACGAGCGGAATGCCCCCTTGTTTTGAAAGCATTGAACCGAAAATGCTAAAAACATATTCGGTAGACACGTCACTCCCCAAAAGAAGAGTGGGATCATCCGATGACTGCATCGACATGACCACTTTTGCAACCAATGGTTGAATAGGCTGTGATACTACATGGTCTAAAGGTACCTCACCCCCCAGAAGAGGAGTAGGATCAACCAATGACTGCATTGACATGACCACTTTTGCAACCAATGGATGAATAAGTTGCGAGACTGCATGGTCTAAAGGTACCTCACCCCCCAGAAGAGGAGTGGGATCAGCCAATGACTACATCGGCATGACCACTTTCGTAACCAATGGTTGAATAGGCTGTGAGGAAACCTTAGAAGACTCAAAATCAGAAGAGCTTGCAGACATGGACCACAATCTTCGTACCTCTGGAAGGCCAGGGCACAAATGAGTAAGGTGATCTCCCTTGCAAAGCTTACAAGGGAACTTAAGCTTATGTCCTATCCGTATAGGTTTCTCAACAGAATCAATGCCCCAAGCATGACTGGTAGTGGTTGGTTGCACATCTCCAACATGACTTGTATAGGTTGGTGATGGGTCGATAACATGACTCGCAGAGGCTACAGACCTATTGCCAGTATGACTAGCAGGGACTGGACTTTTTCCCCCAACATGACTTGCAGAGGGTGGGTGATTTCCCCCAGCATAGCTTGCAGAGGTTGGGTGTTGGTCTTCAACGTGACTTGTAGAGGTTGTCAACCTATCTCCAACATGACTCACAGAGGTTGGTGATTTCTTCTTCCTATTCTTCCTCTTTCTATTTCATTTAGACTTCCGGTTACTAGTAACTGTCCTTTCACCAGAGGCAGGAGAAGGAAGAGGAGAAGACTTTGCTGACAAAGAAACATCAACAGGATGCCCATGACATAAAGTGCTTAACTGAGAAGCGTCAAGAGCATTTGGGACATTTGGAATGGTACCCAACCAAACCGATAGTCCCACATTCAACCCAGGAATGTACAAAGTGGCCATCAAAGGGACACCAACATTTCCGAAGAAAGGAAAAGCACAAGAATCCCCTTGCGAAGGGGTTCCTTGGTTGGTATCGTCAGTAACCTTAGCCATGAAGATCTTATGCATAGGTTCTTCCCTTGCAGGATCATTCAAATCCGTAAAAGTCTCACACTGACTCTAGTGAACTATTGGTATCAAAACAACGCCTATAAAGAGGTGGCTCCACGTTTCTAAGAGGAAGACCAAAAAGTTTGCAGAGGCATTCCATTAGGCATGGAGTCATAACACCCTACGGATCAAAGGCAATCAAACTGTATATCAGACAAAGAGGTATATAATGATGAGTAGAAGCATGGTGAATATGAAAAAATGGAGAACACCCATTTAACAGAGATCCTTTCTGCAATAGATAAATATTTTCTTAAACAATGAACAATGATTTAATGGGCAAGCTAAAACAGATGCTCTATTGTTCATGAATCCATCAATCAGTGGCATATATGATCCTCAAAACCTGCAATATGTTCAAGCAAGAAGATAACAAAGAAGTTTGAAAACAAAGAAGAAAATATGATAAAAGCTCTCATGAATCTTTAATGGCAGAAAATTTCATAACAAACAGGCCCTCAGGCTTACAAATGAGCAACTCTAACTGCTCCTACTCTCTCAAGCCTCTCTTGGATCATGAATCCAACCTCTTATCCAAGAGATATTTCCTTCTTTAAATAAATAATAGCATCCAAATGAAATAAGGAGGTCGAATCCCATCTCCTCCATTGGATTCTAAGCCTTGGAGATAGGTGGCAACAATCAAAGAGACAAAAATCCAACAAACTGCTAATTTTCATAAATTTGTTGGAAGTCATTAATAAAATGTCTCCACCTCATTGGATGAGGCCTTTGCTGGAGATAAATATTAGGTGCAGGTGTCTCTTGAAATCTAATTGATCCTTGAGAAGGAATTTGAACCCTCCTTGACATGTGGCAACCTCCCAACAAGGAAAATATCAAAATCGTGACCGCTACAGGAAATTAGGTAGCGTCGTTGTAAAACAGTTGGGTAGCACCACTTCTATGTCTGATATCTCTCAAACCATAACACATTTTGAAACACTGAGAGAGGTTTTTGTTATTTGGCATACTATAGACAAAAACCTCCTCCAGTTTTCAAAAATACCTTCTCAATTGTTCAGAGTCCAAGTTTCAAGTTAGCGACTAAAAACTAGTAAAATAACTCTGCACAATTCGTTTTCTGCCAAAAATATTAGTTATCGCCTGTAGGTAGTGCCACTTATGTTGCGCCTGTGTGCATATTTAGGTAGAAATGTAAAAACACAGTGCCTTCAATCTTGAATTTGTGCAGAGCGGTTGGTGGTGTTTTATAATGTCGAACCCATTGTGTTTAGGTGTCTTGGAAATATAGTAGGTTGTGCACTTTACCACTAAGGGAGTTAACACTTTAGCAAAAACCCAAAACTCTGATAGTTATGCCTCTTCTAGATGCAAATTTTTTTGCTAACAGTGTGGACCATTGATTTCAGTGGATGTGTGGCACTGAATCTGGAGGTCCGGATATTTGACACTTCAGAGGTAATACAAGTTGGTGCAGCTAGGACTCCCGAAGGTTGGAGAGGATCCTAGCCATTGGTTGATGGAAGCATGGGATCTATTGATCTGTTAGCCTTCAAAGGTCTACCAGTTCGAAACTCCGAGGTAACTTAGGTGTGGTGCATTGAATAGGCCTGAAGCCCAAAGTATATCATCGATCAGGTGGTGTAACGGGAGCCATCTGATCTACGTCGGAATTTGACTCTCTGAGGATATAGAGTATTGGAAGCATCGTGCAATGGAAAGCTCTGGAGCCCGGAGTCATTGTGAGTTGTTGATCTCGATGGGTGTTGTGAGTCATTGATTCTCGACATTCGACTATTTGTGAGTTCACGTATTTGGAGGTTTTGGGAGGTGTCAAGTGTAGAACTCCCAAAGCCCAAAGTGTCCGGAGTGCCGAAGAAACACATTTGTTTTGGCGTCTGGTCCCAACACTTGGTCATATGAAATTTTTTTCAAGAAGAAGGGGATTAAAGAAAGAGCCCACAATGTTTTGTTGGACCTGCACCTTAGGAGGTTAAGGACCTATGTGCATTTAGAGGGGATCCAACAGGGATCCGAGAGATAATCCGGCTGCAAATTCAAATGATCCTAGACCGGGAGGTCGAGAGGACTTCGAGAGTGGGAGGGGGTCTGCATAAAGTGGTATCAGAGCCTGATTTTATTTACAGATAGAAAGCATGAGGAGAAAACAGAGTATTGATTCTCTGTGAATATTGTTTGCAAGTGTGCAGTAGTCAGTAGACAACGAGGAGGGCTGCAGAAGAAAGCCAGTGGTGCTCTCAGTTGCTGAACAAGCGAAGCAAACAACCAGGTGGTATGAAGGGAAATAACTAGTTGTGTTCTTAAGGTAGAGAAAAATAAAATGGCTATTGAAGGCCATAGGAAAGGTAAGAGAGAATACGTCCAGTAGGTAAACAAAGCACATATGGATAAATAGCTCGAGGAGATTAGAGAAGAACTCGATAGGTTAATGTTGAAGATGAAATAAGAAGCGATAGGAGGATGGAAGTACGGATGGCCATTGAAGCAGAAAGTAAGGTGGCATGTCCAGCTGTTGGTTGCCAAGAGGCAGTGCCAGGTATTGAGGAAGTGGTTGAGGCATGCTAAAAACCTCAATGACACAAAGGATAAGATGGTTTGCATTTGTGAACTAGATATTGAAGAAACCCTTAGTGAGGAGGAAGAGAGATCAAGAAGAGATATTGTAGACTGTTGGGAGGGAAGAAATGAAATTTCATATTTCCAGGGGGGAAAGGAAGAAGTGAGATTGTCTGATAATCTCAAGAACTCATAGGTGAGTTTAGATCAGCTAGAAATGTTGACAGAGGAGGAGGATCATAGGTTTATTCTAATCATTGGAGGAATCATAATATTCCTGCCAAGTAGCCCAATCGAGACTAGTGCATGTGATGAAAGTGAAGAAGAACGAAGACAGTCAGTAGAGACTGTCGTGGGAGAGGAGAAGGATCATAAATTGACATCTACCCAAGAAATGGAAGGAGAATAATTGGTCCATGGGTATGACCAATAGACTAGAAAAGAGGAGCATTCAGATAAGATGTTCACTCAGTGGGAGAAGGAGTTAAAGTTGTTGGAGGATTGGTTAAACCATCCAGAGACAGAGGAAGACTTCCAGGAGACATTCATGTAGAACGAAGAAGAATTCTAGCCCGAGGAGTAGTTGGATGAAGTTGGACTTGTACCAACACTTAAAGAGGCAAATAAACTAGCAGAAGTTAGCTTGTCAAGAAAGATGGCTGAGCAGAAGCTCAGTAACATGGATGCATAATTTGAGCCTGCAGTGGAGTGGAAAGTTAGTGCCACATGAGATGAAGTTATCATGGGAGATCAGATGATCTTCCCTTTGATATATATGAGGAAGAGAATATGTAGCAACAAAGAATACTGCAAAGAAGGAGCCAACCAGTAGATCAAATATTAATAGAAAAGAGCATTTTTTCCTGCCCATGAGGTTTCTATGTGTTTTTTATGAATATTTTCTTTTGAATGTATTTACTGTGCTTTTATATGAATTCCATGGATGTATGAATGATTCATTTGAAGGAGTTAGGTAGATTTACCTATCTTTAGTTTTCTAAGTGTTCTGGGCTCTTAGGATTGTGCAAGGAGTGCACACCAGAGTTAGTAGAAACTCTATGAAGCCAATGCAAGGCATGCACTTGAACTTTGTTTTGCGTTCAGATAAGAGCATGCCAGGTGGGCACACCAGAGTCATTATAAAGGTTAGAAGGGAAAGTGGTCCTAGGAAGACAGACCAAAGTTGTTGAACACTCTGAGGAGAAATCTCTGCAAGGAGTGCATTGAGTGAGCACAAGGAGTGCGTAGGTGAGTCTTTAAAATTCCTAGATTGCAGGAGAAGTGAAAGTGTGTGCCAATACTTCATCTAAAGTATTGAACAAGCTGAAGAGAAAGAGCATATTTTCTGCCAGGAGAGTAGAAGGATTCGTTGAAGGAGAAAAGGAACTAAACCCTTTGAATTCCAAGCCATCTAGAGAGCGTAGGCAAAGTGGTGAAAGTGTGCATAGAAAACCCTTTCAAAGTGTGCATAGGTTAAGGACCTTCAAGGTTCATATTGTTGAAGAAGCACAAGGAGTGAATAGGTGATATTCAAAGGTCTCAAGTGCAGTAGTCCCTGAAAGGTGTTTAGATGCCGAGACCCTTTGAAGTTCAAGTCATTTCAAGCTCGGGAGGGATAACATTTTCCAAAGAAAAAAAATATCCGAGGAGGAAGCTATAGCAGCTGTCAATCTCGGTCGAAGGGAAGATATGGACCATTAGATCAAGCCTAGAAAGGACAAGGAGAACGCAGAGGAGAGAAACATATACTAGTCATTGGATCTGAGCAAGTGGATTGAAGACCATCTTATCTAGGTAAGTTGCACAAGTTTTAATCCCTCGAAGTCCTTCAGACTTCAGAAGTTCAGATTTATTCATTTTATTACGCGGAGGAAACATGTCTCCCGAAGTCCTGAAGCTCGGAGTGGATCTGGGTCATCCATTGTTGAGGACACGTGTCAGAATATCTCGAAGTTAGGAGATCTTGTTCTTTAGAGGAAGTGGAGCATAGGCACTAAGGGTCGTGAGTCTCGCAAGCTCCAAAAGATAGATTAATTTGTAGCCTTCAACACAGAGTACATGTTTCAGCAAATCGTTGAATCCAGAAGATCAACAGTCTGGGAGATCAAAGGCATGGAGTATTCGAAACTCCCGAAGCTCCGAACAGTGGAGTAGATCCTCACCATCCATCAGAGAGGACGTGTGTCAACAGATAATATGTGGTCCAGAGACTTGGAAATCTAGAGGAAAAGAGGTGAATTTTTCTTGGAGTCGAGAACTCCTAAAGGCTCGAAGCCCGTAGCTCGTCTCGATCCATAGGTATAAGACTCTAGAGGTGTAAGTTGAGTGTGAGATGAGATTTCCCAAAGGGTCAGGATTTAGAGTTGATCTCAACCCTTGATCACAGTAGACACATGGAAACAGTCTGCTGAATCTGAATAACTAACACTTCGGAAGAATTGGTTCGAGTTGCATCAAGAATTCCTGAAGGTCCGGGAACCAGAGTAAATCTCGGTTGTTGAATTTTCATGGATGCGTGGCAGGAGATCTGAGAGTTCAGAGGTCCAATACTTCAGAGGGAACAAAGTGTAGAGTCGTGGGGACTCCCGAAGGCCCAAAGGCTAGAGTCCATCCCAGTCGTCCGTTAGAGGGGACACGTGGCGCTAGATTTTGTAGTTCGGAGAAATGACTCTTCGGAGGTTTTGTTGGAAGGCGCATTGGGGACTCTCGAAGCCTCAAGTCCCAAAGCAAATCACAACCTTCCAATTATGAGGATGTGTGGACCGCTTGTTTTAGTGGATGTGTGGTGCTAAATTTGGAGGTCTGGAGACTTGACACTCTGGAGGTAATACAAGTTGGTGTAGCTAGGACTCTCGAAGGTCAGAGTCTTGGAGAGGATCATAGCCATTAGTTGTTGGAAGCGTGGGAGCCGTTGATCTGTTAGTCTTCGGAGGTCCGCTAGTTCGACACTCCGGGGGAACTGAGGTGTGGTGCATCAAAGAGGCCTGAAGCTCGGAGTCATGAAGCGAGTATAGATCGTCGATCGGGTGGTGGAACAAGATCCTTCCAATCTACTTCATAGTTCAGCTCTTCGGGGATACTCTAGTATTGGAAGCATCGTGCAGTGGAAATATATGGAGCCCAGAGTCATTGTGAGTCGTCTATCTTGATGGGTGTTGTGATTCATTGATTCTCTTTGACGTTCGGCTATTCGTGAGTTCGTGAGTTTGGGAGGTGTCAAGAGTAGAACTCCCAGAGTGTCGAAGCAACACATTTTGTTTGGCACATGGTCCTAGCCCTTGGTCATATGAAAATTCCACTGGGAAGAAGGGGGCTAAGGCCTGAAACTGATTTTTTTAAGGGTTATAAAGAAGGGGCTTAAATAAAGAGCCTACAGGGTTTTATTGGACCTATGCCTTAGGAGCTTAAGGACCTGTGTGCATTTAGAGGGGATCCAATAGAGATCTGAGAGCTAATCCAACTGTGAATTCAAACCATCCTAGACCGGGAGGTCGAGCGGACCTTGGGAATGGGAGAGGGTCTACATTAGCTAGTAATCCAAAAAAGAGGGTCGTCTCTCAAAGTCCACTCACATTTCATAAAACTCATAATCCAACTGATATTATCCTACAACTATCTTGACTTTTCTACTATCTTTCTTCGTCTTCACTTTCCCAACCCAAGGAATGTACCATTCGTTTATCAGGGATCACCCAAGGCATGTACCATTCATTTATCAAGGATAACCTAAGGGATATACCATCCATTTATCAAGGTTAACCCAAGGGATGTACCATCTATTTATCATGGGTAACCCAATGAATGTGCCATTCATTTATTAGGGTCTCCCTGGCATAGGTAACTAGGAATCTCTCAACTGGTAACTCAAGGGAACTTTCTACTAGAAAACCTATCATCAAACCAATAACAAACACTTGTTTTTTTAGTGCAACTCACCTAGGAGTTCACTCTTCAATCCTGGAAATCTAGCTCTTCAATTTTCCATCTCTGATTCGCTCCAGTGACGCTCCAGTTATGCTCCAGAATTCTCCCTCCATGGATGCACCAACTCAAAGCTCTCCCTCTTTCTCTCTCCTTCTTCTTGTTTTTTTTCCCATGCACAAACTTCACTGACTAAAAACGATTGTCCCAACCAATACAAATTTCCTCTATTGTGCCTTTCCTTTCTTGAATTACATTCTTCCCCAATCCGATTCTACTCAACCCCCATGTTCCCAATAACTTTGGGATGACACCACTCACACCCACCCTCTTACATGTATTCAATGATTATCTTTGGAAACACTCAATCAAAATGATGTGACCACTCACATCCACCCTCTTACATGTATTCAATGATTGGCTTTGGGAACACTCAATCAGAATTGAGAAGTTCATATACAATTAGCAAGTTTAGGAAAATGGGTTAGATTGATACACATGGGTAATTCCCTCCTTTGACCCCTCTTGGCCATTATCCTAGACACCTACCTCTCTTGTGGATTAATTCATCCCCCATTTCTTGTTCATGTCCCCTTAGCAACGGACATCACATTTTTATTATTAAAACATTGAAATACAATTCACATATTACATCGCTTGGTCATAGCCACATATTATCTCCACATAAGAATGAATTAAATTGGGGATTATAAAGGGGATGTTACAATAACAAACTTAAATGATTACCATTTGGTAAAATCCACCTTCAGTTGGAAAGACTTGCATAGGAACACTAACACCAAAGTTGGCACTTGGCTCACCAATCATCATGTGATTGGCTAATGGCCCAAGTCCACCTAGGGCTTGAGCAAAGGAATGAAAAAGGTGACATCCTATTTCCAACACCCATTGGATGATGTCTGGGATGGAAGGTATTATGCACTATGCTAGAATGAAAGCCAAAATATTTATTTCTTTTTTCATCAAAGCCATGTAGGTTTCGACTAAAACCATCTATAGGGTGTGAAAGGAAAGAAGGTCCTCCAACTCTAAATCCAAAACCTTTTGTTGGACCACCCATTGGACCACCTGTTGGACTAATATTTTCTCTACCTGATGATTGGCCCATGTAATATTTCCCTGGACTTCTTAGCAGAGCCAGAGGATCCACTTGACTATGACCAAATTTCAACCTAGATCCCATAAAATAAGGCCTTATTCTAGTTGCCTCAAGTCTCCTTCCCATCATATCTTCATGGATTCTAGGAAGCCTTGATCTATCTCCAATTTCCAATGAAAACATTGATGGCCCTCCATTGCTTGATGAAAATGAGCCAAGTGATTAGTACAGAGGAAATAACTTCGAAGGACCACCGATGGGAATTCTTGTTGAACTAAGAACATATTTAGAGTTGGCATCGGGAAAAAAACCATGGGGACCCATTTCAAGAGGCCTTGATGTAAGAGTAATTTGATCAAACTTTGATGTGGGTGTTGGATAACTCTTTTGATGGTGTGTTGAAGGAAATGGCTCATCATGATTCAATGATAACTAACCATCAAACTATCCATGCTTATATTTTCTTGAATTCTCTTGGAATTCCTTCATGTCTGCAACTTGTCTACTAGTTTCTTGATGCATAGAATGAAAGGCACCTTCTTCACCTATTATTGGAGGAAAGGGAGGATCATGCATTCCTATGAGGAAATGAAGGAGCCTAATTTATAAGTATGATGTGATGGAAGTGCTTAAGGAATCTCACCTCTAATCTTCTTTCACCACTAATTATGATAACGATAAGTGGTTAATGGAGAATGGTTAGCGCTAAAATTTCCTATTTTATTAGAGGAGTGGGGAACCAAGTGTTTAAGGTTATGAACTTCCTCAAGCCACCTTGACCCTCATTCCATTTTTGGAAATTTGGTCATGCAAAAGTTGGGGGAAATTCCACATACAAGCAAGAATTAAAGGATATTGTTGGGATTTTAGAAGGGTTGGAAAAGTTGTAGTTGAAGGATGGAGTTTCTCTAAAGCCCTTGGGGCCATATTATTTTTTTGTATCAATATCTAGTACAAATAGAAAAGATAAGCTTCATGATAATTGTATGTGAGACACAACCATCAAAGAGGTGATATGTTCTTAATAATGGATATATTGCTTGTAAACATGGAAGTTGTACAAAATTCAATATCTCTTACTTATTACTCATATTACATATAATCTTTATCCTAGCTCATACAAAGGCAATTTGATGTCTATGTGTTTTGTACAAAGATTAATTAAAAAAAAACTTGTTTATGTACATATTTGGAAGAAGCCTCATCATTGAGTTTATTGTAACTAAGTAATGCATGAAATAAACTCAATCTAACTAACTAATGTAACTAGCATTGTAACTATCTAATGATGCAAGATAAGTAAATGATTTGTACCTTGTCGAAAATGCGTTGTGGATCGTGGAATTGACCACCCTTCAAACCTGCATTTGTCAAAGACAATAATGTGTTAAATGACTGAATAATAACTAAACATCGATGAACTTGCATTTGACAAAGAGAATTAAACACTATATGACTGAATAATAATTAAACATATACGATGCTCTAGAAATACTAAATGGAAATATTTCATGAATGAACTTCTCTTCGTTTCAAGAATAATTTATTCTCTACTAAACAAGACCAACCACGTGAAGGTGAAATTTTTTTTGGCCACTCCTCTGTAAGTGGCTTAGACCCAGACCATGTAGTTAGCAAAATGAGAGAATTAGAGCTAACAATGAATAAAAGTAGTTAGCAAAAGGGGAGAATTAATGGATAATGAGAAAAAGTAGTTAGCAAAAGGGGAGAATTGATGGACAATGGATAATTTGACACCATCTTTCTAATGCCAAAGTCACACGATGTCATAATTTGATCTAATACATAATTCACATTTATGCTATGTTTTAAAATGACATAGTTTTGGATTATAAAGGACCATGTCCTAGTTTTTTTTATTATAAAGGACCTTTGACTCATATATAATTGTATGTGAGACACAACTATCAAAGGGGTGCTACTCTTCATGATAATTGTATGTGAGACAAAACCATCAAAGAGGTGTTATGTTCTTAATAATGGATCTACTGCTTGTAAATATGAAATTTGTGCAAAGTTCAATATCTCTTACTTATCACACATATTACATGTAATCTTCATCCTAGCTTATACAAAAGCAATTTGATATCTATGTGTTTTGTACAAAAATTAATTAAAAATACTTTTTTATTTACATATTTGGAAGAGGCCTCATCATTGACTTTAATGTAACTAACTAATGGATGAAATAAATACTACACAATGTAACTAATAATGTAATTATCTAATAACACAAGAGAAGTATGATTTGTATATTGTCTGAAATGTGTTGTGGATCTAGAGGTGACACATTTGTGAAAGACAATAATTAGTTGAATGATTGAATGATAACTAAACATCCATGAGCTTGCATTCTAAACATCTATGAGCTTGCATTGGATTCCTAGATAGATATGACAGGATTCCGATGCAGAGTTCCATTAGAGACTGGGAGGACGTGATGAGTTCCATTAGAGACTGGGAGGATCCGATATTCGAGCGTTTCCCTAGATATCTTAATCATCCGATATTCGAGCGTTTCATTGATGTCAATTTTGGGATCCTTCAGATCTTGAATTCTGGATGCGTTAATGTTCCAAGAGAGGGTTCCTTGAGTTCAATTATCCAGATATCTGACATCCAAAAGTTTTCACGTGTTGAATTTTGAGGAAATCCGGACCTCTGGATTTTCGGATTAGTTTTGGTTCCGCCAGTCGTGTTGTAATGGCATCAAGACTTGCCACATTGGAATTGTGTTCTCGATACATCAACACAACATGATTTCAGAGAAGTATTTGCTTGCTACTGGCCTGATTTGAACCTACTAAGAGGACATAGCAAATGCTCAATTCCGTATCCTCCCATTGGATTTCTTTCAAGTTGCAAGGATTGAAGGGTATGGCTCGAAAACACCATGCCAGTGCTTGACATAATCAGATGTTTCAGAGTCCCGTTTTCCTGAAGAACTCTCCCGGACTCTTAAGCACATTTGAAATTGATATGATTACCGCTTATATCCATGTTTTCTATAGTATTATTACGAGCCAGTGCGCATGCTATTCTCTAAGACCCAGAAGTATCAATTCTGTAAATCCTTGGGACTTTATTGGACGGGATCAACTCGACAATCTTGGCAGGCTTTACTTTTCTTTTGCTGTTCCATATTTGAAGCTCTAAATTCCTATTCCTCCCTAATGTAGCAGAAACCAGAGGATAAGCTGATATAGCGAATTTTGACTGCATATCCAATATTGTCAGACGCCTGAGACTTGTATTTACTTCAATCATCTTGGCCAATTCTTCTGCCACTTTGGACCCAATCGAGTCTTCCTAAATCCGCAACTCTTCCAAGCATTCATTGGTTTTTAAAGCCTAAGCAATAGTCAATGCCCCTGTTGGTCCGATAGCAGACTCGGAGAAATTCAACTCTTTAACAACACTGTTTTTCTTCAACATATCAACCAATATTTTAACCCCGTTAGAGTTGATATAACTTTGCTGAAAAGACAGCCTTTTCAATGATGGACTTCTCTTGACAACATTGCATAGCTCTTTTACTTCATGAATGTTCCATCTTACTCTGTTGAAATCCAAGGATTTCAATGTTGCGTTCTCGTTTAGAGCTTGAAGAACCTCCAGAAATGAATCATCATTCTTTCTAAGCTCTGGAATGTTCAGAGATTTGTCCGTGTCTCTAAAACATGATATATCTGAATCTCGAAGTTGGTAGAATGATAATGTTTCCAATGAAGGTGTTTGGGATCTGATTGCATCTATTGCTGAATGTATGCCTTGGAGAGTACTAGAACTAGTACATATTGAATTTTTAAATATGTGACTTTTAAAAATATTTGAGATTATTATAAATATATATGTTCCTTTCTTAATATATTAGAAGTTTTTTTTCCCAAAGAATGAAAAAGTTTATAATATTTAGAGTAATTAATCTAGTTTCTATTGATACAATATGAAAATTCTTATTTGTAGCAACATCATTGCGTGTCATTTAGGATACACGACACTTGGTAGGGAAGAGTTTTATGTATTAGCTTTGTCACTCAGTTATGGACTCTGGGGTCTATGCTTTTTTTGGTTCTTAGATAAGAGGATGATGCATGTAGTTGATATTGGCTTTTCTATGGGAATTGGGATGTATGAAGTGGGAGTGATTAAATTTCTGGGGGGTTTTATGTTAGTATTTGTGGATATATGACTGAAGGATCTAGAAGTCATATCCAGGATATTTTACATTGCTCTTTTTCATTCTGTCTATGAAATTACCTCTATTGAGTTTATGTCCTTACAAATGGCACCATTCAAAAACCAGAAACAAACCCATATAATAAGTATATTTAATTTATCATTTATATACATAATTGGATGTCAAAATTCATTATTTTTACCATTTCTTTTATTAAAATTGTGTACATCATATAACAGTGTCCACTGAAACTGAAAACAGTTTACTTCTCTCAGTATACTTATAACGTGTTTTTTTAAAATAAAACATTCTTTATAACCGATATGTATTATTGACTGTAACGAGGAGGGTTAGGTGAACTAATGAGTTATTTTTGTTCAACAAATATGTCTAAATTATTTAGAGTCTGTGAAGATTTTAAGAGAACGTGAACACTTTTTTTTTCCATAAAAAATTCCGCTTTTATAAATAATGATATAACTGTATATGAAAACATAAACAGAATGATTTTCCATAAAAAAATTCCGCTTTTATAAATAATGATATAACTGTATATGAAAACATAAACAGAATGAGATCTACCAGCATAGACTGATCACCCAGAACGAAAATTACAAGGCATTCTATAAACCAGCTCATCGTATCTCTACCGAGAGAGATCACATCTTCGTCTTCCATGAGAAATCAACAAAAAAGAAAGTCATAACAGGGTAACAGACCCACAAAGAAAGACTCAGGAGACCAGCAGGTAACTTACAGGGGAAACTAAAAAAGATTTAGAAACTTGTGAGGGCATTCATGCTCCTCAATATACTGATAAAAGATCAACTTCCCTGGATCCACAGTTAGCGCCATCTTGGAGAGGTTGTCAGCCATTTGATTGTCTTCTCTATAAACATGAGAAAAGGATACCTTTTGGAAAAAGAACATAAACACTTAATAATTATTACAGTTAGTATGAACAGATAACCTTAACATCAGATGATAGGTCTGGTAGGAATATTTTTTTCCATTTTCTTTCTTGTCTTTACTTTTGAACATAAAGTAATGCAATCCAGTCTGCAGATCCAATTTGTGTGCACAGGGTTACATGTTTGTGGGTACAATTAGAAAAAGCATCACGACATCACATGATTCTTTCTATCACAACTATTATCACTCCAAGAAACTCTTTGAGGTTGTAAGCCAAAGATGCTTGGTAACTCAAGAATATGGTAAATTTTGTATTTTGGGAACAAAGGAATAACTCAATAGCTAATGAAATGGACCACTTATCATGTATTCAAATAAGACAGTGCTTTTAGAAATCAATAATCAGACAACAAAGTTTGAACAGGGGATGAAGAATACTAGTCTAGATAACCAAATACAACAATGTGCAGGGTCATACAAGATAGCAAGAAATCCTTTAATTCAAGTTCATGAGCTTAATAAGAAGATAACAGTTCTTAGAAGCTGAGATAAACTGAAGTAAAGTATAGAATAATGAAGTACATGAACAAATCTGTCATTGAAAGCAAAAGAAGACTGTGATTCTATTATCAAGATAAGAGTCTAGTACAGTAGCAAAAATATCTTCTAGATTGAACCCTGATCTCTTAAAAAGATAGGCATTTATAGCCTTTACAACAAGTCTAAGATCCTGAAAAAATGGATTTATATATCTAAATATAGAAAGTAAAACTAACTAAATACAATTGGATAATCAAAAGACTAGTTCCTAGGACTCGAACTGTCTTCTTTGTTGATCTTTGGCATCTGGTCTTCATCACTTCTATGACTCTGATGTGTCATGGAGGGTAAAGACACATGTCTTATGTAGCTGGAATCTTTCAACAACCGTAACCAAAACTTTAGTTGACCAATTTTAACATTTGGTCTCAAAATCTCCATGAATCTTTGATGCTGAATGCTTCTTGATTTGGTGGTTAATCCTTTGATGCTCCCATACCCGTTTAATCACTCCAAAATCGCTTTTCTCCAGCTTAACTTTCTAAAATTTTCTTTTTGTAGTTTCACCAGTTATTTCGCCTTACGATCTGCTAGTTAGCTGGTGAAAGCTCTACTTTTCATCAGCTAACTGGTTATAATTTCACCGTTTGCGCTGGTGAAAGCTCTGTCTTTGGTCAAAAAGAAACCCTTCATGTTCAAAACTGTTGTTTCACCAAAAACTCAGTGTTCTTTTGATTTATCTCCCTGCAAATTTACAGCAACCTGGGCCAGTACCTGTAAATCTGGATGTGTGTTAATCTTTTCCTTCATTTTCTTGATTTTCTTCTTGAGGCGTTTTGCTAACCACCATAAGTTGTTATAATCCTTGGTGATTTTTTTCTTTCTCTTTTTGTCTTTAACACTTTCACGAGCTAACTTCTCAAAAGCTGTATTTGTCTTTGCAATTTTTTTTGATAAGGCTTTGTATCTTTCCTTGATCACTCTTTCCAGAACCTCCTGTTGTGCTATTACCTCTTTCAACTCTTTAATTTTTTGTGATTTTTTTGATTTCTTACTTTTTGAGGTTTCACCTTCATCTATGGGAGTAGAATCTTCATAGTCCTGTGCAATTTTCATGGAGTTCTCTGGACTTTTGATGGCTGGACTTTCATCTTCCCTTTCTGGCTCTGTATCTAAATCCGTGTATGGCAAATTGAGAACATTTGTCTTTTTCATTGTAGATTGCTCTGAGTTGGTTTCAAAATCTAGTTTCTTCTTTTCTCTCTTGGGATTTATGTTATAAATCTTGTCCTCTGGTGGTCCTGGAAGAGCTCTCCTCCTCCTTAAGCTGCTCTGAGGAGTTGACTGTTTTTTCCCTGCTTTCTTCTGCTCATTTATAGGTTGAGTTTGGGTCTCAAAACCTTCCCAGAAAAGAAAGTGCTGTCAAGTTCTTCCTTTTTGTCCCAGTTCCTCTAAAATTATCAATTTCATCAGGCCATAATGACAAAGGGCATTTTTTATTCTTAAAGGTTTGCCTTTGATCTTCTTACACACTTTGGTTAGGCTTTTGTGAAGGAAGAAAGGCAAATTCAGAAGGATATTCCCTGTGAAATGATCTAGAAGTCTGAAATGGTATAACATTAACTTGTCATACCTACCTTTTGAGGTGAAATAAAGTTGAATACCTTTGAACAGATCTTGCCATTCATCTTCCAGGTGAGAAACAGACATGCTTTTCCTCCAGGTTCTGTTTCTAAATTTTGCCTTGAGGTATACCCTGAAATTTAAATTCTTGGTCACTGTCATTTTAAACCAGCTTTGGTTTGTTCTGGGTAAGCCAGTTTTTGTAGCGATGGCAGCTTCAACGATTATCATCTCTAGAGAGCCCACGCTGGCCTTCCTTCCATCATATGACTTGGCAAAAACTTTTGTTGTCGCTTGGTGACAACCATGCTGTAACTTTTCCACAAAATTCATGCATCCTGCGTCTGAGAAACGCTTCTGCACATCTGGATGAGACTGCAAAAATGATAGATTATTTAATTCTTTCCTCAGCACCAACCCACTTCGCTTCCTCGCCATCTGCGACTTGAACATCGGTCGATTTGCACATGGTTGACACAGTAATTTTCTTGATTCAACCAAGGCTGGCGCTGGTGAAATCTTTCCATGTTGCCAATTTGAAAATGAAACCATATCATATTGCCTATGAACACCGCAAGTTCAAAACATGAGATGTTGATTTGATGTTGTCGGGTGACTGGTACTTTCTCCTCTGTATCCAATGATGAATGTGATTTCGTCATCTCCAATTCTCTCATTGTTGTAGCATGAAATCATGAGCACAATCCACCATAATGTCCTATTAAAACGTGAACAAACGGTATCATCATCATCATTTGTTTCAACTAGCGCTCCATAATGATTGTGTGATGTGTGTCGAGAGTGTCCCTTTTTTATTTCTGGAGTCATTGAAGAGAAATCCGTGTTTAGTGCTTTCACTAGCTTGCTTGCCTACAGAGGAGTACACCTTAATCGTTGAAACCTGAGGCTTTCACCAACTAACATCAACTTTGCAACATATGTTAGTTGTTGAAAATCTTTTTCACGAAATTTTTAAAACAATCTTTTGAGGATCAACTTATTTCTAGGGTACAATTTTAAATCCTATATTTTGACACTTTTAGAATCTAAAAACAAATATAGAATCCTATAAATGACAATGCTATCACCTACAAAATGGAACCAATTTGACTGATTCATTTTGGGAGCTAACAATTGGGTCCAACTGGGATGGATACCTCCCTGTGAGGTGACCAAGAACCTAGTTAGACTCAGTAGCCTTTATTACAACTGAAATTTGAAAATGGTTTTACTCGGTACCATTGGGCATGGAGTTATTGAAGAGACAAAACTAAAACAAAAATGAAAAGAATATGTACAAATAAAACAGGGCTTTAAGAAAAGCCTTATGAAAAGTAGGGTTTTAGAAAACGCCCGTTGAAAGGGCCACCTGCTACTTCTTCACTTGCAATATTTTGAAGGACAAAGGTATTATTATGCTGAACTGTTGTTATGACAAATGGACCTGCCCAGAGAGCATCAAATTTTCCATGTTTCCCCTTTTCTTGCCTTGATGCATCCCATTTTAGAACCAGCTCCCCTGCTTTGAAAGTATTTGCCTTAACTTTCCTGTCAAAAGTTTCCTTCATCTTTTCTTGGTGTAACTCTGTCTTTTCCACAAGTTGCTCTCTGTCTTGCTGCAACTCTACAAGATTGTGGATCCTTCTAGTTAAATCATTTGGTTCAGAGTCAACTTCTTGTAAAAACTTTGCAACTGGCAGTGCAAGTTGAACAGGAAAGATGGCTTTAGTACCATATACTAACTTGAAAGGGGATGTACCAATTGAATTTTTATTTTTAACCCTGTCAGCCCACAAAAAAAAATTCAACTTGGAATCCCAGCCTTTGGTATTTTGTTCAAGCAACTTATTTATGAGCCTGACTAAACTCTTATTCGATGGCTCAACTAATCCATTTCCTTGTGGATAGTAAGAAGTAGAATGTACTAGCTGAACTCCCATCTCTTCAGATAATTTTACCAAGTGTTTATCATTAAATGCAACAGTGTTATCGATGACTATTCTCTTAGGAAAACCAAATCTGGCGAATATGTTTTCTTGCAAAAAATTAATGATGACAGTGTGATTGGTGTTTCTGGTAGGAATAGCCTCAATCCATTTGGTAAAATAATCAGTGGAAACAAGGATCCATCTATGCTGATTGCTAGAAGGCGGGTGAATCTCACCTATGAAGTCCAAACCCCATTGCTGGAAAGGACCTGTGACCACAATAGGTCTGAGGGGGAGGGATTTTGGTTGTTGTTTGCCTGCAAACTTTTGGCACTTGTCGCATGTTCTCACAAATTCACACACATCTAAAAATAAAGATGGCCAATAGTAACTAGCTCTTAGGATTTTATGCACGGTAGTCTTCCAATAGTGATGTCCTCCACACTCACTATTATGAAATTCAGTCATGATTCTAGCTTCTTCTTCTTGGTTTATGCACCTCAATAGTAACCCTATTGGATTTTCCAGAACAATAAGTTGCCATTAATGTAGAAATTCATGGCTTTGAGATTTAAATCCCTCCCTTGTGTTCTTGTCAAATATGAAGGAGCTGATAAAGTCTGTAGAAAATATAAGATGTGGTTGTACCATTTACAGTTAGCTAGGTGAGCTGAAACCTGCAATTTCTCACTTCCTTTGTCCTCTGAAGACTAAATATTTTCTGCATTTACACTTACCAAATTTATCTCAAGCAATTTACAATTTTCTTCTGCAAGAAGTTTGGCAAGGCCTTGAACTTTCACAAGTTTTGTTGGCTTGATATCAACATCAAATTCAATTAACTTTGCTATCCACTTACTCCTTTTTCCATCTATGTCGGGTTGTATAAACACATCTTTAACTGAACTTGGAGGCACATAAGCTATTACCTTGGCTTGAAGAATGTAAACTCTGAAGGCTTTTAATGACTTGATGAGCGCATATGCTTGTTTTTCCAATAGTTCATACTTCACTTCAACATATCTCAAGACTTTACTGAAGAAGGTGATTGGCTGCTCCTGATCATCAACATTTCTCTGCAATAGTACAGCTGCAATTGTGTCTTTTGAAGCAAATGAAAAGATATAAAACTCCTTGTCAAAGTCAGGACTGATTAAAACAGGGGTTGTCATAATGGTTTCTTTGATAGCATTGATGGAGTGTTTAGCTTCTTCAGTCCATCTTACTTCAGAGTTCTTTCTTAACATACAAGTGATATGCTTTGTAAGTTCTACAAAGTTTGCTATAAACCTCCTGATCAAGGTTATAGTTCCAAGGAAAGACTGAATATCCTTTTTTGATCTAGGAAGAGACAAATGTTTAATGGCTTCCACTCTTTTTGGATCAATCCTCACCCCATTAGCTGAAACAATATGTCCAAGTAAGTTCCCTTCTTTGAGTGCAAAATTAGATTTCTTAGGATTAAGAGAAATGCCATACCTTTGACATTTTAGGAATGTCTTTCTCAAGTGTTGCAAATGATGTTCATGGATGCTTAAAAAAACAGTAATGTCATCAAGATATATCAAGACGAATTTTTCTTTTTCCCCAACGAATGCAATGTCCATTTCCCTCTGGAATGTCGCTCCTGAATTCATCAATCTAAAAGGCATCTTTTCGTACATAAATGTACTTCATGGAGTGGTAAAGGCAGTCTTTTCTCTGTCATCCAGATGGACAACAATCTGATTGTATCCAAAGAAACCATCAATAAAGGACATCACCTTTGATCCTGACACCTTCTGTAAAATATGTTCCATCTTGGGCAGCGGGTAGTTGTCTTTCCTAGAACACTTATTCAGATTTCTGAAATCCACACAGAGTCTAATCTCTCCATTTTTCTTTCTGACAGGTACAAGATTAGCAATCCAATTTGAGTATCTGAGAGGTATAATAATGCGAGCATCCAATAGCTTCTTGATCTCCTTTTCCATGGTAGGCAACAACATAGGACTGAAAGATCTAAGTTTCTGCCTAAATGGTTTTGTATCTTTGTTTAAGGGAATCTTGTGTTGAATTATCTCAGTGTTGAATGTCTTTAAGTCATCATATTGCCAAGCAAAGATGTCAGCAAATTCTTTTAACAACTCACCGTAATCAACCTTTTGTTTTTCGGTCAGATGTGAAGCTAAGTTGACATATTTAGGATCCTGTTCATTGGCTACATTATACTAAAAAACTTCTGAGTCCTCGTCCCTCTTTTCCATTTTGATAGCCACATTGTTATTATCAAAAATCTTTTCTAAAGGGACCAAACCTTTAGGGATTTTGTTAGTGGACAATTGTACTATTTCATGTGCTGCAATTTTTCTTCTGAACTTTGGCTTCTCAGCTTCCTCGTCATGTTCATTTTCCAAATCAATTTGCAAATCTGCAAACTCGACTATTACTGCAAGAAATCTGGTGAGTTCGGCATCATCCTCGAAAACCTTCCAGAATTTTACATTGTCAGGGAGGGATGGCCTATACTTTACTTGAATTTCATAATTCAATTTAGGAGGTAGAGGAGGTATAAAAGCACAGATTGACACAACTAATGAATCAACCAATTCATTCATTTCTCTGGGTATGTATGAAATTTTGAAATCTGTAAAAGTATGGATTGCTCTCAAAACTTCATCCCTATAGGCTTTCAGCCTAACATGTTTGGCCTGAAAGGATTTGTTTACTTGCTGAATGATTAAATATGCATCTCCGAATACATGTAATCTTTGAATCTTCATCTCCTTGGCTGCATTTAATCCCAGGAGCAATGCCTCATACTCTGCAATGTTGTTAGTCACTTTAAAATCAAGCTTAAAGGACAAATGAGAAGTTTTCTTCGAAGGAGAAATTAACACCACCCCTACTCCTGCTAATTCTTTGGTACAAGCACCATCGAAGAACATGGTCCAAAGATCATCTTCTGCTACTTTTGTGGATTGAACTGCGGGCTTCCTAAGCAACAATGAATCTGGTAATGAATCATTAATTTGTAATATGCAAGATCCCATACCTGTGTCAACTGAATAAATAGGATGGTTGGCTGGATTTTGTTCATCACTGATAACATATGCAAGTTGTGACTCCCTATATAATATTTTGTTTACTCCTCCAAAAACGGGGATAGTAGCATATGAGAGATCCATTTGAAGAGTGCAACATCCACGATCTTGATAACAAACATCCAAATTTAGGTGGGATGTCTGCTACTACTACATCCATAGCCATAGTTTTCATAGATTCTTGGGTCAAAGTTACAACCAAGTCCTTGATCATTCCAAGACATTTAACTTTCCGAGAGTCAAAAGAGAAAAGATCATGGTAAGACTTGGTAATCTCTAACCCAAGCTCATCCATAACCGCCTTTGGCATTAAGTTGTGGGAAGCACCGGAGTCCAACAGATAGTTATGTAGTGTTTTGTCATGAATGTTCAGAGAGATATAAAAAGGTGGACATATTTCATTTATATCTTCTAGCATTTGGCCAAAAATAATGGTTGGCTTGTCATCATATATATTAAGAATATCAGTAGAGGGGGATATGAATTTGGGGTTCAGAGTTTTGAGGATATCTCTCTTGAATGTTTCATTCTTCATTAACTCAACCAAAGGGATGGGGATTTTAATTTTTTGTATTTCAACCTCAAAATTGAAAGAATAAGAGATTTTATCAGAGACTTTTACCTCATTTAAAGGATCTTTCAGAACACTTTACGGGTTGGCAGGGGTCTGATTTTTCTGAATTTGTTGTTTGACAGGGACAACAGTCTTCTTGGAAGGAGCTGGTGCATTTACTTTTGAAGAGTTTGTTTGTTGATTCTCTGATGTCTGATCCTTTTGCTTGACAGGGGCCTCGATCTTCTTAGGAGAATATGGTGCATTCTGTTGGGCAGTATTGGACTTAGATATGAGATTGTATATGTTCTTCTCTTCCATCTGAAAAAGGCCATCATCAGCAGAACTTTCATCTATCTGTGCAATCATTAATGCTTATTCATAGTCATGTTGTGTCAGATAAGACTTCCCTATATAATCTCCAACACAGTGAATATTATCCTCTCCATATTCTTGATAATCACCTTCATCTTCGTCCATCACGACATTTTGAAGAGAAGCCTTTATCCTCTAATCCTCAGTAGGATTCCTTTCTCTTTGCAAAATCTGCATTGGCTGATTATTTCTTCTGAAGTTGTTGGGATTATGATTTGGGTTTCTACTTGCATAATCATAAGTACCCCTTCCCTTGGCAGGCTGCTTATTTTCAATTTTGAGTTTAGATGTCTCAGAGGTTAGAGACTCTAACATCTTCGCCATTTTATCTAACTTTGGGTTAGCATTGGATGAAGAAGAAGATTCATCTCTTGGCTTTCTTCTATCAATGTTTCCCTTCAACTTATGAGAAGCCAATATATTTGATTCCACTTCAAGGGTAGAATCTTGCATCGGGGATAGTGTCAGTGACCTCCTTTCTCTCAACAACAAATAGAAATCTGAGTCAATTGAATTGGAATATGTGATTTTGGCAGAGGCATTTGAAGGTTTTATCTCAGTTGGTATTTTACTGTACATTCTATTGAACCTTTTAGTGAAATCAGAGACCGACTCACCATTTTCTTTCCTTAGATTTCCAAATTCGGTAATATAGTACAAAAAATCTCTTCTATCACCCCAATGTTTTAAAAAGATATCATCCAATTGCTCGATGCCAGCTATTGAACCAGCATGGAGTTCTTTGAACCACTTCCTAGCATGGACATCTAAGCTTTGGACAAAAACTTGGGTCCAAAAATCTTCCTCCTCAATGTTAAGGTTTTCATCATAACTGTAGAAGGCCTCTATATGTTCTTCAGCAGTCACATTACCCTCACCTATAAATTTGGGCATATAATTTTGATATTCTCTTGTCGGCATAGATGATACTGGATTTGGCAATATAAGTGGCGCATACCTAGCAGCTAGGATTTGTTGCATCTTGGTCAAAGGAGGGGGTGCAGCCATAGTGAATAAGGGTGAGAGAGATGATAGTATTTTCTCTGATTCCTCAACACTAGGGTGTTAGGATATTTAAACACTTAGGAGTTAGTTAAGATCTACTTGGTCTAATATGTCATTGGGTAAAAGTGTGTTTCTTTAGTATGCATTAGTATGCATTTGTAGTTAGGAAATCTAACGGTCACGATATGTTCCCGACATAGAGTGATCCGACGGTTCATACTCTCCTTGATCTTAACGGCCATTGATTCGTGGCTTAACACTCGATTGGTCCATGATCTCTATTTAAAGAGCATGGAGGGTCATTTGTTGATGATCGATTGTGAGAAACTCTCTTGTAAAATCTCTCTGTAATCTTTTTCTTTGCATTAATAAACTGCTCCAAGTGGTCACGTTGGCTGGGGCCATGGATGTTTCCCCGTAGGGGTTTTACCACATGAAAACATCTATGTGTTGATATTTGATATGGTTATGTGAGTGGTTACTGAAGGTGTTCATCCTCTATTGGAATACCTGTGTTGTCGAACATGGTATTAGAGCCTGTTTGAAGACCTGCTCCTGTTGTAGATCAAGATCGTCAAGCCGAGTTGCCTCATCTACATTTTCTGGCATTTTCATACATTTATGGGCTGAGAGGATTGTTCCATTGCATCCGAAGCACTCATTTCATTCCGGAACACTTTTGGTTTCACTCGAAAAGGTTTCTGTTTGCCCAAGATATGACCATTACAGTTAGATCCGGAGGTATAAAGCCTGAATACGCATTTTTTTAATTTCTGCAAAGTTTCATTTTGATTTTATTTCGGTTTGTATTTTTTTATTTCTGAGTTTCTACTCTTTTAGATATGCATATGTTGTTTTCCCCGCACTCTGTGAGATCTCGGCAAATCAGAAACAGATAGGAAAAGGTGCATCTTCTGGGTAAGCTAACCGAGATCTAACCCTTGTTGTCATCAAGAAGCAAATTTTTTTTCTTGTGTGAAAAGAGTTTCTTTTTAGCATGCTCTCCAAGGACAACAACAACAACAACACCAATCCTTCTCTTGAACATTACAATATGTTTTGATAGACCATTTGGTTAAAACTTGCCTTATTAAGTAAGAGGTCTTGAGTTCAAGTCTCTCTTTTGTTACCTTTCTTGAAAAAGTTAACGCTAACAATTGTAAAGTGCATTTCACTTCAAGTATAAAAGTGAATCACTATAAGTAGCTTTATATTTTATTTTAGAGTTATTTATTTTGCATGCAAATTTTTTGTTATAAGGTAACTTCATTGTAAAAGTGATCCCCACTTATCTTTATAAAAATGGGTCACTTCATAAAGTAGCTTATGCTATCACGTGGTTATTTGGTTATCGTTTATGCCTTTTTAAAAATGGCATAACTCTCACATCGGAAGTCCATTTTCAGTGCTGTTTTTTTTTAAATTGCATAACTTTTTGATATCTTTCCATCTAGATCATTAGTTTCAGTTTTTAAAACTGCATTATATGCATATTTAATATGGCTTCTACAAGTAATATCTTGCTTACTAGCAACAACTACTTCCAATGGAAATCCCATATGGAAGATTTATTAAGAAGTAAAGGCCTATACCGGATTACCTTGGGAAAGGAAATAGCACCCACTGATGATGATAATAAAGCCAAATGGGATAATAGGAATGATGAAGCACGTGGACTAATCGGAATGTCCATCTCTCCTGATTTAAGATACCACCTTCAAGGAATTGATGACCCCAAAGAAGCTTGGAACACGATTGAATCTGTGTTTGGTAAACTCAATATTATTTGAGCACAACAGTTAGAAAATCAAATACTAACCATGAGTCCAAGTGATTTTTCTTGCCTTGGAGACTATCTATCTAAGTTTAAAACACTCAGAATTGTATGTGAAGAATGTAAGATAGTAATGGAGGAACAACGTTGCATATATCTTATTCTTTCTAAGATGGGTAGTGCATATTCTTTGTTTGTATCTACCTTTTATGCCATGAAAGAGGCTCTAGGGAAAGCTTATGTAAAATCCATTCTTGAGTCCTTTTGTGCTTCTTTGATTAGAGAGGAAGATAAGCATGTACAACTTGGAGTGATCAACACTTTAGGTACCTCAAACAAAGCCTTAGTTGCCCAATAGAAAGACAAACCCAAGTATCCCAAGAAGAAACATCCTTGCTACAACAACAAACAACCTAAGGGTCCCAAACCTGCTCAGACAGCTTCAACTCCTAATGGTGACAAAGGATCAAAATATAAAAGTAAGAATACTAACAGACATTGCAACTTTTATAATAAAGATGGTCATGATGAGTCCAAATGTTTCAAGAAAATGGCATCCTTAGAAGCAACGATGAAGAAGCACAACATCAGTATTGATTCTTCTTCTTCTTCTTCTTCTTCTTCTCATGGACATGCACTTTTTTCTTCTGGTTTTTCCTTCAATACAACTTCTACTACTTCTTCTTCTTCTGATGAGTGGCTTATTGATTCAGGAGCATCTTATCATATGGCTAAGGATAAAGTCATATTTTCTGCTCTACATGAATGTAACACCAAGAAAATATTTGTTGGTGATGATAGATCTCTTAGTGTTGTAGGATCTGGAACAATTCAGGTAGAAAATGGTCATTTCAATGATGTATTATGTGTTCCAAATCTTTCTTGTAACCTTCTATCAGTATATCAAATCACTCATTCAGGTGAAGGTAAAATCATTGAGTTTTCACCTCACCAAGTTGTAATCAAGGATCTAAAAGATCCTAAGTATGTTCTTGCAACTAGAATTGCTGATGATATTACCAGGTTGTACAAGTTTGACAACTTTGGGTCATCATCTTTTTCATCAGTTTTTGTTGCTCATAGCGATGACTTGAGCAAACTTTGGCTTGAGCAGTTTGGTCATCTAAACTTTCGTTCATTGCAACAACTATGTAATCAACAGATGGTTCCTGGTCTTCCTCTTGTTTCATGCAGAGATGGTGTTTGTGTCGGTTGTGTTCTCGGAAAACATCATCGGGACAGTTTTGACAAATGTGCCTCTTGGCACGCCTTGGGTCCTTTGCAGCTTGTTCACAATGATTTGTGTGGTCCACTTTCTTCTCCTTATTTTTATGGGTGCAAGTATTTGTTAACTTTCATTGATGACTTTTCTAGACGTACTTGGGTTTACGTCTTAAAACTCAAGAGTGAAGTTTTTGACAAGTTTTTGGCCTACAAAGCCCTTGTAGAAAAGCAATCTAGACATCAAATTCAAAGGTTAAGAACAGCTAATGGAGGTGAATATGTGAACAATAATTTTACAAGTTATTGCACTACACAGGGAATCCAAATGCAACACATTGTTCCATATACACCACAACAAAATGGTGTTGCTGAGAGAAAGAACTACACATCAAAAGAAATGGATAATTATATGATCCAATCTAAGGGATTAAGTCTACAGTATTGGGCAGAAGAAATCAACTATGCAAATTACATAGTCAATCGCACTACCACAAAGGCTCTTAAAAATATAACACCGGAAGAAGCTTGGACTAAAATTAAACCAAATGTAAGTCACTTCCGTGTATCTGGCAGTATAGCATGGGCCCACATTCCTGATGAGAAAAGGAAAGAATTGCAGCCTAAAAGTGAGAAGTGTATATTTGTTGGTTATTCTGAAGATGTCAAAGGTTACATACTTCTTCAAACACATTGTAATGAAGTTATTATTATAAGAGATGTTAAATTTGATGAAAAACTCTTGGCCTGCGAGCCTAATTTGGCGATTGTGCCTTCTTCGGCCTACGAGACATCTTTGGAATGTGTGCCTTCTTATGATCTGGTTTCATCTTTAGATGATGACAGTGAGAATGAAAATCCACCTATGCCTACTCACCCTCCTCCAGATGAGTCCTTTGAACTTGAAACAACACTAGCTCCACCGCTGCCTCGATGGGTCCGTTCAACACGAGAAGCAGTTGGTGATCTTGTCAGTGATCCTTCAAATCAGCGTCAGACACGTTCACAATTCCAGTGAGCCTCTTCTCTTTTGGCTCAAGTTTCAGAAACTCGTGATCCAGAGACATTTGCATAAGCTTCAGGTCATCCAGATTGGGATACAACAATGAATGAAGAGTATCGTTCTTTAATGGAAAATGATACTTGGGATCTTGTACCTCTTCCAAAAGGAAGAAAACTTGTTAGATGCAAATGGGTATACAGAACTAAGCATGCATCAGATGGAAGTGTTGAAAGACACAAGGCTCGGTTAGTTGCCAAAGGATTTTCCCAAGTTGAAGGAATTGACTATACTGAAACCTTTTCCCCTGTAGCAAAAATGAATTCCATCCGCCTTGTTCTTGCCCTTGCTACCTCACATAAATGGGAGGTCCATCAGATGGATGTTAAATCCGCCTTCTTGCACGGAGATTTGCAAGAATAAATATACATGGAACAACCTCATGGCTATGTCCAAAATGACTCTAGCCTTGTTTGTCACCTCAAGAAATCTCTTTATGGTATCAAGCAAGCTCCCCGAGCTTGGTATGCCAAAATGGATAGCTTTCTTATTGCCACTGGATTCTCTAGATGCCATTCTGATCCTAATGTCTATACCAA
>ML802331.1:212463-274183 GCA_009831015.1 Picea engelmannii
CCAACTACCTTTCTACCTACCTAACATTTCATCCCCCATATGAAAGTGTTGTCCTCAATGCTTGATGTACAAACATATACTAGGGTCCCATGGATAAGTGTGGACCATAGTGCTAAAGTAGACTAGAGAACTAGGGTCCCATCAAGAAATGGAAGCCACCATGTTGAAGTAGTCCAACCACAATTCTAAACCATGGTCTCGTGTCCAATTTCTCATGTGAACTTCACACAGAAGATATTGGCACCCAATAACCAACTGAAAATGATGCTCCCAATATTGACACATATCATGTGGATCCAAATAAGAATATCCATCCACATAGTGGGAGAGGATCAAAGCTGAATCGGAAAGGAACAATACCATATTAGAATATGCAGGTTAGACACTGGTAATCATAACTATCTCATTATGTGTGACACTGATATTCTCTATAGAAGGTGGAGTAGAGTTATCAAATAAAATATGGAAGTGATTGTCATCCTAGAAATGACAACTATCCATATACCAATCATCACAATTGGCCTCAAAATCATACCAAGCATATATTTCTTGATTATATTCATCCTTGATGTCCGCCATAAGAAATATTTCCTGCATGTTGTCCAATGAATCTTGAATACTACGAAAAATATCCTTGAGGCCGTCTTCAAGGTCATGCAATTTGTCATGCAATGTGTCATACAATTGGGCTTTGAATGCTTCATTCATCTGCAGAATGTTTTTGAGGGTTTGAGAGGAAATAGTCATTGGAAACACCACATAAAATATACCAAAAGAAATATTTTAAAATAAGGTATCCAATGTCATTGATTTGGTAACAATCTGAGCACCCTATGAAAAATTATGAACTCTGCAGTCCCATCGCCATCATGAAAACCCTAAAAAATAATTGATTTTAAATCAATGATATCTTCACTTCCAGAGCTTCGATTTGGACAATTTTTTTTTTGAAATTGGGTGAAATTGTGAGAGAAACTCAAATCTGCAATTTTTTTTTTTAAATTCGGCCTCATATGCTATATAAATCAGAAAAAACACGCGGTCATCCACGGAAAAAAACCCTGAAAATTGCAGATTTTAAAACTTCAATATCTTGACTTCCCAGAATCCGTTTTGGATGATTGTTTTTTAAATTGGGTTTTTTTCTGAGAGAAACTCATATATACAACCTGTTTCTACAAATTTTGAACAAAAATATACATAAATTGTCTGGAAATTCATGGCCCTTTTTTTCTCTTCTCCAAAAAAATCTGCAAAAATAAAAAAAAATAAAAACAATTTGTCCACCCTTTTTGCCAAGGAAAGTGCTCTGAGACCAATTTTTAAGTAATAAATACTTGAATACAAAATACTAAAATAGTACCAAATATATCTGAATACAATAACCTCACAAGATATATGAAACAATATAGAAAACCACCACTTTACTATATCAAAACCCTTGAGGTAGGGCAACACCATACAATGGATCCTATTATGGAAGGGATCCTCTCTCGTTCACTTGCCTCTTCGAGGGGGAAACCTCCTAATGAGATTACACTCACAATAAAATATTTCTCTTTATATCCCATTACATTGCTTGAACCCTTTTTTATAGTGCTACCATCACCTAAGAACATTCAAGAGGAGGAATCTTCTAGAAGTAGAACCTTCTAAGAAGTCCTCTTACATTTATTATATCTAACTACCCATTTATTATATCTAACTACCATAGTGGGAATTATTTAATAATATATTGGACCTAGTCCTCCTTACATTGAATGGCCTCCACTATTATCACTATGGGCCCTCTGCCCCCCTCGCCCCCCCACTACCTCTCTAGCTACCTATCACTTTTCATGGAATTAATGTTGATTTATCCAATCTTTGTTATGGTGTCCTACATATGGATCTGGAACAATGGAAATGGTGGCAATGGCGACAAAATGCATGCCAAGGGTATCTTTCTTGGACACATTTTGTGGTCTAACTTTATGATCGCATTCACTCTGACACCCACCATTTAGGTTGTTTGACCAAGTTAAAGCAGTTTGGGATAGTGGACGACTTAATTCTCGCATTTGAACACTTGGCTTTAATAACGGAGGGCATGTCAGATGATTTCTTTAGGGAATGCTTTATCAGTGGCCTCAAAGATGAAATTTGTGCCCATGTTCTCATGGCATGCCCCCGGACTTGTTTGGAAGCTACTCAACGATCCAAAGAAGCCCAATATATTGTGTCCACCCAGAATCGCAAACCCTCCTTTCCTCCTCGCCCTAAACCCAACCATTTTTCCCCTTCTGTAACTCCCCTCAAGATCCATAAATTAACCAGGGATGAAATGGTTGAATGTCAACTCAAGTGTCTTTGTTGTAATTATGACGACAAATATTTTCCCCGACACAAGTGTAAGGGACAAAAGATTTTTATGGATGTGAATGAGGATCTTTCTGAAGAATATGTTGTTGTTCTGCCTGTGGAGGAACTACCACCACCATCTGGCCTCACCCCACTCTTTCACCCACCCAAAGTTGAACCAGTGATTTCACTTAATGCCCTCACTAGCTTCTCTACTCCTCAGACTCTCAAATTAATTGTTTACATTAAAAATAGAAAATTCATCATCCTGGTGGACAGTGGTAGCACCCATAAATTTATTCATCACCGCATTTCCCAAGAAATCAATTGTTACATCCATGCAGTCAATAATTTTCAAATCATAATTTCCAATGGTGGTTCCATGAAATATGGGGGACAATGTGAAAATGTGTGACTCCAAATTGGCCAGTATCACCTAAAATCACATATGTTTGATATAGACATGGGTGGTTGTGACATTATTCTTGGTGCCAAATGGTTACATACTCTCAGCTCCATTCCCTTGGATTTTAAGGAATTAACAATGCAATTCTAACAGGAGGGACAAAAATATAATTTCCAAGGCATCACAAGAGGCTCCCTTGAGATCATCAATTCCCATCGCATGGAAAAGCCTCTCAAAAAAGGTCACTCAAGAATTATCGCCCAACTCCACTCCATTCATGTTGTTGAGACACCTTCTGTGCATCCTAACCTCCAATCTATCCTCTCCCACCACCAAGTTGTTTTTACCACCCCTAAAGAACTTCCACCTTCTCGTGGAATCCATGATCATTCCATCCCTCTCATCTTGGGTAGTCTTCCTCCCAATCTTCGGCCTTATCGCCGTCCCTTTTCACAGAAGAATGAAATTGAGAAAAATTTTCATGAATTACTCGAATTTAGTGTTATATGTCCCAATACTAGCCTCTATTCTTCTCTTATGGTCATGGTACTCAAGAAAGAAGGTACTTGGCGCATGTGTCCTGATTTCTGAGCCCTCAACAAACTCACAATCAAAGACAAATTCCCCATTCCTGTCATTGATAATCTCTTGGATGAATTGAGTGGTGCTCAATATTTGACCAAATTCGTTCTACATTCTGGCTACCATCAGATCTGCATGAAATACGAAGACATTCTCAAGACAACATTTCACACTCATGAGGGTCATTATGAATTCTTGGTAATTCACTTTGGATTTTCTAATGCTCCTTCAACTTTCCAAAGTCTTATGAATCATGTCTTCCATCCTTTTCTCTGTCATTTTGTCTTATTTTTCTTTGATGATATTATCATCTATAGTAAAAATTGGTCATCTCATCTCTCCCATGTGAATCAAGTTCTCCATCTCCTCTCTAAGCACCAAATTTTCCTCAAACAATCTAAATTTTTCTTTGGTGCCTCAGAAGTGGAATACTTGGGTCATATTGTTGGAAAGGATGGTGTTAGAGTGGATCCTAAGAAAATTGAAGCTATGCAATATTGGCCTCACCCTAAAAATATTAATATATTGTGTGGTTTTTTGGGTTTAATGGGCTATTATAGGAAGTTTTTTCGTAATTATGGAAAGATTGCATCTCCTCTCACTTCCCACCTTTAAAAGAATGCTTTCACTTGGACTTCAACTGTGGATCATGCCTTCCAAGACTTAAAAGTTGTTATGTGCTCGACCCATGTCTTAGCACTCCTAGACTTCAAAAAGACATTAGTATTGGAAAGTGATGCTTCCGGGAAAGTAATTGGAGCCATCCGCATGCAAGATGGCAGGCCCTTGGCCTTCACTAGCAAACAACTTTTAGAGCGAAATTTGGCCAAATCCATTTATGAAAAGGAAATGTTAGCTATTCTGCATGTTGTGGATATTTGGTGACCTTACTTATTGGGTCAACGATTCCAAATCAAAATTTATCATCAAAGTCTCAAGTATTTCCTGGAACAACGAATTTCATCCTTGGTGCAACAAAAATGGGTGACCAAGCTATTTGGATATGATCGTGAGATCATTTATAAGAAGAGAAATGAAAATGTAGTGGTTGATGCTCTTTCACATAAATATGAAGAATATGGGTCCCTTTTCTCCCTCTCCTTCATTGTACCATATTGGATCCAAGATGTTCGTCAGGAATGGTTCCAAGACCCCAAAGTTTCTAGATTGCTCCACCAATTGCAACACAATTCTTTAGTTTCTCCAAGGTACTCTTGGCATAATGAAGAGATTCACTACAAAGGCCATTTGTATTTATGAAAGCAATCCCAAGTTAAATCCACAATTATTTATGAACTCTATGCCTCACCCACAGCAGGGCATTCTGGATTTACCAAAACCTATGAAAGGGTCAAACATTATTTTTCTTGGGAGGGTATGAAATGGGATGTCTACACCTTTGTGGCTAAATGTGAGGTATGTCAATGCAACAAGGGAGAAACTGTCAAAGATTTGGGCACACTCCAACAAATTTCGATTCCCCCTACTATTTGGAGAGATATTTCTATGGACTTCATTGTAGGCTTACATAAATCCAACAATAAGTCAATCATCATGGTGGTCATTGATCGTCTCTACAAATATCCTCATTTTTGTGCTCTTCAACACCCATTCACAGCCACCACCCATTCACAGCCACCATAGTGGCTCAACTTTTCATGGATAATATCTTCAATCTTCATGGCATGCCTAATTCTATTGTCTCTAACAGAGACCCCACTTTCACCAACAATTTTTGGCAAGAGTTGTTCAAACTACAGGGCACCCAATTGCATCTCAGCACTTCCTATCACCCCGAGACGGATGGCCAGATGAAATTTGTCAACAAGTGTTTGGAAACATATTTGATGTGTTTTTCACCAGAGAAGAAAAATCGATGGGCTCAATGGTTACCCCTAGATGAATGGTGGTACAACACATATTATCATACAACTACTCGCATGACTCCTTTTGAAGTAGTATACGACCAAAATACCCCTTCAGTTCTCTCCTATATGCCATGGGTCTCGAAGGTTCAGGAGGTTGACACAAATCTTACAGTCTGGGAGGATATTCTTCGTGCCCTAAAAGACAATTTGGTCATTGCTCAGAATCACATGAAGCAACTAGCAAATCAAGGTCGTTACGAATGTCATTTTGTTGAAGGGGACCAGGTATTTCTTCGACTACAACCTTATAAGCATACTTCCCTCAAATCTCATGATTGTCAGAAATTTGCACCCAAATTTTATGGTCCTTATCAAGTGCTCAAGCATGTGGGCTCAGTGGCCTATCAGTTATCTCTACCCAGTCAGTCAAATCTCCATCTTGTTTTTCATGTTTCCTTCTTAAAAAGGTGATTGGAAATAAGTGCCAAACTCAAACTAGTCTTCATGAGTTGGATGAAGAAGGTTCCATATGGTTGTAGCCACAAGTAGTCTTGGCCTAGCGAGAGCATCGTCTCTGTCAGCGCACCATCAAGAAAGTGTTAGTTCAATGGAAAGACACACCTCCTGAAAATGCCACCTAGGAGCTGACCACCATTCTACAAAAATTCTCTCATATGAAGCCTTGAGGACAAGGTTGTTATTCAAGGGGGAGGGCATGTTAGGGACCTAATATCCCTAACCCTCATGTAGGTAGAATAATATAATTCCATGTAATAAAGGTCAATATTAATAAGGCCTAGAAATAAGGAAGAATAAGTCAAATGTAAGAAGACATAATAGAAGCTTCCGCTTCTAGAAAGATCTTCCTATAGATTTTTCTTTTGGATAGATAGATTTAGTATAAATAGAAGTATAGGGTATGGGAAATATTGTCTTGGAGATTATTGTAATAGAGCTCTTCTCTATTGTAGGTTTCCCCCTCGAAGAGGCAAGTGAACATTGCTCTCAGTAATCAAAGTGCTCTCTACCATTTCTAGTTGATTAATTTTTTTTTGCATAATATTTTATATCTGGAATACTACAAAAGACTCCTAGAGAGTGAAAATTTCATGTGGAATATTGAGGAGATATGCATATGATTGGTGGTAGTAGCTAAAGAAGAACATAAAATGGAGAGGCATAGAAAAGATCTAGAAATGGGAGAAGATGGTCACCAAATTGAGAGGTAATTTTGTAAATTTTGTTTATACTTTAAAAATGAAGAGAATATTAGAGAAGTTATAGTAAATGATAAATGCATAGAAGGGTATTCTAATGAGTTTTGTAGAGTGGCCATGAGATTTGGTTTTGTATCAGATAGTGAGAAAAATATGGTGTTATTTATGAATGGATTGAAGCCATACATTAGAAGAAACATAATCGTGGAGAAGATGTAGTCATTAGAAGAGCCTTATCATTTGGCATTGAGAATTGAGAAGGTAAAAATGAAGATAAGGCATGAGAACATGCAATGAGAGCAGAAATAAAAAGGAATTCTCTTGGATGTGGTTGTAAGTGTTGATAGTGAAAGTGGGTTGCATGTTGTTGAAGAAACTAATGAAGAAAATGTATGTGAAGTGCACGTTACTGATAACATGCCAAAGGAGAGTGAAAAATAAGGATTTGTAGTAGAATATTGCAAGGAAAAGATTCAGGAAAAGGAGGTTATGTAGTAAAATCAAGAAGCATAGATGAACATGAGAGATGTTGTAGCAGTGAGTGGTGTTGTAGCAAATTACAAAAGAGAGTCTTCTTGTAGCAATGGAGTTGTAAGAATATGTTGTTACCATAGATGTGACACTCAAAGGGATGAAAATGGGAATTTTTAATTCCTATAATGTTTTGTGTGGTACATTTTTGTAGGTGAAGTGGAATGCACATCAAAAGAAATAAAAGTGGAGTAGACCAAAGAAAATATGCAACAATTTCAATGAGATGATTTCATGCAAGAGAGTGAAGATGCAACAGAGAAACAATAATATGAAGATGGTTGCAGTAAAATAAAAGTGGAATGAGGACATGCTTGAGAAACAAGAATCGGTAGATTTTGAGAAACTGGTAATGGTTCAAAAGAGGGAAGATTAAGCGGTATTAAGAACCTTTGAGAGGGATTATTTTGAGGCAATGAGTCCCATTGGGCGGTATTTTGTAACAACTATGTTGAGCACTTAACCCACCCTAAAAAGCCTATATCAAATTTCACTTTTTGGGTACCACTTGATCTTTTTGCACTGTATGATTCGATTTCAGTATGAAAATGTTGCCTTTGCTTAGCATTTTTTGTTTCTCATTTGAATCTCTCAAAGTTTGCTTGAGCATGAGAAAACCCATAAATTAAAAGACTAACATTTAATTAAAGAATCAACAGTCAAAATGTTTCCCCGACGCGCTTTAAAATTTCGGCATCAGAAAGGATTAAGCATGAAATAAATCACTCTAGAAGATAGAGGTAGCCGAGCACTGATCTTCGTCAACATCGGCAGACAGGAGTTTTATTTTGCGAAAAGAATCACAAAATAATATCGTCAATGACCGATCTCTTCGGCATCGGTAAAAAACTAAAAGAGTAAGCGTTGAATGAAGAAAGAAATGATATCACTGATGGTCGATACCTAACATGCTTAGAAAAATCGAAAAATATCAAACCCCGTTGAACATCCCGACTACACCAAATGTTTTCCTCCGATCACCGACTCTCGAAAAGTTTTCAACATCATGATTTTTGAGGACAACAACTCGTAGGAAAATACGCGGTAGGTCTATCCCTGGATGTCGATCGTCGATACCTTTTGGGCATCGGCACTACCAGGTGTATTTTAGATCGCATAACTTGAATAAATTCCTAACTCCGACCAATAACCGCGAGCTAAGTCCCCAGTCTTCAGTGCCACATGTCCTGAGCTAGTTGTGCCACGTCAGCACCATACGAAGAAATTGATCGGCGCCAGAAGTTTTTTTTTAGTAAAAGATATCAATGAAAATATAAAGCAACTCAGAGCAACACTAAGTGTAAATTCAGAGCCAACTTACAAAGAAATTTTAGACAAAGAACATAGTAGATACACATGCAAAGAGAAGAAACGATGCATCCCACCACTACAACAAGAATCCTTTTGTCAAAAGTTTCAAAAAATTTGTATTAGTTGCCCGTCAGTCTTAGATTACATATAAGAGACATCGTCTACACCTTTGGCCAACCAGCCTGGTTTTACGTTAAGAACGTAAAAATTTTCAAAAAAGGAAAACTATCAAGTTTTTGTGCCATGTTTGAGAATACAAACATAGTTCGTCGATTATGCCTATCCTGTGCGTTGACAAGGTCTGCAAAAACTTTCTCCCTGGTTGTTTCGTGCTCCCTGAGATGTTTTTGTCGTTTGTTCTTCCACCACCCTTTTTTCTTCTCACAACTGCACGATTGTGTCTTGCGCTTCCTGAAGCTATCTCTTGAGCCATGTTACGTTACCTTCATGACCTTGTGATTCTAGCACCTCAAGGGTCTTTGCTACCAATCGTCGTCTTAATTCTCTATTCTCCTAGTAAAGTTCAGCAATGTCAAGTTGTGCCTACTCCAGCTGTTGGGTTGGATCTCGAACGTTAAAACCTGAGGCATTTGTCCCCCTCATTGTGCTTCTGATTCCTCGACTTGCACTTTGATAGGCTCTATCCAGATAGCATGCATAAGTTTTTCCTTGGCACCCGATCTTGTGCACGTCTCGATCGGGATTTGGTTCTTCCCTGCTTCCTTATTTTTTCTTGGCATTCCTCTTCATCGGGGTAGCTGATGTTGAGGAGGCATGGCTTCCAACCTTCATCCTTCCGGCGTAACTTCTTCCACTTCGGCCCCAAAATGGGGAAAGACCACCGTTTCCACGTGAAGGTAGGAACCTCCCTTTGAAGCCTCGGGAATACCTGATGTGAATAAGAATGAATCCCAGGTGTTTTGGGGCTCAAGCATGGCACTCATGCTTCCTCACATGCCCCGTCTTATGTTTTAAAGAGTTCTCATGGTACGACAATGTACCTGTCTTGTGTGTAAGGAATTTGAAAAGGGCCCAAAGATAAAACCTGATCAGGTTGGGCTCACGAAGTGAATTTTCAATAGTGCACAAGCTCGACTGGTAAGTAGAACACATGCAGAACATCCATAATTTCTAACAGAGTGGGAAGGGAGTGGATACGTTCCAAGGAACACTAGAGTCCTGGTGATAGGATGTTTTGAAGCAAACTGAAATTTTTTTGTGGCACATCCGCACGACGAGTAAGTTTCGGGGCTTGTGAGGTGCATTCGATAGGAGTTGCAGAAGGTGTGTGGTATGATCACCTCGATTCTTCAATTCCCCAGTATTCATGATGATCTGATGATGGTTGATGCACTTGCTGAGGCGAATTATGTTTGCACAACTTGCCTCGACTTGAGGTGCCTAACGACCTCCCTTATGATAGGATCCGATTCTTTTGGAACAGACTCGTACTTTTTGCACATGTTTGGCTCTGACATCATTTCCTAACTATAAAGGCCAACCTACCACTGGCCTGACTTCAATTCTCATGTTTTTTCGTATCTAATATTTCATGTTGATGCACACAGATGTAACTCATCTTAACTAAAGAAAAACATGATGGCAGAGACAAAATATGTGCAAGCAATTTGAAGGATTGCAGAGATCATGTAAGTATCAAACAAACAGGTTTACCAAGATTTACAGGTATGCACCAGTCTGGATTCTTCACGCTTACGTTTCATGCATATATTTTTTCCCAACATTTTCTCTATACGTGATCTCTAAAAGTATTTTATGTTTTGATGTCAGGAAAGATGCTTCCGAGTATTCGAAAAATACGACACAAGGATCACATCAGGAGGTTCATAAAAGTGGGACGAATATGAAGAAATCTCGGTCAGAATCGACAAGGCAATTAAGGATATCGGATGCCCCAAGTTTGGCACACCCAATGACTTCGTCATCTTGCACGACATAGTCGAATCGCACACCAAGCAAGATTCTCTACGGTCCGAAGAGCTAGCGAAGGTGACCGACACAATACCATGACCGGTGCAACAATTTATGGAACACCCGATCATATCTCGAGTTGTAATGCAAGAGTTAAGTGTTAGTCTGGTGAAATATCGAGCACATGCAGTAAACATCAAAGAGATATGTGCGGATCTGGTGGAACAACACATATTTCCATATGCACACACCTGTGAAGATTTGTTCATCAGTTGGTCGAAGTATGAGAAAAGTCACCCTTTCCAAGAAATATTTTGAGATGACTGTTGGAAAATTGTTAAGAGAGAACGCCACGTGGCAAGTTTTGTTTTGTTCAAATGCACTTTAGCCATTATTTTTAGTTAATTTCATGTTATAAATAAGAGCATCGACCAATTAGTCAAGGGTCGATGGTTGTTGCAAGAAATTCTTTTCTGGTTTTGTTAAGAACTATTTCCGAGCTACCTTTAATAGAGAAGTCTTGTTGGACCAAAGACAAAGTTATATTTTCATCAAATGCATGTGTGATTGAAAGTGGAGAAGAACTATTTCCTATCTCGTCTCGGGAATGGATGTTGTAATGAGTAAGAGCTATTAAATCTATTGTTAAGTTATCCGATGCAATGTTTTTTTCAGTTCTTTTTCTTTATGATGAAGATGAATCGTTGTGTTATTATGTGATGAATGATTATAGTAGGTGAATTATTTTTCTTTCCATTATATTATTGCATATGTTTTTTCTTTCTGATGATTTGTATCCTAGTTAGTAATTGGATACTCACATGGTTAACGTATTAGTACTAGGCATGTGGTATAGAATCATTGTCTACATGTTTGAGTAGTGGGTTATCCCAAGCTCAACCATGTCTCCAATAGTTAAACTTAATCCTGTTTTGTTACCAAGTTGGTTTATACCGACTTACATCTCATATCGGTCCCACCTAAGAGAAAATACAAAAAGAGAAAGTCCCAACTGAAGGAGACGCCTTCGCAAGGAAACATAAATCCCATCAATTAATTGGTCGGATCGCAAGATCTGGAGGCCCATTCCACTATTAAATGCTACAAAGTCTAATTGGGCCTCGATGGCAGGTTTGGTTCCTTATGTTGAATTAAAGGGATCTAGGACCCATCAACATAATTGGAGCTAGAAGGAGGGCCTGAGAATGAATGGTTGGACACATATTTCACATAATATTTCAGACAGCATATAGATTCATAACAACCCACATGCATGGCTAGTCATTCCCAAGACAACCCACACACACTAAGTACTCTTGAAATGAGTAACTCATCCCAGCCCGAGGAAGAACGCTTGTTCCCTGATGTACCCTACACTCCTCCTCACGAGGAATTAAATCAATTCAGAAGAATCACAATATCTTACGTCCGACAGATTAGTGCGTTACCATTAGCTCTGATACTTCCTTGAAGAAAACAAGTAAGCAGACCAATGGTCGACACCCCCAACTAGGTTTTTGTGCACACAATAGAAGACCTGATAGATTTCTCTCTCACCGAAATCGAACATCCTCTTAACTTGATCCCTAAAACGCCAGTCAACGACGTCTCTGAGCTGGATGATTTTTCGGAAGAAGAAGAGTTTAACTCAAAATCTGAATATATGGGAGATAACAATGACCATGATGAAGAAAAGGGAAACCCACCATAGAAAAATCAACTGTGGTTGGCCAGAGATGCTTTGGACATCCCAGGGCAAGTCCATAACCTTCCCTGACATCCAGAAAAGTTACTCCCTAAGTTCGATCCTAAAACCTGAGGGTTACCTGAAGATCATATCAAGAAATTCATACTAGCGATTAGACTTATGAATGTTCAACATGAGGATGTAGTATGCAGACTCTTCCCCTATAATTTTGAGAACTACACTTCCACATGGTATTTTAACCTACCTGTAGGGTCTATAACAAGTTGGACTAAGTTTCAGAAGGATTTTATAGATAAATTTGCAGAAGAAACTACCACAGAATCTTTCATGGTTGAGTTGTTCGCCACCACCATGAGTCCAAAGGAGAAGGTTAAATATTTAAATCAAAGATTCACAACCATCTTAAACAAATTCCAACCTGAAGCTAAACCAAATCAGGAGTTGCAAATCAAAGTATATGCTAATGGTCTCCCAACTTCTATTTCCATGTTTTTGAAAAGGGATGCCAAACGAACTTTGGCTGAGAATTTCGAAGAAGCCAAAATGATATAGTTCCAGATGAAAGGGTGTAAACAAGGCCAGGTCTCTTTAATTAAGAAAGAAGTGGAACCTCCTCCTAGGAGGGGACTCCTTTTGACTAGACTGCTAGGGAAACAAGCAAAACAGACTCCCGACAAGGGTAATGGAGACATAGAAGATCTACAACGCATGGTTAAGAAATTATCAAACGTGATCATAGACATGAAAATAAGTGCAGGGGAGGGAAACCAAGGTCAAAGGCCCTATAATACTTTCTTTAAAATAAACCCATTGTTCAAAGCAATTGAACCTCCCCCAGCAAATAAGAAGGGAAAAACCTTTTGTTCCATCGTTCCTTTTAACTTTTGAAGTTTTCAACAGGAACCTCCACAATTGTTTGGTAGATTTGGGAGCATATTCCAATGTTATGCCCTTGTCTATTTGTAAAAAAATAAAAATTGTTCCTCTCAAGAGAGATAAACATGTAATACAACTAGACAGAACCCATGTCAAATTCACGGGGGAACTCAAAGATGTAATGATCAAAATAGTGACACATCCCAAGTTTGTGTAAGTGATTGACATAATTGTAGTAGATATCTCGGAGGATTGTGGGTTACTACTAAGCTGATATTGGTCTGAGAAGTTAAACAGATACTTTAGTACAGACTAGGCACACCTTTGGCTACCGTTGAAGGGATAAAAAAATATGATCAGGATCGATAGGGAAAGGTATCTGAAACATATTGTCACTGACCTAGAAACCTTGAATGAACCCTCATTCACATATTTCCCTATGCTAGGTAATTATTCATGTGATTCCTACTTTGGGAACTTCTCCCCTCCCTCATCTGATGTCCCTCTCACTCAAAACTATGAAATGGTTTTTCAAGAGAAATTGCCAATACCAATAGAGGAAACCCTTTTCTGTTAAGGACCTTTGCGAGAAATCACGGAACAAAAGATAGGAGAGCAAGAAAGTAATAAGAGAGAAGAATCGGATAACCTGCGCTCACAAATTTGGACCATATACTTTGATGGATATAAGTCATAGGAAGGATCTGAGGCAGGGTGCATCCTCATTGATCCAAAATGTAAACTTCATTTCCTATCTTGTAGACTTGAGTTCGAATGTACAAAAAACACCGTTGAGTATGAAGCTCTAGTACAAGGATTAAAGAAATCCATAGACCTAAATGTCAAATATTTGAATGCTTTTGGAGACTCAGAGATTATCATTAGACAAGTAAGGAATATTATACATTGCAATTCCCCGCATCTAAATAATTATCAACAGGAAGTGCATAGGTTAATAGATCATTTTGAATCTTTCAATATCACAATGATCCCCAGGGAAAAGAATATCCTGACTGACTCCCTGGCCACAACTTCCTCAAGGTTGTCACCTCTAGAGGATTATGAAGCCTCCCAGTTTACTGTGGAACTTCTCTACAAACCATCAGTGCCTAACAATATTTCTAATTGGAAATTCTTTGAAGGAGATGAACAGATCATCAACTTCTTGACTAACCAAGACAATTTCAAAGATTTGGCTATTGACATTGAACTATTCCAGGAACAGTTAACAGAAACTGATCCTTGGATAGGTCAACCAACTGACAAATCGAAGTCTCACATAATTCCGAAGGGAATAGCTAATTTAGAAAATATATTTGACCTAAAGGAACGATTTAAGGGGCCCAAAAATGCGAAGACCGGTAGTTCTTGTCCCATGCATGAAACTATAAATCTCAGAACCCCAGAAAACCTAAAGAATATTAATATCGGCAAGACCATATCTAAAGAGGAAAGAAAGGGTTATCTCATACTGTTCAGACAATATCAAGATGTATTTGCATGGTCCTACCGAAATCTGAAAACTTATGACACCTATATCATTCAACACACTATACCATTAAAACCTAAAGTGAAACCCTTCCAACAAAAGCTTCGGAAGTATCGCCCATCCCTGGAACCTCTCATGTGTCAGGAATTGAAGAAAATTTTAGATGCCAAAATTATTTTCCAGGTTAGGCATTATGCACGGATAAAAAATTTGGTTCATGTGAGGAAAAAGTCTGGAGAAATCCGCTTATGTGTATATTTTAGGAACCTCAATAGAGCTTCAGAAAAGGATAACTACCCAGTCCCACCAATGGAGCAACTCTTGTAGACCGTTTCTGGATATGATATTTTCTCTCTGCTAGACGGTTTCTCAGGTTACAACCAAGTTCTGGTTTTAGAGGAAGATCATTTTAAAACTACCTTCCAAACCAAGTGGGGAGCTTTCTCTTACAAATGCATGCCCTTCGGGCTAATCAACGTAGGGGAAACCTTCCAAAGGAAAATGGATGCAGTGTTTCGAGGACTGATCAACAAGTGTGTAGTAGTGTATCTGGACAACATAAATGTCTATTCAAAGAACAGAGTGGAATACATCCAACACTTAACCCATATTTTCGAGAGGTGTAGAAAATACGGTATATTGTTAAACCCTAAGAAAACTATCTTTGTGGTGGAGGAGGGAAACCTACTAGGTCATATCATATCCCAAGTTGGTATTCACATAGACCCTAAGTGATTCAAAGCTATTACTCAAATCCCACCACCTCACAACAAAAAGACAATGCAATCCTTCTTCGGGAAAATAAATTTTGTAAGAAAATTCACACCTCATTTTGTCGAGACGATCAGACCACTACAAAAAATGGTCCGCAAGGATTCCAAATTTAAGTGGGATGATGAACAAAAATATGCTTTCAGAAATATTAAAACTGCCATATCCCAGGCTCCAATGCTGAGAAGTCCCTATTTTAATAGAGATTTATTCCTCTACACTTTCGCCTCCGACCAGTCGTTAGCTGCAGTATTGACTCAAAAGGATGACGACAACAATGAGGCCTCGGTGTCGTTCATGATCACTAACCTCCAAGGATTCAAACTTAACTATCCTTCTATAGATAAATAGGCCTATGCGGTATAAAAAGCTGTGAAACACTTCAAGCCCTACATCCTTAAGAACCACACCAAAGTAATCATGCCTCACCATGTGGTCTGATCCTTGTTCACTCAACAAGAGATGGGGGAAAGAAGAGGGAACTGGATGGAAGTAGTCCAAGAATTTGATATAGATATAAAACCTGTCAAACTAGTTAAAGGGCAAGGGTTGTGCAAAATGGAAGTCGAAGCCCAGGACCAAGTAAATGAAGATTCTGGATGGGAGAATGAAATGGAATTATGGTGTGGTGAAGCTTCATACATTTCCCTAGGACAAGAGTCTTGGTACGAGAATTTGACTTATCTCCTGCACCATGGGACTTGCCTAGAAAATCTCAACCCCAGGGAAAGGAGAGCTCTCAGGTTAAAATATGCGCAATATCACCGCATAAATTCGGTACTCTTTCAGATTAATTATGATGGGGTACTGTCAAGATGTCTCGAACATGAAGATGCATACAAAGTTCTGAAGGAGCTCCATGACGGCCCTGCAGGTGACCATTTTGTTGGAACATGACCGCTCATAAGATACTAAGAGTTGGCTATTATTGTCCCACTTTGTTCAAGGATGCTCACACCTACACCAGAAACTATAAAACCAGTCAGATAAGCATTGGGAAGGAAAAGAGAGTAGCAATCCTACTCCAACCTATGACTATTTCTAGGACTTTTGAGCAATGGGGATTAAATATCATAGGATAAATTACACCAAGCTCTTTAAAACAACATAAGTACATACTTACCGCCACTGATTATTTCACAAAATGGGTAGAGGCCATCCCTCTAACCCATGTAAATGAGAAGGTGGTGATTTAGTTCATAGAACAAAAACTAATCACAAGGTTTGGTGTCCCTTCTGTCCTAGTTTTTGATAATGCAACTTACTTTTCTTCTACTCTATTGACATAGTTTTATCTAAACAAAGGAATCATAATTAGGTACTCTGCAAATTATTATCCTTAGGGAAACAGAGTGGCAGAATAAACCAATAAGAAGCTAGTAAGAATATTGAAGAAGACGATTGCAGACAACCAGAGGAACTGGCATAATCTACTCTATAACATGTTATGGGCCGATAGGGTCACACCCAAAGAAGTTATAGGAAATTCCCCATACTTTATGGTATATGGGTAGGAATCCATTCTCCCGAATGGGATTTATCTTCCCTCTCTTCAACTGGCCCAAGATGCCATGGGACAACCTTCACCAGTCATACAACAGAGAATTGACACTCTGCTCATGCTGGAAGAAGAAAGGGAAAAGGCTAAGTCAAAATTCATATCCCATCAACAGATCATTAAGAGATGGTTTGACAAGCATAAGGCTAAAGAGAAGAATTTTGAAGTAGGGCACTTAGTCCTAAAATGGGACATAACAAACAAGCCTAAAGGCAAACATTCTAGGTTTCAAAACCTATGGCTCGGACCTTTTCAGGTAGCTGAAAAGATTGGGGCATGCACTTATCGATTACAGAATCTGAAGGGGGAACCTGTTTCCCTTCCAGTAAATGGCCAAGCCCTAAAACAATATTTCAATTAATATATATGTGTGTGTGTGTGTGTGTGTATCATTTTATGTTTTGTATGAGTGTTTTCATGATTGCGAAATGCATTTTTTGTTGTTTTCTTTTTCTTTCTGGACTTCTGCGCTTTTGAAGGTTGTGTTTAGAAAGACAATGGTTGACCTCAAATCATGCGACATGGTGAAATATGTTCATAACTCATCGATCACTTACAACACAAGAAGCACTGAGGAACCTGCGGTTCTTTCGATGGGTCTTCTAACCTACGCAAATGAACAACTTTGGGAAAATGCAAAAGTGCATGCCCAGTGGTCTAGTGAAACCTGTAGGGAAAGTTGGAAAGATGAAAAGAACTACATGAACCCCAAACACAAATATAGCAACGGATTCACCTTAACCATCTCACTTTTCAAAATAAACATACATCATCCTCTCCCACTCGCTCGGGGCATTCTGCCAAAATAAATTGACTTTATCAAATGAGTGAATAGTAGGAGAGGGTATGCATATATCTTCATCGAGGCTATGGACTCTCGCTGGCAACGGAGCAAGGTCTGTGATGTCGGGGTGACTCCGTCAGGGATATTGACGGTCGCTGGTAGTAGAGAAACATCGTAACAATTAAGTAAAGGTAACTAAAGGCTCCATGCCAGTGAATACTTTACTAGAATTTTTGTTCAAGAGGGCATGAGTCATGGTTATAGGAAATGAAGGAGGAATAAAGGTTAAAAACCCCACGGGCAGACCAGGACGCACCAACCGAAGCATTTCAAATGCAAGGGTAAAAGAGGCTCTAATTTAAAACCAGTTAAGCTCTCCACCATCTTCTACATCAGTCCAACATAAAGAAGGGACAAAGATTCTTCTTTCACCCGGTAAGTCACCATTTGTTGAGCACTCAACACACCCTAAAAATCCTATTTCAAATTTCACTTTTTGGGTACCACTTGATCTTTTTGCACTGTATGATTCGAATTCAATATGAAAATGTTTCCTTTGCTTAGCATTTTGTGTTTCTCATTTGGATCTCTCAAATTTTGCTTAAGCATGCGAAAAACCCATAACTTAAAAGACTAACATTTAATTAAAGAATCAACAATCAAAACGTTTCCCCGACACGCTTTAAAATTTCGGCATCGGAAAGGATTAAGCGTGAAAGAAATCACTCTAGAAGACAGAGGTATCTGAGCACCGATCTTTGTCATCGTCGGCAGACAAGAGTTTTCTTTCACGACATGCATCACAAAAGAATATCGTTGATGACCGATATCTTCGGCATCAGTAAAAAACTAAAAGAGTAACCGTTGAATGAAGAAAGAAACGATATCACCAATGGCCGATATCTGACATGCTTAGAAAAATAAAAAAATATCAAACCACGATGAACATCCCGACTACGCCAAATTTTTTCCTCTAATCGCCGACTCCTAAAACGTTTTCGACATCGGGAGTTTTGAGGACGACAACTTGTAGGAAAATACATGGTAGGTTTATCCCCGGATGTCGATCATCGATACCTTTCGGGCATCGGCACTCCCAGGTGTAGATTAGAGTGCATAAATTGAATAAATTCCTAACTCCGACCAATAACTACGAGCTAAGTCCACGGTATTCAATGCCATGTGTCCCAAGCTAGTTATGCCACATCAACATCGTACGAAGAAATCGATCGGCGCTGGAAGTTTTTTTTTACTAAAATATATCAATGAAAATATAAAGTTACTCGGAGCAACACTAAGCGTAAATTCAGAGCCAAATTACAAAGAAATTTCAAACAAAGAACATAGTAGATACACACGCAAAGAGAAGAAAGGATGCATCCAACCACTACAACCAGAATCCTTTTGTCAAAAGTTTCAAAAACTTTGTATTAGTTTCTCATCGGTCTTAGATTACATACAAGAGACATCGTCTACACCTTTAGCCAACCAGCCCGGTTTTATGTTAAGAATGAGAAATTTTTTAGAAAAGGAAAACTATCAAGTTTTTGTTCCATGTTTGAGAATACAAACAAAGTTTGTCAATCATGCCTCTCCTGCATGTTGACAAGATCTACATGGACTTTCTCCCTGGATGCTTCGCGCTCCCTGATATTTTTTCTCCTTTTGTTCTTCCACCACCCTTTTTCCTTCTCCTAGCTACACGATTGTGTCTTGTGCTTCTCAAAGTTGTCTCTTGATCCATGTTACGTTACCTTCACAACCTTGTGATTCTGGCACCTCAAGGGTCTTTGTTGCCAATCGTCATCTTAATTCTCTATTCTCCTTGTAGAGTTCAACAATGGAAAGTTGTGCCTGCTCTAGTTGTTGGGTTGGCTCTCGAACATTATAACCCGAGGCATTTGTCCTCCTTTTTGTGCTCCCGCTTCCCTGACTTGCCGCTTTGATAGGCTCTAGCTGAATAACATGCATAAATTTTTCCTTGACACCCAATCTTGCGCATGTCTCAATCGGGATTTGGTTCTTCCATACTTCCTTATTTTTTCTTGGCCTTCCTCTTCGCCGAGGTAACTGTTGTTGAGGAGGCATGGCTTCCAACCTTCGTCCTTACGGCTAACTTATTCCACTTCATCCCCCAAACGAGGTGAGACCACCATTTCCATGCGAAGGTAGGAACCTCCCTTTGAAGCCTCGTGAATACTCGTTGCGAATAAGAACGAATCCTAGGTGTTTTGGGGCTCAAGCCTGGCACTCCTACTTCCTCACATGCTCTGTCTTGTGTTTTGAAGAGTTCCCATGGTGCGAAAACATACCTATCTTGTGCATAAGGAATTTAACAAGGGCCCAAAGAGAAAACCTTATCAGATTGGGCTCGTGAAGTGAATTTCTGACAGTGCACAAGCTTGATTGGTAAGTATAACACATGCAAAAAATCCATAATTCATAACAGAGTGGGTAGTGAGTGGATACATGCCAGGGGACATTAGAGTCCTGGTGACAGGATGTTTTGAAGCAAACTAAACTTTTTATGTGGCACATTCGTGTGACGAGTAAGTTCCAGGGCGGGTGAGGTGCAACCGATAGGAGTTGCAGAAGGTGTGTGGTACGATCACCTCAATTCTTCATTTCCCCAGTCTTCATGATGATCTGATGATGGTTGATGCACTTGCTAAGGCGAATTCTGTTTTCACAACTAGCCTCGACCTGAGGCACTTAACGACCTCCCTTATGACAGGATCTGATTCTTTTGGAACATACTCCAACTTTCTGCACATGTTCGGCTATGACATCCTTTCTCGACTCCAAGGGCAAACCAACCACTGGCGTGACTTCAATTATCATGTTTTTTCGTACGTAATCTTTCATGGTGATGCACGCGGATGTAACCCATCTTAACTAGAGAAAAATATGATGGCACAGACAGAATATGTGCAAGAAATTTGAAGGATTGCATAGATCACATAAGTATCAAACAACCAGGTTTAGCAAGCTTTACAGGTATGCACCAGTTTGGATTCTTCATGCTTATGTTTCATGCATATATTTTTTCCCATCATTTGATCTATAGGTGGTCTCTAAAAGGATTTTATGTTTTGATGTCAGTGAAGACACTTCCGAGTATTCTCCAAATATGGTGCAAGGATCACATTGGAAGGTTCAGAAGAGTGGGATGAATATGAAGAAATCACGACCAGAATCAACAAGGCAATTAAGGATATCAGATGCCCCGAGTTCGGCACACCCGATGACTTCGTCGACTTGCACGACATAGTCAAATCACACACCAAGAAAGATTCGTTATGGGCCCAAGAGCTAGCGAAGGTGACCGACACGGCGCCAGGACAGGTGCAACCATATATGGAACACCCGATCAGAGCTCGAGCTGTGTTGTAGCAATTAAGCATCAGTCTGGTGAAATATAGGGCACATGCGATAAATATCAGAGAGATCTGCGCGGCTCCAATGGAACAACACAAATTTCCATACGCACACACCTATGAAGAGTTGTTCATCAGTTGGTCAGAGTATGAGAAAAGTCACCCTTTCCATGAAATATCTTGAGGTGACTGTTGGAAAATTGTTAGGAGAGAACACTACGTGGCAAGTTTTTTTTTGTTTAACTGCACTTAACCATTATTTTTTAGTTAATTTCATGTTATAAATAAGAGCATCGACCAATTAGTCAAGGGTGAATGGTTGTTGCAAGAAACTCTTTTTTGGTTTCGTTAAGAACTATTTCTGAGATACCTTTAATAGAGAAGTCATGTTGGACTAGAGACAAACTTATATTTTCATCAAATGCATGTGTGATTGAATGTGGAGAAGAACTATTTCCTATCTCATCTCATGAATGGATGCTCTAATGAGTAAGAGTTATTAAATCTATCGTTAAGTTATCTGATGCAATGTTTTTTTCAGTTCTTTTTCTTTATGATGAAGATGAATCATTGTGTTATTATGTGATGAATGATTATAGTAGGTGAATTATTTTCCTTTCCATTATCTTATCGCATATGTGTTTTCTTTCTGATGATTTGTATCTCAGTCGGTAATTGGATAGTCACATGGTTAACGTATTAGTAATAGGCATGTGGTTTAAAATCATTGTCTTCATGTTTGAGTAGCGTGTTATCCCAAGCTCAGCCTCTTCTCTAGTAGTTAAAATTAATCTTGTTTTGTTACCAGGTTGGTTTATACCGGCGTACATCTCATATTAGCCCCACCTAAGAGAAAATACAAAAAGATAAAGTCTCAACTGAAGGAGATGTCTTCGCAAGAAAACACAAAGCCCATTGATTAATTGGCCAGATCGCAAGATCTAGAGAACCATTCCACTATTAAACGTTGTAGAGTCTAATTGGGCCTCGGTGGCGGGTTTGGTTCCTGATGTTGAATTAAAGGGATCTAGGACCCATCAACAAACTGTAAGAGGTGGATGAGTTGTAACAACTGGTAAAAGGGATGATGGTGATAATGATGAATATAATCCAAATAGAAGAGATAGTAACATGGAGTGTAGGTGTGATGAACTACCTACAATTTTGAAAGGCAAAGGAGACGATTACATAGAGGAAGAATAAGGAAGTAAAGTAGAGATGAGGAAAGGATGACTAGTATAGATTGTGGTCAAGAAGGAATAAGAAAAGAAAAAAATAAAAGATAAAGAGATTCAATGGTTTTTTTTTTATAAAAACTCCTATGAGCAAGATCCCCAAATTTTCCAATGAGGGGATTTTAGTGCAAAATCAACCCTATCATTGTAGCTATTCTTCACATTTTCTTGGTTTTGTCTCTTTTTTGTGAATAAAAGCAAAAATATATATAATGTAATTAAATATTTATTGACCTTAGTGAAATTTTGTCAACCTGTGGAATATGAAGCATTTTATTGGGACTTTGAACAATTAAGATAGTTGCAAGGTCAAAATCCAAGGAAGACAAGCATAAATATTGAGTTTGTGAATGAAAAAAAGGCCTTTGGCTCTCCTTTTATTTGGTTTTTGTAGTGTGGGTGGTTGTGGATTCTAAAGACATGTGTATAGTCTTTGTGAACGTAACACATGGAGTCCCACAATCTTGGCTAATCTATTTAATAAATAGTGCACATTTGTTGTGGTGTTTCTACTTGTTTTCAATTGAATAACATAATTGTGTGGTTATTACTACTTAATGGTTTATTATTGTAGTGTATTTATTCGTGTTTTTAATTACACCATAGACTATGGTGGTTGTTTGCTTAATACTAGAATTAAATTTGTAGCATAGCTATGGAGGTAATATGGGGTGCCTAGGGAGGTACCCAAGGGGAATAATAATAGTTGGGCAGTTATATATTGTTATGTATGGAGGCCATTTCTAGTAAATAAGGCCCATGTAATAATGTGAACACAATAAATGTGAGAAGGGTTGCTAGAAGGCTCCACCTACTGGAATGTTCATTCTCTAGACTGTTCTTAGGAGATAGATAACATGGTATAAAGAAGTGTAAGCAATATAATGAAACATAGTGAAGAATATTGTGAATGTATCATGAGGAATATTATCCTTCCATAGGGATTAGTATATGGTGTTACCTTACCTCAAGGGTTTTCTCTACAATTTATCTTGTGTTTATTATTTTATGTTTGTGATTTGGTTCTATCTTATATTTTCAAATCTGAGGTACATAAAAATTGGTATCATAGCACTTTCTTTGGCCAAGAAAATGGGCAATTGTTTTTCTATTTTGCAGATTTTCAAAAAAACAAGAAGAAAAAAGAGGGTTGCGACACTTAGATAAATTTTGGTACATTTTTAAGTATAATTTGAGGAAATTGGTTATATATATGAATTTCTCTTCTAAGAAAAACTAATTAAAAAAAAAAAATTGTATGAATTGGAATTCGGAAGGTCAATATATTGTTGATTTAAAATCAACACTTTTTCATGGTTTTTCCGAGGAAAGCCACATGATTTGCAAGTTTCTGTAGCATTTGGTGCAGCATTTTCCCAAAACAATTGTATATATGAGTTACTCTCAAAAAATAAACAAATTAAAAAAAAAAAAAAATAGTTTGAATCGTAGCTCTTTCTTCGGCCAAAGAAAGGAAGATTTTTTTTTCATTTTGCATATATTTTCAAGGAAAGAAAGGGGGTGGTGCACTTCAGTTCAAATTATGAAACTTTATGAGCACTTTTTTTACAAACCAATTGAATATTTTAGTTCCTATCGTAAAAATACCCAATTTAAAAAAAAAAATCATTCGAAACGGAGTTCGAGAAGTGAAGTTATCGACATTTTTAAACTAGCAATTTTCAAGGTTTTTTCAGGAACGGTCGTGTGATTTGCAGATCAAATGTATTTTTCTAAAGTGCTAATATTTCAGTGAAATTGGTGCCATTAGATGCATATTAAGTATGGAATTTCATAATTGTGGTGATATTAGCCCATCAAAGAAGTATAGTCGCAACATCCTCAAAGAGTTCCATTGAAAAGTACATTATTTTTATAAACCCTAGTTTTTGGTTGAATATTTCTTCCAAGAAAGATGCATTTTACTAGAAAATATGATGGACCTAGTATTGAAGAACATATACAAATTTACAAGTCAGTATGGAAAGGGAGGTGGAAATCTTGTCTACACTATGGTGGGAATCATTTGACTTTTGTGAGTTGATGACACTTTTGTGAGTTGATGACACTTTCTATTGAAGCATATATCAAAAATCAGTTTTAGACAAGTGGTCTCATACAAAGTGTAAGGATAAAGAAATAACCAAGGGTTTATTTTCATGTGGAAACTCTAGATTAAAGGTTCATGGTTGTATTCATGAAACAAAGGTAATTGTTTCTATTAACCCTAGTTGCCTGCAAAATTTTATCAATGTTTAGTTGGTTAATAGATTGCAAGTTCCTACAAAGAATATGAAAAGTACACATGTTTAGGGTGAAAATGTTCAAGTTTTTAAAGATTCAAATCTCACCATGGATAAATATGTATTTCATTCATATTTTCACACCATAGATATGAATTTTATTGATGTTATTCTTAGATATCCTTGGATGGAATCAATGGCTACATTTAATGTCAATGTGAAAAAAGAAGCTTCTCAAGATTTGATATAAGAAAAAGAAAATTACATTGCAAGATATTTCTCTTCCTAAGCTAGAAGATCCCATAAGGTCCCCTGAAGAATTTGTTGTGGAGAAAATAATTCTAGAGTCCAAGGTTGAATCAAAATCTGATCCTGCAGAAGCACTTGAAGAAAAGCCACAGGAAAGGAATAAACATGAACAAGAAGCTAAGGAGATAAATGTTTCACAGAAACCACATGTTGAAGACTTAAATCTAGAAAAAAACAAGCTAAGGTAGATGTATATTACCACCCACAACACTTGGAGAACCAACAATCATCAAGGAAAGGGCATGGACATCAACAAACTTATTATGGATACACATGGCACCCGAACGAAAACTAATGGAGAGACACACATAGGCATAACAACAATGCATGGAGCTATCAAAGTATCAAAAAAAGAGTTCCATTCATATTCTAGATCAATGTTGCACATAAGAAATTGGACCCCATGTTCACATTTCCCTAGGATGGAAAGATGCAAGTGCATGGTACTAGCTAGCTACATTGCTTAGCTGATCATATTGTATGGTTTCTTCCCATGTTTCTAGGTACATAAAAAAAAATTCTTACAACAATTGTGGTGAAATTTTATACTATGTGTGATATTATAGAGGGTTTTGACCTCACTAAATCACCTCAACTCTTGTAGAAATGATGTACAATCATAAACCAAGTTCCCATGTACAAGTGTTAACCATAATGTTGAAGTTGTTATGGAATCCTACCTATAAGACAAGGTTCCATGTACATTTTTTTATCCATAATGATGACGTAGTTCGAGAAGCTCTCCCATAAGCCAAGGTCCCATGTACCCATGCTCATATTGACTCCTAATTGATGGCACGTGAATGGGTAAGAATGGTTCTCAAATTAATAACTATGGTCATGTGGATCCAAATAGATAGGATCTTCCATAGAAAAAATATCCTTTGTATATTCGTTAAATGGTGGATTTGGAAGGAACATTGTCGCTATAGAAGAATTATATTGGAAACTAGTAGGCACAACTTGATCATGTAATTTATTTCCTCAATGAAGTTCTCTTCATATAAGAGTTATGTGCATCAAAGAGAATATGGAAGTAGTTGTCTTCACGTAAGTGAAAAAATTTCATTTAGCATCCTTTAGAAGCCTCTTTTAAAGCATAACATGCACATAGTTATCTATTATAATTCATTTTGATGACAAAAGTGGGTCCATTCCTCCACCCTCTTTTTTTCTATTCCATCTCTTAGATCCTATCCATCCCTTGGTACCGTTAGGGTTTATGGCGAGGATTTGTAGAGGCTATAACATGTTGAATATTGTTAGAACTATTCCATACAATGTTTGTTAGGGACCTAACCTACCTAACCCCTCAAGTGGGTAGAATAATATATTTCCATGTAATAAAGGTCAATATTAATAAGGCCTAGCAATAAGGAGGAATAAGTCAAATGTAAGAAGACCTAATAGAAGCTTCCGCTTCTAGAAGGATCTTCCTCTAGATTGTTCTTTTGGATAGATAGATTTAGTATAAATAGGAATAGAGGGTATGAGAATTTTTGTCTTGGATATTATTGTAATAGATMTMTGCTYTGYTGGAGGTTGTCCMCTCAAAGAKGCAAGTKAACATTRCTCTCAGTAATCAAAGYGCTCTTTCTGGTGTTATTCTGGTATTATTTTGGTATTATTGTGGTGTTGTTCTGGTTATAACATTATTTATCTACCATTTCTAGCCAATTATTTATGTTCTACATACTATTTTTTATATGGAATATTACAAGTGGTATCAGAGCACCTTCCTTGGCAAAAAATTGTGGGTTAGATTTTTTTCAGGGTAGAGACGTATTTTGACGTCTTTAAGCTATAGAGGTCTGTCATTAGTGCATAAACCCGTGGTCAGGGATTCATACACACATGAAATACAAGTGGTACTTAAGAGCACATATGTTGGCCACCCTTGTAACCCCTGTTGGTACCCCTTCGAGTGGTAGCACATCAAACAATACCTTTATACAGATCGACCTAGATCTCCTAAATCCCTCCATAGATAAACCGATTGACCGCCTAATTTCTATAGTTCCACTGAGAACAACACTCGGGAAGATACTCTCTAGTACCTAGGTAGTCGGGAAGTACAGCTAAGGGTACAGTTTAGCCTCCTTAATTGGTTCCCTAAAATATTTTTTCCTCACTAGCACTTCCCCTCTCCAAATGGCCACCACTCACAACCAAGACCTCCAAACTTCAATCAATCACACCCCTGTCTCCATCGAACATCTCAAATCTCATATGGATTCTAACCATTCCTGCATTGAAAAATTAGAGAACAAATTTAACAACATGGAAGCCAACCTCACAACTCAATTGACCTCCCTCTAGTCTATTGTTAATCAATTGTTGAACATCCCTACGGGTCCTTCCTCATCGGGCCAACCAGATGTTGTTGATTCCTCTCAGTCTCTGCATTTTCACTCCAACTCCTCTCATCATGAACCCTATCTTCCTTGCGTAGAGGTCAATAAATTTGATGGCTCGGATCCTACAGGTTGGGTCACTCAAATGGAGCATTATTTTTCTCTGCATGGTATTACTGACGAGTTGGCCAAACTTTGCTATGTTGTACTCTATTTAGATCTTGAATGATGGCAATGGTGGTAATGGCGAAAAATATCATGTCAGGGGTATATTTCCTAGACCCAGTTTGTTGTTGAGCTCTATGCTCGCTTTGATACTAATACCCACTATCTCGGTCGTTTGACCAAGTTGAAACAGTCATGCACAGTGGAAGACTTCATCACTGCTTTTGAGCATTTGGCCTTTCGAACAGAGAGCATGTCATATGCGTTCTTCCGTGAATTCTTTATCAGTGGTCTCAAGTATGAAATCTGATCCCAGGTTCTCATGGCCCACCCTCCAACTTGGTTGGAAGCTACTCAGTGCTAAAGAGGCCCAACAAGCTGTTTTTTCCCAGAACAAAAAACCCCCTTTTGTTCCTCACCCTCGACCCACTAATCCTAACCCCCCTGCCACTCCCCTCAAGGTCTAGAAACTAACTAGGGTTGAAATGGATGAACGCCAACTGAAGGGTCTTTGCTATAATTGTGATGAAAAATATTTTCCGGGGCACAAGTGTAAGGAAAAAAAACTATTTAAGGCCATTTCCAAATATGTTCCTGAAGAGGATGTGACCATTCCCCTTGTTGAAGAACCCTCCCTTCTTGATGCCACCCAAGATCCTCCTATCCCACCTGAAGTTGACCCACTTATTTCCTTTCATGCCCTCACTGGCTTCTCGGACCCACAAACGCTCAAACTCATTAGCTACATTAAGCACAGGAAGGACAAATGTGTCAATTCCAAGGTCTCACAGCTGGTTCTCCTGAGATCATTAGTTCCCATCGTATGGAAAATATCCTCAAGAAAGGCCACTCCAGTATCATTTCTCAACTCCATTTTATTCAAGTCGTTGAGACACCCTTTGTGCATCCTGACCTCCAAGATATCCAAACATCAAGATTTTTTTTCCACCCCTTAGGGACTTCCTCCTTCTCTTGGTGTTCATGATCATTCCATTCCCCTTGTTCATGGGAGTCTTCCTCCCAATGTTCTCCCTTATTGTCACCCCTTTGCCCATAATAATGAAATTGAGAAAATAGTGCAGGAATTGCTCCAAGCGGGTGTTATCTACCCCAATAAGGTAAATTGTAACCTTGTACAATATCTACTGCAAACAGATATTCAAAAAAAGAACAGAAAAGATATAATGGCAAATACAAACATTTCACAGAGATTTTTCCCCTGGAAACCCAAAACAGGGAAAACTAGCATATTTTATATTCATTCATCGTGATAGATTGTTTACAATAAAATATACATATAAGAGCCAGCGGCATCCAAAACCCTAACCTAATGACCTGTATTAGTCCAAAAATCTAATTCCTTAACCAGAAATAGAAAACCATTGGCAAAAACCATGTGCCGAAAAACCACCTAAATACATTACACGTTTCCCGAGGCAGAAAAAAAAATATTTCAGGGGCGCTACCCCTGAACCCCCATGTGGTTTACTCATGCAAATAATATATCACATACCCAACAAATACCATCCCTTATTCTTCCCCTGTGGTCATGGTACTTAAGAAAGAAGGTAATTGATGCATGTGTCCCGACTTTCTTACCCTCAATGGGCTCACCATCAAGGACAAGTTCCCCATTCATATCATTGATGATATCTTGGATGAGCTCATTGGTGCTCAGTACTTCACTAAACTTGATCTGCATTATGGGTACCACCAGATACGTATGCAAGAAGCTGACATACCCAAGACTTCCTTTCGAACTCACGAGGGTCACTATAATTTTTTGGTCATGCCCTTTGGATTGTGTAATGCCCCCTCCACCTTCCAAAGCCTCATGAATCATGTATTATGTCCTTTTCTTCGTCATTTTTTCTTAGTTTTCTTTGATGATATTCTCATCTATAGTAAAACTTGACAATCTCATATTTCCCATGTGGATCAAATTCTCCATCTACTCTTGCAGCACCAACTTTTCCTCAAATGTTCTAAATGTTCCTTTGGAGCCTCAAAAGTAGAGTACTTGGGTCATATTGTTGGAAAGGCTGGTGTCCGAGTGGATCCTAAAAATATTGAAACAATGCAGGATTGGACTCGCCCCAAGACTATCAAAAGCTTGTGTGGTTTTTTGGGTTTAACCGGATATTATCGCAAGTTTGTTTGGAATTATGGGAAGATTGTGGCCCCTCTCACTCCTCTCCTTAAAAATAATTCTTTCACTTGGAATCTCATAGTGGATCAGGCTTTTCAAGCTTTGAAGGAAGCTATGTGTACTACTCTGGTCTTGGCCCTTCCTGATTTCACAAAAACCTTTGTCCTCGAATGTGATGCCTCGGGCAAAGGAATTGAAGTTGTCCTTATGCAAGAGGGCAGACATTTGGCCTTTACTAGAAAGCAATTGTCCGAACACCATTTGGGCCAATCAATCTATGAAAAGGAAATGTTGGCTATTTTGCATGCAGTGGATCTCTAGCACCCTTATCTTTGGGGAAACGCTTCCAAATTAAGACAGATCATCAAAGCCTCAAGTATTTTTTGGAGCAATGACCTTCCTCCCCAGAGAAACAAAAATGGGTAACTAATCTCTTTGGTTATGATTATGAGATCATTTACAAGAAAGGAAAAGAAAATGTGGTTGCTGACGCTCTTTCTCGAAAATATGAAGATGAAGGGTCCCTTTTTTCCCTCTCCTTCACTATACCAAATTGGCTCCAAGTTGTGCACCAATAATGGCTACATGATCCTTAAATATCGCATATGATCCAACAATTGAAAGCCAACTCTCTAGTTTCCCCAGGGTACTCTTGGCACAATGATGAACTTCGCTACAAAGGTTGTTTTTATTTAATTAAAAGGTCACAAATTAAATCCACAGTGCTTTCTGAGCTTCATGCTACTCTCACAGCTAGGCATTCAGGGTTTACCAAAACCTATGACTGGGTCAAACGTTCTTTTTTCTAGGATGGTATGAAAAAGGGCCTTCACACTTTTGTAGTAGAATGTGATGTTTGTCAACGCAACAAAGATGAAACCATCAAACCTCCTAGCACACTCCAACCGCTTTTGATTCCACCCACTATTTGGAGGGACATCTCTATGGATTTTATTGTGGGATTACCTAAATCAGGAAATAAGTCTTTCATCATGGTGGTGGTGGATCGTCTTTCCAAGTATGCTCATTTATGTGCTCTTCAACACCCATTTACCGCATCAACAGTGGCTCAACTTTTCATGGATCATATCTTCAAGCTTCATGGCATGCCTCATTTTATTGCTTCTGATCGAGATCCAACTTTCACCAGCAATTTTTGGCAAGAACTCTTCAGACTCCAGGGCACCCAATTGCATCTCAAGACCGCCTATCATCCCCAGACTGATGGTCAAACTGAAGTCATCAATAAGTGTTTAGAGACTTATTTGAGGTGTTTTGCCTCTAAAAGGAAAAATCAATGGGCTCAATGGTTACCATTAGTTGAATGGTGGTACAACACTTCTTACCATACAACTACTCGCATGACTCCTTTTGAAGCAATATATGGCCAAAAACCACCTTCAGTTCTCTCCTACATGCCAAGTGTATCGAAGGTCTAGGCGGTTGACCAAACACTTATAGTTCGTGAGGCTATTCTTCGTACCCTCAAAGAGAATTTTGTAATGCGCTCAATGGTTACCATTAGTTTAGTGGAAAGATACAACTCCAACAGATGCCACCTGGGATCCCGCTAACATTCTGCAACAATTTCCTCATCTCAAGCCTTGAGGAAAAGGATAATTCTAAGTGGTAGGGCATGTTAGGGACCTAACCTACCTAACCCCTCAAGTGGGTAGAATAATATATTTCCATGTAATAAAGGTCAATATTAATAAGGCCTAGCAATAAGGAGGAATAAGTCAAATGCAAGAAGACCTAATAGAAGCTTCCACTTCTAGAATGATCTTCCTCTAGATTGTTCTTTTGGATAGATAGATTTAGTATAAATAGGAATAGAGGGTATGAGAAGTTTTGTCTTGGATATTATTGTAATAGAGCTCTGCTCTGCTGGAGGTTTCCCCCTCGAAGAGGCAAGTGAACATTGCTCTTAGAAATCAAAGTGCTCTTCTTGGTGTTATTCTGGTATTATTTTGGTATTATTGTGGTGTTGTTCTGGTTATAACATTGTTTATCTATCATTTCTAGCTAATTATTTTTGTTCCGCATACTATTTTATATCTGGAATATTACAATGTTACCAAATTGAAGCTATGAAATTCCTATATCAAATCACATTGTTCTAGATATAATTTGGGTGCTCTATCAAAATATATCCTCTTTACAATACCCATAGTTGTCATTGAAAAATCCCTGAAAAGAGAATATTTTAAAAACGCAATATTTTCTTCGTCCAACCTCCAATTCAAGTGATTTTGTTTTGAAATCATGTAGTTTTATGAGAAAAAGATAGATCTCTAACTGGTTTCTAGAAATCTTGTATAAAAATGCTTAAAAATAGATAAGTGTCACCATTTTAACAAAAAAATCCATAAAACAACAAATTGAAAGTGCCATGTCTTCTTTGATCGACCTTCCATTTTAATATTTTTTAATCACTTATTTTTATTCAAATAATTTAGATCTACAATTGGTTTCTTGAAATTCTACCCAAGAAGCTTCAGAAATTGACTAAGTGTTTCAGCTCCAAATCTACAAAACACATAAAAGAGAAAATTTGGCCCTTTTGTCTTGGAATGTGTTTTGATTTCACTTCTTATGATCCTTAACCATTAAGATTGAATCAAAAAAGTATATGATAAATTATCAATAATTTATTTAATATTAAAGCTCTTGAGGTAGGGTAAAACCATGTAATGATCCTTTTAAAGAAGGATAGGCCCTTATTTACTTAACTCTTTAAGGGGGCAACCTCCAAATGAATTAGGCTCCAATACAATAATAATATAATACATGCCCACATAAGGAGGACTCCATCCTTATTTGTAGCTATCTATCAAATCCTAACTATAAGTAAAATATAACTATCTAATAAATCCTAACTATAAGTAAAATATAACTATCTAATAGACCTTCTTTAATGAGGCCACATTACATTTATGCTAACTAATTAGTCAACCTTATTGAATATCTATATTATTAATTCTTAAGAATCCATAGACCCCTATTACACACATTTAGGGAAGATCCCATAATAATCAAATAAGTTTTTCTTTGAATAATAAAAATCCATAATAAAAACTATGAGAAAATAATGATCAATATTTAAATAAAGTTTTATTCATAAGTGAAGACCTCAATATAGACCTTAATACATTCACCTAAAACAATATTAAAATAAATTTTAAATATAATTTTAAATCCACTTTGTACACTTAGTGTCATCATCCTTTTTCTAATTTCATAAATTAAAAATATTCTATTTTTTAACAAAACCATTATCCTTGGCTTAACCTTCTTCATTTTTCAGTATTTTCTCCTCTCTACTCTCCATTTTCTCTTAAAGAAGGTCAAGGTTTTATTTTCTAATTCAAGGGAGGATTGAATTGCATAGGAAGTTCAAGCTTTTCTTATGTTAATGACTTCTCAATAAGTGGAGGAAATCTTGTGAAATATTTTTAGCATTGTTATTTGTTTTTCATTATTTACTTGTTATTTGTTTTTCATTATTTGTTCTTACATTTTTCTTATTTTTGTTGTATCTAAAGGATGACCTCTTCTCTAATTAGTGGCATTTATTAGTAACCATCTTTTTTTTTCCTTTCTTTGTTTTGTTATTATTATTTTTTAATAGGTATAATCTATATATTTTCAATTTCTTATAATAAGATAAGAAAATTAAATTTTTCATTTAAAAGTTCATGATAACCTCCATTTTAGATTCACCCTTATTCCTGAAGAACCTATGCAATAGGTAATAATGTTTTACTTATGCAATGGGTAGTAATGTTTTTCTTAGTTATGGCTTCCCTTAATTACATCCCCTCTTAAAAGGGATTTTTTCTTTATCATAAGGCTATAGCTACATCCCTCTAAAAAGGGATTTTTCCTTGATCACAAGGCTGTAGCCCTTCTTAAAACGATATTCCCCTCTATTCAATGGAAACTCTTGTAAACCCCTATGAAATATTGAACCCCTCAACAAAGATTTCCCTTAGAAATGAATTTAAGGTAAACTCTAAGAATATAATTTCATGTAATTTTTCACCTAATACACACTAAGCAAAACAGAAGTGTTAGACTGTTTTCTGTTGTTTTTGTTTCTTGAAATAATTGATTGCAAATGATAGGAGTTTGACAGAAAATTCGCCCCACTGTTTTTGGTGGATGCAAACATATCTACAATCAAAATACTTCAAACCGGTGTCCATACACAGTTTCCCTTTCTCAACTTACTGTAATTATTGTCGACAAAATAAGCCTGCAAACTGTTGGTACTCGAAACTTTATTTTTGTGTTTGTTTCAACTTACCTGTGCCAGGGAGACGAAGAAGAAGAAAACCGAAGATTATTATTAGGAGACTCACGGTTGCTTAAAGGCCGGAGATTCCATGGCAGGTTTGAAGATGGTGAATTCCTGTTATCCGGAATCGGCTGAGATAGTTTTGGGGTRGCATGAGGACTTTCTAGCATGCGACGGGCACAGCTCCTGGTAATAGGTCCTTGCTCTTTGAGTCCAGAGCAACCCCAAACAGTAGAGCCTGGAGGAYTACTTAAAATTAAAGTTGGAGAATATTGAGATTTTCCAATTAGTGACGATTCGTAGCGGCGTCTTGAAGCGGCAGTCTTTGGAGTACCGCCTACTGTATCATTTTCTTTTTCTCTTGTCAAGTTTCTACTGGGATTCGAACAGCTGACTCGTACTTGTTCTCTCTTTTCTAAAAGCTCCCACAAGAAGTCGTCTCCAGCTTTTTCTTCAAAGGTGGGCTTTTCCGGCCGGCTCAGCTGTGGCTGCAAGACCATTGTCTACAGTGTCGTGAATTAGAAAACCTAAAATGAAAATAAATTAGTTGCGAACATAGGATTAGTTAAATAATGACCTTCGGATGAGTTAATGACGGTGGAAAAAAATATTTATCAGCACTGGGTTGCAGAAGTTGCTTCAATTTGACATCGAGGAGCTTCATGAATTCCGTTGCAGCTTTCTCCTTTGAAAGATTATGTTCGCCTTTGCTTCTTCTCATCTCGTTTATCCAGTTCACAATTTGTTCTGCTGTCTGCAAAATAATTTATATATTAATCACCAATAGTCCTGTAATTAAAAAGCAAGTATTAATTGTACCTTGTCAACTGTGATCATCTCTTCGCTGCTCTCAGAAGTTCTGATATTTTTATATTCGATCATTTTCTTCAACTCGAAATTTTCTGCCTTCAAAACCGACAACTGACGTCTATAATCTTCTGACTTCTGGAAGGCCTCAGCTCTTTGTCCGTTTATTAACGTTAACTGTTTCTCTTTCGCAAGCAAAGTCTGTCTGACGTCGAAACTTTTGGCGTCAATTTCTTTAATATCCGTTCTGAGTTCTTCAATACGCTTAGACTGAGTTTTAAGACGCTTGCGGAACTCCTCAGTCTCTTCTCCCTTCTTTACCAATGCGTTACTTAGAGAAATATTTAATCGATCTTTAGCATCCATGGCTTTGCTCAGAGCTACCAAGTCGTTCATCGTCTTTTGCAGATCATTCTGGCGTTCCTTCAACTGCATTTCCAAATTCCGTAGCTGGAGAAGAAGGTTGTTATTTGCCGCCAGCAGTGACGGAATATGACAAATAAAATCCGCCTCCATTTGCTCTACCAGAGACTGCAATTGGCGGACGAGAGAAATTATGCCTTGGGAATTTAAACGCTTCAAATACGAAAGCAAAGGCTGGCACATATGACTCGCGAGGTCGTTAACCATTTCTTCCATTTCTTCTTTTAAGTGCGACAGGCTTTTTCTGAAGCCGTCGAAAACTGATTGCTGTAATTTTAAGGCCATAGACAAGAGAGCCTTGTAGCCTTGTTCAGAAGGGTTTAAGCCGTGTGCGAGTTGAGAGTTGTCCTGCTTCATGCTCTGTACACGGCGATGAAGATTGCTGGTCTCTGATACAAATCTCTTCTGCATCCGACAAACGAAGTCCTGGTGATCGTCAAATTTTTGCATTATATCTCGTTCTTGTGATCTCACAAGGGATTCGATCATCTTAAGCAACGAGATTAACTGTTTAATTTGAATTTTTTCTCTATTCCTGATTTCTTCCGTGTGTAAAGCAGCTTTGCTCTTAAAAGTTTCTCCCTAATACAACATTATAACATTTTAATCAGTATTGAACTTCAAAATCATTTTTCCAGCTCTAATACTTGTGTGAAATGTTACAGCTGGTTGAAATTTTCAGAAAATAAATTTAAAGCATGTAAAAGTCTGGAACTATAGAAAAGAAAGGACTCAGACATGCGTTTTTACTCCTATTTTCCGAAATACCCATCATTTCCGCAGTTTAACGACAGCATTTTCAGTGTGATATACTGGCATCTATTTACGAAATTTATGGTCTCTTTCATCAAAATCGTACAATAATGCTACAGGTTCTGGTTATTTTCGAAGATATAAATCAAATAGAAGCTATTTTTACTAAATTAACAGAACTTAAAATAATATCTGTATACAATGTAAGATTCACTATGATGTTCTCTTACCTCAGAGCTATGAAGCAAGCGCTGTGTACTACTCAAAAGAGATCGAAATGATTCATTGTTAGAACTAAAATTACTGCTCTGCGTTCAAATAAGACGTTTCTTCAGTAAAAGAACTAATAACCTTAATATATTTGAAGATAATCCCAGTCATTCCGAAAAAGCAAGCAACTCAAAGTTTATTTCCTGTTTAATAACCAATTTTACCGTCTCAAAGTAGTCCGTCATAAACACCGAGGTCTTCCGTCCATCTTTTTCCAGTTCCTGCACCTTAAGATCGACCAGCCGTACCAAAGGAATTGAAATAGAGGTGAACACATCTTTCGCCTGCGGTTAAGGAAAAAAGTTTCCCAAAAAATATCCATAAAATTGAACAGACTTCAGTATAGTCTTCCGTTTTACAAATTGAAGAAAATTGATCCTACATTGCCTAACTTTCGGCATCAAATCTATCTTTCCAACGGGCCTGAAACAGTCCATAAAATTTTCTCGTAATGCAGCTAAAAACATAAAATTTACCCTGAAATGCGTCAATGAAATAAAATTCCTCCGCAAGTATCTAAAACGATCCAATTTCTTTAAAAAAACAAAATGAAAGAATTTATAACTGTGTAGGGACATTTATAGTGAAAGCTCAAGGAAATATTAATACAGAACAACTTTTACCTCTGCCAGGCCTTTCACAATTTCAATTTTGAGAAGTGCAAAGGAATCCTTGGATTCACGTAGGCGAGATAAGGTAGTTATCAATTTCTCATTGAGTTTAGCAGACCGCGATGGCGAGAAAACAAGAGACCTGCATATTTTGCTATTCTCCATTGCTGCATAGACCTCTGCTCTCTCGATCTCTTTCAATGCTGTTCTCTTAAAAAAGAAATCCGTGACTTATGTTTTCAGGTTTGAGCTTTCACACTGTAACAACTACATTTCATGGAAATGACAAACCCTTGACGTTAAACGGAAATGACAACCCTTCCCACGATCCCGCCATGTGCTAATAAATTGATTGCAAAGATAGATGACGTAAAGAAATATTTCCCTTTTTCAATTTAAAAATTTAACAAAGTAATGTGCATGTGCAAATCTTGTGATCGTGCATAGCTTTATAGCTTCAGGCCATGCAGCACTAAGGATATTTTGTTTTGATTATACTTATTTACCTATAGCATATTCATACTCAGTATAAGCTAGTGGCACTCCTACTTTATTGTATCTTTCTTGTATATTTAACAATTTGTTAATAGTTTTAACATTTAGTCATTTAAGCATACATCTATGAAAAGAAAAGAACACTTGCGAAACAAACAAGAGACACACAAATACAGTGCAGACTACACAAAGCGTGCCTAACACCCAGCGAAGTTTAATTATTGCAAAAGAGTTACAATATGAACACTATCGGCTCAGTTTACAACTTGGGAAAAGTCACACGACAATCCTCACCTCACCAAGACACTCATACATAGATTCGTCTATTGCAACAACTTTCGCAACTTTTGTGGAGCACCCCAAACATGCATCCACCAAAGACTCTATGTACCTTCTCTGTCACAAGACTTTGCATAGACCTGTGGTTCTGTCTCATATCATGCCTTCCTCAAACCTGTGACAAGACTTCCTCGAACTCATCCCAAAAGAAGGTCACCCTGACTGTGTCCACAGAATCACCTCAAGGAAACACAAGTCCTCCCATGTGGAGTGACTTGGCTCTTTCAGGGAGCTCGCCCCTCTTCATCCAAGTCAGAATTGTAGAGCTCATGTTTCTCCCCTTGTTGTGCAAATCTTCCTTCCTTGGTTGTGCACCCTTGTTATCTTATATAGACTCCAAAGGTCACCATCGTGAATCATCACGTCCTTTGGGTGTGTTGCACTCCTTCACAAACCATCACACCCAAACAAATCGTCCTACCCTTTTGTGGACCCGATGTGCCCAAATGAACTTGTGTGCCCATCAATCATCACGTTCCTTGGGACCGACACATCCAACCTTGGTGTGCTCTTTATAATGACATGCTCCAACCTCTTTGGTGCACCCCTTCTCTTGGTTGTTTCATGCTTGGGAAATCCCAAGTTCCATCTACTTGAGGACTTAGGCAAGGGTCTTTGTGCCCTTCTAGCCAAAGACCTTAGATCCTCCCCCACCTCAAGTTGTTGTCATCCCCAACAACATCCACAAAATTTGCAACCTCCAAGTCTCTACCCGAACTCATGCCCCCGTTGCAGCTAAGTCTAATAGAAACTTCAAGTTTCGTGCCAACTAGAAACCCAAAATTCTGTCAAAGTGGAAACCCCAAGTTTCCTTGCAAAGTGGAAACTAAAAGATTCCAACTTGCACAACAATCATTTGCAACCCGTGCAACCTTCCACACTTCCCTTTTCCCAAAGTTGTGTGCGACCAATATGTCCACTACCACTGTCCCACTGTGATGATCACACTCTGTTTTGTTGTTGCTGCTTGAATTGCTGCTACAAAAACTTCAAAAATGTATAAGTGTTGAATTGTTGTGATCATGTTGTTGTGTCCATACTTCACCCGACTCTACCATGTCTATCCACACTGCATGCCTCAAGTCTTGCACTGGTTAGGTGATCAATCCAAATTCCGCATCTGGTTCTTGAAATGTGCATCTCCATGCCCAAACTTAGTCTTTTTTGTTTGCATCTCTGTCACTCCATCCAACTCGAACGACTAAGGCAAGTGTCCACCCTTTCCTCACTACTTATACCATCATTCGATCTCTATCAAGGAGATCCTCCACAATGTCTAAGTTTTGTACTTCGAACCTACTAGTGCATCTACACTTTGACCTCTTAGTCAAGCTCTCATGCACTAACTCTCCAAGTGTTGAAATATCATGTTCATTCTTTGAGAATGCACAACATGCCCAAAACTTGGTCACTTCCTTCTGCCATTCATTCCATTTGCACAACAACCTCATACCAATTCAAGGTTTTCCCTCACCTTTGTGCACTATGAAGTCACCTCAAAATGAAGTCATCCATGACAAATTGAATCCACTTCCTACCTCATGGAACAGTTAGCCAATCTTCTATACACAGTCTGCATTGCATCCAATTCTACAAAGAGTCAAGGGAACTCACTATGCATCTGCACATCCAACCAACTCTGCTCTTGTGACTCAAACTACAATCAATTCCACAAGTATGGCTTCCTTGGACGAATTATCCCCATCTTCATTTGTCTCTTCAGTTATGAAACATCCCATTTGCACCAACATCTGCACACACAGACTTCCTTTTCCCCACTACTCTATCACCTGACCATGCTACTGCATCTACCTCTATAAGCCTTGAAATGGTTAGGCTTCACCCTCAACCATGCTACCCATAGCAAGAGAAATTCCCATGCCCAAGTAATCTCTTCATGTTGTAATTTGTATGTCTGCACAATGCTCCAATACTAAGGAAAGTCCTCAACTCACCTCCTTTTGTCAAGTCACCTCTCCACAACTCAACATTTGCGATGAATGTGGCCAACAAACCCACATTCCTCAAACATCCCAGTGAACTATTGTTACACATGATTTTGGTCATCTTGGTGATGTATTAATGATGGTGTACTCAGGCTCCCAAAAAGAACTTTCTCCTAAGAAAAGTGGCATTTATCTCCTTCCAGAAAACATATTTTCAAAGTGAGTTCACAGGCTTCTTATAGCCTAGGGTGCGAGAATGACCCATTCTCGCAGGCCACCTTCATCTAGGGTGTGAACTTCTCTCACTGTGCTCTATACAAAGGGTGTGAACTTGTTTTCAAGTTTGGAAAAGGGAAGAAGTCTCGAGGGTTCTAGAAGGGAATCTTCTAGAAAATGGGTTGGCATTCATATGGTTGTCATTTTACTGGCTTCCCTGATTTGGTGGGATCATTCTCATCCATGTAACCATCTCACTCTCTCCTATATATTGAAAGGATTCTCATGGAAAAGGTTAAGCAAGATTAATTGAAGAATTGGTGAAGGAATTGTGTGAAGAACCCAGCTTGAACATAAGCTTGGAGACTCTAGTAGGTCTATCAAGAGGAATTGGATCTTCTTCATGCAAGGACAGAGCAAGTGTGTGTGTTGGAACCAAGAGTCACTGAAAGGAAGCTTGTGACATCAAGGCGATCAGGTTGTATCTTCTACTTTCAATTAATATGATACAGCGACATGTCCTTTTCCCATAAAGTCATTCTTACTTTATTGTGTAATTCCTTGATCATATGCATAAGTTGACGATTGAATACATTTTGTTGTCTTCACTTTGGTTGGTTTGTGTTGTCTTGGTTTTGACCTCACAAGAGCACCGGAGTGAAGCAGGAGCAACAAAGACTTAAGGAAGCGATACAAAGGTATGTCACTTGTTCTTCCTTACTAGCTAATTCAATGGTCATAACTTAGGGAAAGAGTCATGTCCTGTCATGTTTTGTTCTAGATCCAGGTGGATCTAGGGAGATTTGTTAGTGTTTGCACCTACCGATTAGTCCGATAACAAAATTGGCGAACGGATTGTTTCCTAGTTAGTCTAGTTTTCCTTCCTTTGATTGCTTGTTTTCTGGTTTCTGAGTCTGTGGGACATCCATCCAAACTCTCTGGATCTAGAAGTTCACTTAGATTCCCTGTCCTTTTTCAAATTTTTCTTTGATTACAGACATTCTCTCACTATACCTCTCTGTGGCCTGCGAGAATCATTGATGTTCGCACCCTCCTGTTTAGTTAGGTGCAAACTTCTCGCACCCTACCAATGTCTAGCCTGCAAGAATACCTAATTCTCGCATTGTACTCTATTGCTAGGCTGCTAACTTGTTTGTAAACTTTTTTGGATTGGGTCTTGTCATCTTTTGATGACCCAATTTTGATTTGATCAGCTGGATTAAGCTTTGATCTGCTTACAGTCTGCTTGACATCCTTTGAGTTGCTTTTAGCCAATTTTGCTTTGTTTGGTTTTGAAGGATTAGTCTCTTGCTTTGAGTGTCTTTCAATTACAAAGCGTGTGTTTTGTTTAGAATTGTTTAGGGAAAGATGAGATTTCTTCTGAATAGTTCGCTTTAAAAGAAAACTTTTAGTTTGGGTTTCTTTGTTTTAAGAAAGTTCATTATTGTTTTTAGTGAAATTTTTGAAACAAAAAGATTCAATTTTTTGCTTTATATTAGATTGGGGGCATCCTTGCATTTGAAGTAGTGAAATTGCATGATTCTTGGCATTTTTTGATCTTAAATTATGAAAAAATTTCCCCCTCATGGCCGAGGGGGGCCATGAATCGTGCATTGGTGTTCAATACCTTTTTTTCATTTCTTGAGAATCTTGATATTGATGAGCTTTAAGATTTTGGGACATTGTGCATCTGGGAATGATAAATGTTTTCTCCTTCTCATAGCATAGCTTTCATCGAAATGAAAAGATTGCATCTTCATTTCTTTGCATGATTTTTGAGTCGATCAAAATACCATATTGTCCATGCCATTTCCCTTTTGAGTAACAACAGCCATAAAATAAAGCGTCATGTTCTGGTGTGTTTTGTTCTAGATCTAGGTGGATCTAGGGAGATCAATTAGTGTCCACACCTACTGATTAGTCCGATAACAAAATTGGCGACTCCACTGGCGAAGGTACCCATTAATAATAAAGCGCTTATAAAAATTTATTAGACATTTTTATCTTTTCTGGTAGCAAACCTACATTAGATTAGTCGTAGGGCTTTGGAATAGGTGTGAAAGATAACTTTCCAAAGCTGCAAACAAACATGGTATCTTGTGATAGGGAGAGTTAAATCCACTTATTACATTTTGTCCTGGGAAGCCCTTCTAACACAAGGGTCAATCACGAGGTTGCATTGAGACTGGCAGAGTTACTCACCCTTCTTTGTTGGTCTTGGTCTAGAGATTACGTGTATTATGGGGGTCTCTTGAGTGGTATACCCACAATGATGAGTGGAAGCCTTTCAAGTTGATTTCGGGCTAGATACCCTACCCTTCTGCGTGGATCAGACTGTCGACTATTTCCCCAGGCATCATTGTAGTAATTGGTAACCTTAGTGGCCTATCTCTCTAGGTTCTTTACACGAGGTGACTGTGGAGGGGCAAGTCTTCACAGTACCTGGAATCGACGTTGGCCAAACTCACTCAGGTTCCTTAGAGGGTATACCCACGATTATGTGTGGGAGCTTGCACTAGGGTGTAAGTCCGTTAAGCAAGTCATCAACGTAACTTTTCCACCCACTCTATCTCAACCCCTTCTTACTTTGTTCCCACGATGTTGGATTTCATTACCAACTAGTGTGCTCATTGTAAGAAGGTTTTGTTTGTTTGCTTGCTTCCTAGATTTTTAGCGCCTGCTGTTTGTTTTCCCTAGCAGACTCTAGGTTGGATTTATTTAATGGCGTCATTTCTTGGAATGACCAATGAAGGAACCCCTACTCCAGGGGAACCTTTTGTTTTTCTTTCTTATGGAAACATTGGTCCTCCTCACATCGCTACTTTGAGCCTACCAGGTCTTACTATTGGATTACCGGTATGGTTGTTTTCCACTCAAGTAATCCTGAATGCAGTTAGTGCTTCAGTCACAAGCACTTCCCCCCAAGAGCATCAACCTCATGTTGATCCTTCACCTTCTTACCCAGTAAGGTCTTCTTCGCCTTCTTTGCTTGCAATGTCGCCTCTCGTTTCATCTTCTTCGTCGGGTGAAATTTTTGAAGCTCGTAACCTAGTGAATAAGAAGAAGAAGAAAAGAAAGATTAAGAAGAAGAAAGATAAGCAAGGGTAAAAACCTCCAACCACTGTCAAACATGTTGGAAAACAACCAGTTACTGTTGATCGTGCTAGGAGTGTTGATGATTTCAAGATCACCCAAACAACTCGTAAGCCCAAGTAACCTTGCAGGCTTTGTAAGGGTAGCCATCTTCTTAAGGATTGCCCTGGTCTATCCAAGGTTATAGAAGCATGGTCTACATATCCTTTCCATTCCATGTCGTCATCCTCTGAACAACATGTTGACGACCCCCCATCAACCAGTCATGATACGGTTGGGAAGAATAAACATAGAGTCAAGTTCCCATGTATGTTATGCAAAGGGAGTCATCTCACTCACCTTTGTCCTCGTATGGACGAAACCTCGAAATTACTGGAAGACATGACCGTTTCACAACCTCAACTTCTAGCTGCTTACCGTAAGCTTTCTCTCAACCCTCCAATAGTTGATGGAATGATCACTCCAGTCCCTTCACCGATCAATCCGGTTGATCATGTCGTCAATCTAGTCACATCCTTAGTTGAACCAATTGACAAAGTGATTTATCCGATACCTTCCTCGGTCAATCCCACTCTCTCGTTAGAGAGTGTTACCCAAGTGGTCAATCCATTTCCATCTGTCGACCCCATTCTCTCCTTGGAGAATGAAACTCAAGTGGTCGATCTGATCTCTCCATCGGTCGATCCTACTCTCCCGCTCGAGAGTAAACCGAATACTACCCATGTTTTTCTCGTTGATACAGAATCTCCCATGCCGAGGGGTATTCCTCCTCCCGTAGGACCCCCTCCAAGTAATGAGGCCATCTTTTTTTATTGGGGTGTGCTAACTGAACCTTGTCTTCCCTCTCACATTCATTTCCAGATTATAGTACAAGTTTGTGGTCTAGATGTTCCTCAAACACTGGTAGATGAAGGTGCATCCATTAGTATTTTTTCCTCTTTTTCTTGGCAAGCTTTGGGTTGTCCTCCACTTGCGTCGGTTACATAGAATCTATTATCTTTTAACAGAAGAACTAGTCAACCTTTAGGGACCCTTCCTCAGTTTCCTATAACTTTGGGAGGGAAAACTATATTCATTGATGTCATGGTAGTCCAAGACCCCTTGGATTTTTCTTTACTCCTTGGGCGAGATTATGTCTATGCCATGAAAGCTATTGTGTCCACTCTTTTTCGTGTGATATCTTTCCCTCACGATGGAAGAATTGTGATTGTTGATCAACTTTCATTCATTGACCCCAATTGGATTGCCTCCCTAAATGGTTCTTACATGCAGATGGTATCACCCCCACCACAGGTCAATTATGTGGTGTTGTCGCCCATGGTTTCAAATTATAATGACTTAGATCTAGTAGTTGACATGGTGATCTCTTCGATAAGGTTGTTAGAGAATGATCTCTTTACTCCTGTCACGACCCTCGACATGGTGTCCTTCTAGAGTGTGTTTCTTCCTTGTAGCGAAGACCTCTTGGAAGCCATGACTGAGTTTTTTCCCTTGACATGGTCTCCTTTCGAAGCATTTTCCTCTTGGAATCCATGATCAAGAAGACTCCAAGGATAGTTTTTTCATCTCTGAGGCAACCTCATTAAAAAATGAAACAGAGGTCGTTGAGCATAGTTTTCTGATTTCAAGCTCGTTAAAAATGAAACCACTTACGAGGATAGTTTTTTCATCTCTGTGGCAACCTCATTAAAAAATGAAACAAAGGTTATGAGCATAGTTCTTGTTTCTGTGTCAAGCTCGTTAAAAAATGAAATAGTTTTCCCCCTCTCTATTTGAGTGAAGACCTTCGTCTAGTATTTGAAGCTTCATTTCCTCCATCTTTGTCGTTGGATGAAACGAAGCTTAGGGGGCAATACTTTCAGCCTCTAGACTTCATCCTGAAGTAGAGCCACTAGTTTCTTAAGCTAGGGTCTAAGTACCAACCATCCCTATGTTATGCGTTGGGAAGTCGCAAGCATAGTTTTCTATGCGCTCTCCCCCCCACACTTCCTTTCTTGCCTTGTCCTGCAAGGTTGTGTGTGGCGCAAATTTTCCCATCCATAGTCAGGTCTGAGGGATTCTACAGATGGGCGGTTCACCTCCATCCCCTCATTAACTCATGAGGATCCTCCCCACCTAACACCCCGGTGAGTAATTCGTTCCAGGGTCAGAGAGTCACTTTGGTCTTTGAGCCAATAAAAGGCCAATACAGTATTGGTTCGGTGGAAGTTTACGCCACCATTCCAGGTGCTTTCCACCACCTTTCATTAGCCATCATGGTCTCTTTCATCACATCCCCCTCCCAGCAATCATGCAACACATATTCATAACATTATTTACATTCATCGACCCTTTATACAAAGGTTTGTCAAATCAAACTTTCACATCTTTGAGTTTGTCATAGTTCTTGGCCAATATAGTTATTTTTATAGAATGGGCGAAACAGGGTGTTACAATTCCCTCCCCCTTAAAGGAACATCATCCTCGATGTTCTATCTATTAATAGGATGTGTATGTACAGAAGTAAACAAAATCGGATATGCATGTTTCATGACATCTTCCATTTCCCACGTAGCCTCATCTGGGCCAAAATGTTTCCACTACACCTTGACCTGTGCAATGGTTCGGTTCCTGAGTGGGGTTTCCTTTCTGTCCAGTATGCATTGAGTTTCTAGCAGAAATTCTCCCTCCAGTTCCACCTGGATCACAGACCAGTCGATTACATGATTAGAATCGTGTACATATTTCTTCAATAATGAAACATGGAAAACATTATGTGCTTTTACTGTGGGAGGAATTGCTAGCCTATAGGCTATAGGTCCTACTCTATCTAGAACTTCAAAGGGTCTACAATACCAAGGTGCCAACTTGGCACAAGCTCCCATTTTTCAGGGAACTCTTCCTGGGCCTAACTCAAAGATATACGTGGTCTCCCACCTTGAACTCTCTTGGAGTTCTCTTTCGGTCGGCGTAACTTTTCTGTCAGTTCTGAGCGACCTTTAGATTTTGTTTTATCTGAATAACTTGTTGTTCCATTTCTTTCAACATGTTGGGTCTAATAGTAACTCTATTTATGGGATTACTCCAACTAACTGGAGTGTTACATGGCCTACCATAGAAGACTTCGAAAGGACTCGTCTTCAGGGATTCTTGGTAGCCATTGTTGTAGGCAAATTCCACCAGTGGCAAGTAATCTTCCCACTTTTTGGGTTGATGCATTACATGCATCCTTAGCATGTCTTCTAATATTTGGTTCACTCTTTCCGTCTGTCCATTGGTTTGAGGATGATAGGCTGTGCTAAACAGTAATTTTGTCTCCAGACCAACCATCAGGGATTTCCAAAAGCTGGAAGTAAATTTCATGTCTCTGTCAGACACAATCTTTTTAGGCATACCATGCAGTCTGAATATCTCCTTCATGAATACATTGGCGATTTCTATTGCCTTGCAAGTCGACTTGATAGGAATAAAATGAGCAGACTTGCTCAATTTATCCACCACTACCATGATGGCATCATTCTGTTTGGTCGAGGTCGGTAATCCGGTGATAAAATCCATGGAGATGGTTTCCCATTTCCATTCCGGGATTGGTAGGGGTTGTAATAATCTTGTTGTGTGTCGGTGTTTTGCTTTAACCTGTTGGCATTCTATGCATTTGGCTAAGTACTCAGCTATGTCTTTCTTCGTTCCAGGCCAATAGAATTATTTCCTAGTGGTCGTGATCATCTTCTGGTATCCTGGATGACTAGTATAGGGTATTTTATGTAGTTCATCCATTATGAACCTCTTCAAGTCGTCAAAATCTGGAATATACAATTTGTTTCTGTAAGTGAGCAGACCTCCTTCTATCATCTGGTAGCCTTCATATTTCATCTCTATGGTTTCTTGCTCCAGGTACGAGGTCACGGTATGGAAGAATGTGCTTGTTTCTTATGCTTTCTTGACTCTTTCCTTGACATCCGTCTTGCAGGTGCTTACCACTGCCAAGTGAATTGTTTTTATACTTCTGCTATGGGCATTGGCCACCTTATTTTCCTTTCCTTTAATATGTTTGATTTCAAAATCAAACTCTCTAAGGAGGGCCATCCACCTAACTTGTCTAGCATTGAGCTTTGGTTGGTCAAACATATATCGCAATCCACAGTGGTCTGTCATAAGTACAAATTTCCTTCCCAAGAGGTAATGCCTCCACATTTTTAAGGTGTGCACTATGGTGGCTATCTCTAGATCATGGGTCATGTTATCACTCTGTAATTTCTCAGGCTGAGGGAGAAATTGACAAAGGTAATTGTTTCAACTGCTTGGAGTCTTGGATCTATCCCTCCAAGACTTAGAGAGGGCTCTCTCTGTATGATTTAGCTTGGTTTGGAATAGGATATTAGGCTAGTTATGAGGGATCAGAGTTTTGGGTTTTTAAATGGTTGGTTTGGGACCACAAAGAGGGCCATTGTGAAAATGGGGTCTGCGCTTAAATATATGATTCACTCTCAGATCTAGACAAAACTCTTACATGGGGCAAGGTAGTGGAAATGTTAGATTGAATTAAGTTTGAATGATATCAAATGAGGAAGAAATAGGGGAGGAAAAAGCCAAGAAAAGGAGAAGTTAAGAATTCCTAAACTAAGCTTTTAAAAGAGAAACATAAAGATTATCAAGAACCAGATGCAGAGTATTTATCTAATAAATTCTGCTCTATTAATTTTCCTTGAAAAAAAGTATTTGAAAACAAATGAAATGATAACTAGAAAAACACTTAACAGAGTAAGGAAATGCCACCAACATCTCGACACAAGAATCTTGTCAACATCTTGCCTATTATTGATTGATCATTTCGAGATTACAGAAGAAAGCTTTCTGGAATGGAAAAGCCCATAGTCCAACAAAGAAAACTACTTCCTCTTAGGTCAAACCCCTTTTTTATATTTTACATCTGTATAAATAGGTAAAGATACTCCCAGTCTTAAAAACTCGAGTCCTATCTCTGCTTCTAAAAATAGAAAATAGTTACAATGATTGACACATGTAACAAACTACAAAAAAAGATTCTAACAGTAAATTAAAGGAAAAATAACTTGGGTAACTGCTGCTTGGTTGTCACGAACTTGTTGGAAGGTTGTTGACGCTTATCCCTTGAATTATGGAACTAATGGCCACTTGTAAATTTGGATATCTTTCGACTGCCATTTGTGCCCCAACTGCCACCTTGAAATCTGGAAAATTGATTTGCTGCCACATATTCTGGAGATGATATTTTGCTCGTTGGCTTTGCTCCTATAAATGCTCAACTATAATTTGAATGTCCAGAAATGTTCCCTAAAATCTTTCAATAGTGAATGCTTTGAATATGTCAATTACATAAAGGAGTTATATCTACCAAGAGACAGACCAAACAAATGGACGATTTCCTTCAAAACTGAATGTGATGCCTTGAAATGTTGGATCTGACTATTCTTCTGTGATCTTGATTTGTTTGACCACAAAGATTGGAGAAGATTTGGATTTCATGAATATGTTTCTTAAAATCTAAAGTTAATTCTGACCATTTCTGATGTGATTTTGAATACTCTGCCTCCATATATTCTGCTTCTAAATGTTGAATTTGTTCCACATATCCCTGATTAAAATCCTGAAAATCCAAATGATGAGTTTTGTCAAATATGCACTACCAGAAATTTTCGAGCAAATTTTGTATTGGTCGATTGCTTGGAAATATTGTATTTAACAATTTGATCTTTAACTGCTACTATTCTATCTGAAAACTTGAAGATAAGTTGATCACAAGAGGCTAGATACTTTAATATATTTATCTTCTACTTTAATTTTTCCAAAGCAACCATAACCTTCTCAAGATGTTTCTTTCACAGTTGATTATCAATCTGACGAACCTTCAATCATTTGATTTGTTGAGCTTGCCCTGAAATTTTAACCTTGATCACCAACGATCCTTTCCAACACCTCAAACTTTCGACAACTAAACACTTTGAGTGCTTGATTCTGGTTGATTTATGGTGAACTAGTCTTTCTTCATTTCTTCCATATATATTTCCTCCACCATGGGTTTCCAGAGACAGACATGTACATTAACGAGCCAATTTGAGACCTGGCCTCTTGTAGAACCTGCTTGCCTTGCTAGCATATGTTTGTTAGCATCTTTGGGATATGAATGAATGAAATTCTCGAATACCAAGCTCATATGATGGAAACTACTCGCTCTGGAAAACCTCTCTGTGTCCTTCAGGCGGGTTAAATCATTCTTAGTCATTGAAGAGCTCCCTGCTTCAATTGTTGATCTACAAACTGAAGATGAGATGTTTCACTTTTACCATTTCTTGCCAAAGCTTTTTCACACAAAATTTTGCTAGATACACAAATTATTACCCAGATGCAAAACTCTCAAGCATTGGAAGTGCCTGGAGATAGTTCCAATAGCAAGGAAAGCATATGTCTTAGTAGTCCCAAACCCCGTCATGGTTTCATTCAAGATGTTGTTTTTTTCTGATATTTGAATAGAGGGACAATGGCTTTGACACCTACTACCTACCTTGACACTTGCAAGCTCGACCTTCTCCTTATGATTTGCACCTGATCTGATGGCGATCCTTGACAGCTACACGAACATTGTCGATGCTGGTGTGCACTACATTTTTTGTTTTTTATGTTGGTGAAATATCCCACGTCAATGCTAAGAATCGACTTCATGTGTATTTATATACACAAGCCTTTTATTATTTGATCGACGTGTAGTGCATTCATATATTTCCTTGTGGGATTTGGCACTTGGCTTTGTGTACGGATAGTATGTTGTTACTAACCATTGGTCATATGTGTAGGTGAAAGGAGCTTGAAGCAAGAGTAAAACTTGGTGTTCAGGCCTAAGTTTTGACGAAATTTTTAATAAAAAAATCTAAACCCACAGAGAACTGCACAAGGTTGAGAGCCAATAATGCTCTGTAATAATCCCCTTCATGTTTTGGTGCCTGGCAATTGGGTGCTCTACTTTGGCTTGTGTTGCCTTGGAGCTATGGATGCAGGTCCTTATGGAGCTTGGAGCGTTGGAGCTTGTTCGCTTGGTGCTGGAGCGCAGCGCCGGAGCAAGAGCGAAAACTTGACCTCGGGCTAAGTTTTGATGAAAAACACATAAAACAAAACCCAAATTTAGGGCAGAAGCTCGAAAACCATAAAATGCATTGAAAACTAAAGAATCTGCCCCATGATGTGTCCACGGGCTAGAAAACTCAGAAAAATTCCAAAACGTCTGAGAAATGACATAAGTACAAAGGCCATGATGATGAATATGAAGATCAGAGAGCCATTTTTTAATCTAGCTACAGGATTTCGGTCGCTAGGGGTACACAAAAATTGGGTTCTAAGTGACCGAAAGCTCTCTCTTTCGGTAGCTAACATAACATGAGACTCTACTATTTAACGACCGAAAACAAAAAATCCTGTGTGATAACAGCTAAGGTGAATTGAGAGATTTATGCCGCTTTTACATCTTTGTTGTGCGTCCAGATAAAAAGTGTAATGCCTGAAATAGATGATAGTCAGAATATTGATTTCCCTATAAATTATAGGGTCCTAATAGGTCACATAGTTGACTTCGTGCTCATTCAATTTTTGGGATTCATAATAGACCACACTTCCTCCTTGCATAAGGACTCCTCTGAGCCCTTCCTTACAGGCATCTGTGCACATGAGGAAGTCAGCTTCGGGATCAGTGATCTTCAACACGGTTGCGTGGGTCAGTAGATGTTTCAGGGTTTGAAATCTTTCTTCACATTTTTGTGTCCATGTGAATTTAGTCCCCTTCTTCTGGAGGGAAGTGATTAGACACCCAATCTTGGGGAATCCTTTTATAAATCTCCTATAGTATCCTGCTAAGCCCATAAAGGATTTGATATCTGAAACATCCTTTGGGGTAGGCAATTCCATGATAGACCTGAGCTTGTCAAGGTCTACTGCTACTCCTTCTTCAAATAGGACATGGCCCGAGTAATGTGTTTACTTCTGGAAGAAGACAGACTTGTTTAATTTGGCATAGAGTTGATGTTCTCTTAACACTTGAAGTACAAGCCAAAGGTGTTCCTCGTGTTCCTCTCTATTCTTGGAGTAAATTAATATATCATCAATAAAAACTAGTACAAATTTGTCTAGGAGTTTGCTGAGCACATTGTTCATCAAGCACATAAAAGTGGCAGGGGCATTGGTTAATCCAAATGGTACTGCCACAAACTCATAGTGACCATATCTCGTCCTGAAGGAATTTTTGTGGATGTCTTCACCCTTGATTTGGACTTGATGGTATCCAGATCTCAAGCAAATCTTTGAGAAGATGGAATCACCTCCCAATTGATCGAACAGGTCATCGATCCTAAGTAAGGGGTACTTGTTCTTTATGGTTACCTTATTGATTTGTCTATAATCTACACACAGTTGAAGGGTACTGTCTTTCTTCTTCACAAATAGGACTGGTGCTCCTGATGGAGACACGTTGGGCCGAATATAGCCTTTGTCCATCATTTCTCTCAATTATAATTTAAGCTCAACAAGCTCATGTGTGCTCATCCTGTAGGGTGTCCTAGACACTGGCACTGCTCCTGGTGCAAGTTCTATCGAGAAGTCAATGTCGCTTCTCGAAGGTAGGCCCGGTACCTCTTCCGGAAATACATCTCTATATTCTCTTAGTGTGGGGTGGTCTTCGAGGTTTGGTTTGTTATCTTCAATTGATTTCAACACTTGTATCGCATATAATGGACATCCCTTTCTGCAATATTTTCTCATTTGAAGAGCTAATATCTGTCACACCGAGACAGGTTTATGGATCCCTTGAAGGGTTATCCTTCTTCCTTCTTCACTTACACATTCTAAGGTTTTATGGTAACAGTCTAGTCTGGATTTATGCATGGCTAGCCAGTCCATACCAATCAACATGTCATATGATCCTAGGGGTAATATGTTAAGGGTTGCTTGGGTGGGGAATTCACCCATAATGAATTGGCAAGATGGTATGACCTTCGCTACCTTTCTTTTGGTGCTAGTGGCTAACTGTACCAACCATGGCTTGGTGTGTTTATGTGGCTATAGTTTACACTTATCAACATCCTTAGGGGATATATAACTCAAATTTGAACCAGGGTCAATCAGAATAGACACTAGATGGCTGGTGATCATACCTTCTATTTCCACCACTGAAGCTTGGTGGTCAGATTGGTTGTTATACAAGGCTGCATAAATTTGTGGCACACTCCTGGCCATGTCATTGACGGTGGTAGCTTCTTGAACGTTGTAAATTCTCCGGTTATTCTGTTGTCAGTGCGGGCAGTCTCTCAGTAGATGTTCTTCTCCACAACCCCAACATTTCAAAGGTTCTCTCTTTGGGTTATCAGTCTTTCTGGGGGAAGATCCAGAAGGTTTGTTTCCACCCAAGGAGGGAAATTTCTGTTGGTGTACACTTCAGGCTGGGAAGCTCATCCTTGAGTTCTTTTTATAGTTTTTAAATCTTGGGGATTTAAACCCCTTTTTCTGAAATCCCGAACTATTCTTCTGCTTCCAGCCTTCGTGAGGTTTTGTTTGATGCCTGAGTTGTTCATGACAATATCTCTCCTTTCGAATAGTGTCTTCTAGAGTCTTTGGCTCATCAAACTCGATCCTGTTCTGATAGTCCCTAGGGATTCCACTGATGAATCGTTGCACCTTTTCCTTTTCTGCTTTTATATAGGGTACGTACCTCAGCAACTCGAGGAATCTGCTGACATATTCCTCTATGGTGAGTTGCCCTAGCTTGAGTTCATATAATTCTTTATTCTTTTCATCAAAATACTTTTCCGACAGATACTTCTTCCTAAAGTATTTCTCAAACCATTCCCAAGACAGGCCCTCTTCGTGAATCCCTTTTACATTCTTAAGGTCTTCCCACCAAATGGAAGCCTTTCCATTCAAGTTGAAGGTGGCCACTTGGGCCTTCAAGTTTTCTGAGAAGTCATGGACTCTGAAGTACTTCTTTAGTCCAAGCAGCCAAGCCTCCAGTTCCTTTCCCTTATTTATTTCACCGTTGAAGGAGAGTGGTTTGGACTTCTTGAATTCTTTGAGATTATGACTCTTGGAAAGCTTTCGCTTCTTCCGTTTTCTTCGGGAATAAGAACTAGTTCTTCTGCTAGAAGATCCCTCTGAGTTGCTAGCTTCCTTTCCAGAGGAATCGTCTGATGCTTGTCCCCTATCTCTAGGGTGGACCTTTCTTGAGGTGCACTTCTCAGTGTGGCCACTTAAATGACCACGTTTCTGTATCTCAGGTGGACTTCGAATTTTCTTTGTCTATCGTCGGTCCACGTGACTGGTGTCAGGTTCATGCTGCAATTTTCTTTGTATGTCAGATAAACTCTGCAGTAAGACTACATTAATTTCCATTTGCTTCTCTTGCTCTTTTATCATCCTCTCGTTATCGGCCTTGCAACTCTGTAGTTCGACCATGAGGCTCCTCACAGTATCAACTAGATCTAGAGGGGTCCCTACCACCCTCCTTTCATTAGACTCTTTGTCACTATTGTGGGAGCCTTCCCCCACCTCATGGTGAGTCACCATTCTATGTGTCTGTAGTTTCCCGCGGTTGATCGTCCGCTTGTGTGCAAAAGAAAAATGCTTGTTGTTAGTCAATATTTATATTCATTCATAACTAGTGCATAATTCATATTTTTCACATGCATACACACAATAGGGGTTTTCATTCTTAACTTCGACTTTTGATCAAGGGGGTTAAGATAGAGGGTTACTCCTTTTAAGAGTACTTCGAATGGATTCTTTGCGCAACCCGTTCATGATCCCAAGCTGACCAAGTGTTGTAACCATGCTCTAATACCAATTTGTAACACACCCACTACGGCATAATAGATTTTTCACCTTTTTCTCTCTCCTTTTTCTCAAGGGACAGAATCCCTGAGTTCCTACGAGGTCCTAGCGTAGGCTAGTCCTTCCTGTCGGGACCTTCCCTAAGACAATCCGTCAATTCTTTCATTGAAAACCCATATTGTACAACTCAGGTACCAAGTGCGGGCTTCACCTCCATGTTATCATTAGATTATGACCCCGGCCAAGCCAAGAGGTGCCTTTCGCACTTCGCAACTCAGCGATGCACGAGGGTCAAGTCTTTCGACTCTTCAAACCCCAAAACCTGAAATCCTACCTTTGGGTGAGATTGACGGCTACGAGTCTCTCCCCTGATCTGATGGTCCTAGCCATATCGGGACTTCGGTAACTGGGAGTTCGAAAAGCAAGGGGGTCGCATTTTTTGACTCTTCAAACCCTGAAACCTGAAATCCTACCTTTGGGTGAGATCGACGGCTACGAGTCTCTTCCCTGATCTGACGGTCCTAGCCATATCAAGACTTCGGTAACCGGGTGTTCGAAAAGAAAGGGGGTCGAGTTTTTCGACTCTTCAAACCCCGAACTCGAAACCCTATTCACACTAAGTCGATTCGAAGTTTCGCACTCCAGGAATTTGCAACTTGCGAAGACGAGGGTTATTGCTCTATGGTTTCCTGGGTGCTGAAACGCCAAAAAGCCGAAACCTATTCATACTAAGCTACTTTGGGGTTTCTCACACCGAGGCTTCACAACTTGCGAAGAGGAGGGGTCCTGCCCTTTGGTATTTCGGGAGCCGAAATGCCAAAATGCCGAAAACTATTGGCGCTAAGCCGATGGTCCAGATCACTTATGGATCAACGACCACGATCACGTCGCGATTTCATGAATCACGAGTTCATGCAATCCTACCCGTTGACCACTCCAAGTCACGGGTCAAAGAAATTCTACCCAAATTCCACGCATCTTGTGTCGATGGGTGGTTCCGAATTACTTTGGGACTTTCAGGACGTTGCTAAGTCCACCCTCCGGCCTATGTAAAGCTTAAGGTCGATGGGCAATAGAGCTCCAACAGATCCTCCTGAGGGTTCCTGGGTAAATTATCCCTAGGTTTGGTGATCTGACTAAAGCCTTCCTAAATCGCCAAGCTATATACTCTCTAGTAGGGGGTAAGGGAAACTCATGGGTTTACTATCATATTATCCCTTTCAAGGGACTTACTCTGACTCGAGAGTGTGAGGAAACTTTCCAGGAGAAGTGCGTTCGGGAAATTAAGCCAATGCATAGTGTGAGCCAGGTAGATGGGGCCATTCTCCAGAGCACAAACTCGTATCTTGAACCTATTCATTCTATGTCTAGACTGATTAGGGTCATATAAGTATAAGTAAGCATCCATTGTTTCCAAATCAAAACATAGGCAAACACTTCCATAGAGAAAAAATTCATGAGCGTATAAACATGAGCATGCATTCAGTTTGAAATATAAGACATAACACTTATCAAGAAACACCAGTCGTGTTGCGACTACTGAGAGGGGTGCTCATTTCCACCCAACCGTAGGCTCAGTGAATCCAGATGGATTTACCACTAGCCACTCCCAAGCTAGACCATGATGCTTGGAGATTCAGTCTCTTATTCCTAGCTCAACGGAAGTCCAGAATGAAGGTTTTTCTTTCTCCTCCACTATTCAGGACTCCCTGTCTCTCCAGAGTTCCTTCCATCCTCTTCCTCTACGATCCCTCTCATGTGCGCTCTCCCCCCCACACTTCCTTTCTTTCCTTGTCCTGCAAGGTTGTGTGTGGCATGAATTTTCCCTTCCGTGGTCAGGTATGAGGGCTTCTACGAATGGGCGTTTCACCCCCATCCCCTCATTAACTCGTGAGGAGCCTCCCCACCTACCACCCTGACGAGTAATTTATTCCAGGGTCAAAGAGTCGCTTTGGTCTTTGAGCCAGTAAAAGGCCAATATGGTATTGGTTCGGTGGAAGTTAACACCACCATTCTAGGTTCCTTCCACCACCTTTCATTATCCATCATGGTCTCTTTTAGCACATCCCCCTCCCAGCAATCATGCAACACATATTCATAACATTATTTACATTCATCGACCCTTTATACAAAGGTCTGTCAAATCAAACATTCACATCTTTGAGTTTGCCATAGTTCTTGGAAAGTATAGTTATTTTTACATATTGGGGGAAACATGGTGTTACAACACTTGAACCACCAAGTCATTTAACTTCCCTTCAAAGAACTCACCACAACACTTAGGAAATGCAAGAACTCAAAACCACCCATACCTTTCCAACAAAATTCTTGGCTACAACCATGGTTCAAGTCTGTTGTCTTATACCTTCACTTTCCCAATCCACCAAATCTCCACATGAACTCCCCTCAATCACCATCTATGGATGAAAAAACCTGCAAGCACCTTCCTTGTGATACAACGTTGAGTCCATCCATCCACTTCAAAAATCCGTCTAAGTCCCAAAATTCACATGCAATCAATTGAACTCATCTCAATTTTCCTACCATCTCCACACCTTGACTGCTTCCACTTCAAGGAACCATGCACACACCACCCGACTATCAAGTCATGTTGTTGTTAACTGACTTGTGTAACTCTGCAAAGAGTTACCTCATCTAAAGGTTGAAACCGACTCACTCGTCCAACAACCCAACTCAACTCAACCAATGTTCTTGGTGATGCATGGAATGAAAATGTCATGATAGAAATGTGTCCAACCAACTTCCTTTCTATGAAGCTACTCTAGGTCACCTCGGATCATCCAACACACCCAAGTGCTTCAACTTGTTGTAACCCATAACTAATCCCCTTCACGATCACTTCTACGATCACTTATGTAGTTAAATATGCGACAAGTCCCACATTTTTTTCCTTTACCAAGTGCTCGGTTCACCCCATGAACTCTACATATGATCTTCTCAAGGTGTGCACACAGGTTTGGCACTTACTTCTATTTCAAATACAACCAACCAAGTATGTGTCGAGACTTCCTCTATGATCAATTCTACAATAATTCCTATGATGAACTCTGCAATGAGTTATGAAATCACCCACCTTGTCTAAGTTCTTCGTTTCACCACAAACGCTACTCTCGGTCTATACAAGGTGTGCGCTTAGATCGACCTTCCACTGCACCATCAATAAGAACATTTGTCGTAAGTCCAATGCAAATTCTCTGTGATGAACCAGTTCACTCCACTGAATTGTTCACCAAGTCTACAAGCATTCCCACTTAACTGTCTCCACAACGAACTATGAAATCAATTGTAGTGCACCTCAACACCATTGTTATGGCTATAGTAATGGTGAAGAGACAAATCTACTCTAATACAATCTATGGTTAAGATAGTGGTAAAGAGCTCACCAACCCTTCTTCAAAATCCATGATGAACAAGCTCTGATACCATCTATCATCAAGATAGTGGTGAATAGCTCACCAACCCTTCTTCAAAATATGATATGAACAAGCTCTGGTACCATCTATTTTCAAGATAGTGGTGAAGAGTTCACCAACCCTTATTCAAAATATGTGATGAACAAGCTCAAATACCATCTATCGTCAATACAGTGGTGAATATCTCACCAACCATTCTTCAAAATATGTGACGAACAAGCTTTGATACCATCTATCATGTCCTCACAATGTGCTTTCCCAAATCTTGTGATTATGCACCTATTGAGGGCCTGTGAAACCACGATGTTTCACACTTGGTTGCTTGGCAACATCAAGGATACTTCATCTGGACTATGCCTCTTCATCTAGAGCATACACATACTCCATTCTAGGGTATGGACGAGTCACACTCCTACTCTAGTGTAACTCTTTTGTATACTTAGATGAATTGTTGATAGTCTCAACACTTAATTATTTAAGCATGCATCCATGAAAATAAGAGAACACTTGCAAAATTGGTCACCCATTTTTGTTGCTCTGAGGATGAAATTCATTGTTCCAAAAAGTACTTGAGGCTTTGATGATCCATTTTAATTTGGAATCATTGTCCCAATAGATAAGGGTGTCAAAGATCCACTGCATGAAAAATAGCCAACATTTCCTTTTCATAAATCAATTGGACCAAATGTTGGTCCGACAACTATTTGCTGGTAAAATTCAAAGGTCGTCCATCTTGCATGAGGATTTCCTCAATTCCTCTCCCTGGTGCATCATATTCCAAAAAAAAGGTCTTGGTGAAGTCAATTAATTTGAGTACAGGAGTAGTGCACATAGATTATTCGAAAGCTTGGAAGGACTAGTCAGTTGTTGGATTCCAATTGAAAGCATTCTTTTTAAGGAGAGTTGTTAGAGGAGCAACATTTTTTCCATAATTTTGAAAAACAACTTGTGATAATATCCTATTAAACCCAGGAAACCATGTAGACATTTAAGAGTTTTAGGGAAAGTCCAATTCTGTATAGCTTCAATTTTCTTAGGATCCACCCTTACACCATCCTTCCTAACAATATGACTGAGGTACTCAACTTCAAAGACGCCAAAAGCACATTTAGATTGTTTGAGGAAAAGTTTGAGCTTGGAGAGGAGATGGAGAACTTGATCTACATGGGTGAGATAGGCTAGCTACATTTTACTATGGATGAGAATATCATCAAAGAAAACTAACACAAAGTGTGGAGGAAAGGATGAAAGACATTATTCATGAGACTTTGAAAAGTGGAGGGGGGCATTATAGAGACCAAAGAGCATGACCAAGAACTCATAGTGGTTGTCATGAGTGTGAAATGTCATATTGGGGATGTATTCCTCTTTCATACATATCTGATGGTAGTGTAAAACCCTGGTTTCCCCCATTTTGTAAATATAACTATATTTGGACGAGATACTATGGCAAGCTCGATACGTGTGAATGTTTGATCTGATGAACCTTTGTATAAAAGGCCATTGAATGTAATTTTTGTTATTAATAGAAAATGGATAATTGTTTCATAACCGTTGAAAGGTGGGTTTTCCAAGATAGATCACAGATTCTATGAAAGATATGGTGAGGGAAACTAGGGATGGTTGAGATAACCCCCACCAAACCAGTACCTTGTTGGGTTTAATTACTCAAGACCAGAACAGTCCTCTGACCTAGAAATGAATTACCAAATAGGTTGGTAGGTGGGAAGACCTCCTCAAGAGTTAATGAGGGATGGGGCAGAGCACCAATCTGTAAGGCTTTCAGACTTGACCACAGATTGGGGGATTCGGGCCACACACAATCTTGCCGAGGAAGGCAATAAAGGAAGGTGTGGTGGGCAGATGAAGACTTGCGAAGAGAAGCAGGGGAGAGAGTGTAATGTCCCCACTTTGGGACATCATCACAGTGCAAAGAGTTATGATGACCAGAGTAGCCAGATGGATGTTATAGCGAGTATAGGGGTATTTGAGAGGCATTGTGGGGTCCAATTGGCATTGATCATCATATTCCATTATTATGAGCCATTCCGCACAGGTTGGCTTTGGTTTCGTTCCATTCCGACAATTTCCATGATTTTGACTATTTTGAGCTATAAGTTAATTAAAATCACTGAAGAGGTCATTTTGGGTATATTACTTGGAGGAACCTCTCAGTGTAATAGCTCATTGGAATCGGGAGGAGCAACACTACAGGATGGAATGGCTAGAAGTGACTTCCAGTGGCCAGGGAAGCCACAAGGAGAGATAAGGAGATTTTCAGAGATAAAAAGGTTAATTAATTAATTAAAGTGATTTAATTAATTAATTAATTAATAATAAAATGAAAGTCACTTTGGAGGGACAAGGTGAGCCAAAAGTATAAAGGAAAGGCAAGGGCCTCTTCTCATTATTCATGTATGTTTATCTTTTGATTTCTGGCTTCTAGCTAGTGAGCCCAACATTGGGGGTTTTGAGGGTTTTGACTTGACAAACCCTAGAGGACAATTCGGTGGTAAAATATTCCACCTAGCTTGTCCCAAGCTTGGTCTCGGAGCTGCAATACACTCCCACACCATTCTAGTTCTATATCTACTCAGTTGCAGGAGGATTCCACATCAGTTGCTTGTGCAGGTAGAGAGAGGGCACACCAGTTGGGATTTTCAGCAAGGGGGGTGCACCATTCATTGAAGAGGGATTCGTCCTAGCTGAGGAGAAGGGATTCCAGGAATTCCAAGTAGTGGGTTTCCTTTGCAGGTGTCTTGGCATCATTCTTGGTGGTTTTCCGGAGTCTTTCAGTGGAGGATCGATTTGTATTGAGAGTGGGACGTTTTCCCAAGAGGAGGGTGCACCATTATTTGGAGGGTAGCTAGATCTAAGGATCTAGCTGGTATTTGAGGATTTGAGCACTTGGGTTCTCATTGCAGCGTCTTGATCTATCATTGTGGAGAGTTTCAGAGCATTTGGAGGCCTCTTTCATCAGGGTCGAATTATCTAGGGATTCAGTCATCCAGTGGGGTGTACCATTCAGTGGGGGATTTCAGATCTACAGAGATTGAGAGGGATCTTGGAGATTCAGGCACCTGGGTTGTTCTTACCATCACCCGATCTACTATTTGGCATCTTTCTGGAGGTGATTGGACATCTTTGGCACCAGGGCCGAATTGTTGAGGAGCTTCAGTTATCTAGCAGAGCGTGGCATCTTTCAGTAGTGAGGGGTTTGGAACTTGGCATTGGTCTTCATCTCTTATCCAGCCTTTGGAGGCTTATTTTGTATTTTCGGGAGCATTTTGTAGTAGCTCATACTTGTTATCCATTGTCTATCATATTGGGCATATGTTGAGCATTCCAGATCGACATCTCCAGTGTAGCAAGTTCTTCTATTTTATAAATAAAGAAGATTTGAGATGTTTTGGCTTGTCTATCTTATTGCATATGGTTGAGGTATGTTCCATGGTTATATATTTCTGTTATTGGCTGCATACACACATCTAAACACATCTAAACAAGTAGATCAACAAACTGTTTGACAAAATACCTCACTCAGTAAAAGTTTTAAAAAGACACCAAAACAATGATGATCCTTGCATAATGGCTTGGGATCATTATAGAGAGCATCAGTAGTTCTTTGGTTCAAGAGAGAACTGAGAAACGAGCGTGTTCTGGTCACAGGAAGTGGCTAGCAAGGTTATGATACAAGATGATAAACGAGGCTGGTGAGTGACTGAGGAAGTACTTAGGAAGACCTCCTTGCTTCGTATAGAGAAAACTTGATGCCAAGGTCCTATGGGAGGAGAAGAGTAACCTCCCTCCCTGATTGTTGCTGAGTCAGAAGAAAGAATTATCTCTCATAGCATCGTGGTCTAGCTTGGGGGTGGCCAGTGGTAAATCCATCAGAAGTGACTGAGCCTATGGTTGGGTGGAAACAGGCACCCCTTTCAACAATCGCATCACGTCTTTTGGTTTTGATAAGTATTTTCATACTTTGTGCATTGAAATGGAATAATTTATGAATGCAGGTATTTATACATCTATAAATGGTTTATGTATTGAATGATCAAGTTATGTGTATGCATTTATCTTATTGTGAACTTGTGCTTATGATTGATCGTCTATATTCCCCAGCTTATCCTTCAAGGTGTCTTGGGACGTAAAATTGTAAGAGGGTTGGGATAGAAAGCATTGCATCAATCTGGCCATATCAATCTGAAGAGGATATCTTCTTCAGACTCCTTATTGTGCGACCAGGATATCATTCCCAAGTCCTTAACAACCTTATGATGAAGAGATTCATGTTTAACTCACGAGAGTTTAGAAGGACCCATATGACCAACACCTAGGAACCCTATGCTAAGCCTAATGGAGTTAAGTCCTTCCAGCTTCGAAGCTCCGAAAGTCTGGGACTTCGAGGTATTGTCAACCCTAATAATCATAAACAGGTCATAAGCAACCGAGAGTTACGGTTACCTATAAGGTTGACCGGCGTTGGGCAATTTCCCTAATGGTTAGAGGAACTTGTCTTATCGACTAAATCGGCATCTGACTTTCCATCACGAAGTAGCATGAGCCACCGATTGAGAATGTTCAGGGGTTCCCTTAGCCACAATATCTACACCAATGATCTGAAAATAGAAGACTGACTTGTTATACTATGCAAGCACCCCTACTTCATTAAAATAAACTTTACAGGACCTTGCTTCATGTGTTAAAAATATGCAATAAAAACTTATGTGTTAAGTTTATTCTTCTTCCTTTAAATGCTTATGTGTTTAGCAAATGTTCTTGTAGATGGTTAAATATGTACTTCACATAAATACACAACAACAATGCTTGCAGCAAACAAACCATCAAATGCACAACAAGAACCACATGATAAAGGAGTTCACCCCCCTACGGGCTACATCTCCTTGAGCCTCCATAATGGACTTGGCTCTCTGGGATTAATTAGTCAAAAGTTCTTTTACAAGTTGCTGCTCAACTCCAATGGAAAAACAAACTGTACCATTGAGA
>ML802331.1:278421-296169 GCA_009831015.1 Picea engelmannii
GGGCTAAGCCCCGGCCCGCCCCCTTTCCAATATAACACAACCATCAAACATATATATAAACTTTCCCGCCTTTCAAACAAGAAACAAATGTTGGACAGTTGGCTAGCGTGGGTGTGTTAAGACTTTGCATAGAGGGGGAGGTCTCGGGTTCAAACCCGCGGTCTCCCAAAACCTTTTACACAAATACAACCAACCCAATTGACCATTGATACAGTGACACGTGTCAATCTCCTATTGGACAACAATCAACCAATAAGAATGTGCCAACGAACAACCAACCGGAGTGCGCCACGTCATCCCTCTGCCATGTCAGCAAAAGGTACGGCCCTCCACGTGGCCGTACGGACTGTACGGACAGGTACAGTCAACACCCAAATTTGACCTTTTTGACTCAGCGGTAAAATCGCGATATCTCCTCCATACGGACTCCATTCGCGAAAATAAATATACTGCTGGAATCGGGAAAATGAGACGGACGCAATGGCACTGTTTTCGTCTCAATCTGAGCACTTTGAAAATTGAGCAAATTTTTGCCCCCTGGTCCAGATTTTGATCAACCAAGATGACCTCGGCGAAGTTCCACTTCGAGAGAATGGAGATGATATAGCATCAAACTCCCCGAACACCGAATTTACGAAGTAAGGAAAGCCATAGAATTAGGGAGATCGTTAGGAACCCCGCCTACCATCTGATCATTCAAGAGGAGGGACCTATACATGGTACTTTGGCAAAGTTCTGCTTCAGGAGAATGGAGCAGTCGTAAAGATGAAACCCCCGAAGGTCGGAGTCACGAAGTAACCAGAACCATAGATCGAGTGACCCTTTGTGTTCTTTCCTAGCCATCAAATCTACGATAAGGTCAGCCCAGTGTTGACCACTTCGAGAAAAGCAAGGGGAGACTCACCTCAAATTCCCTAAAGGCCGAAGTTTCAAAGTAACGAAGGTCCTAGATCTAGGGGTTACGTGGACACGTCGTAACCATAGGATCAAAGGACTGGGAAGGAGATCAATCGGGTGACGCATTATGTCAACATCATCTAGGTTGACGCAGACCCACTTGGACATGACACGTGCCACCCAAGATATGGGCCACGTGTCCTCTCTGTCTTGTTATGTGTCCTCTCCAGTAACTAACCATTCATCCCAGGTGGATGGAGGTGTATTCGGGACCCACCGATAAGTGTCATCGTGTCTAGTACATCACTCCACGCAAGAGTGGACCCCTTCGGAAGTCCAGGACTTTGGGAATTTGGGCATTTGGGACACAGCATCACGCGCAATGTGAAAGGCCCGAAGGCCGAAGCCACATGGAGGTATTTCAAGACTCTAGGAGTTTAGGAACTCTAAGCTCCAGAGGTAAAGCACGTAGGAAGGAAAAGAGGCGTTCAATGCCGAAGTGTCAAATTCCTATACAACCAGTATGTTAGATTAGTATTAAGTCCGTCATTGGATTAGGTAATGAATGAACTTTCCCTGCGAGTGAAGAGAACCTGGTAATGGATTCTCGTGGATGTTAAGTGGATCTCAACCAATGAATGCTCGAAGATCCTTCACCAGAGCATGTCTTTTGATATTGAACTTAGATATGAGCATGCTAACCACAGTTAGAGAGCTCTTGGTGAGTAGAAATACGATATAGACATAAAAGGAGGATATGATCTAAGAAGGAAGACGAAAATTTGAATGCCCCATCCCTAGGAAAGGAACTCAGGGGTTGGGTGTGTTACAAATTGGTATCATAGCATGGTTACAACACTTGGCCTGCTTGGGCTCATGGATGAGTCACTTAAAAAAAAAACCATGCTTAAAGGACTTTTAAGGGTGACACCCTATCTTACTTCTTTCCTAAAGAGTCTGGTTAAACTTTTACTGAAGAAAAGAATGAAACTTTTTATTGTGTGTGTATTTAAGAAATATGAATTGTGTGTTGTTCATGAACTAATAGACTGTTGGCTAGTAACAAGTGTTTTTTTAGCACTCAAGCAGTCATTAAATCATGGGAAACTACAACTATAAAGGATGGTGACATGCCATGAAGTGGGTGATGGCTCCAACAATAGAGATGAATAATCTGACAAAAGGAAGGTGGTGGAAACCCCTCTGGATCTGGCTGAAACTGTAAGGATCCTCATGGCCAAATTACAGAGTTGCAAAGCCGACAACGAGAGATTGATAAAGGATAAAGAAAAGCAAACAGAAATTAATTCAGTATTGTTGCAGATATTATCTGATATATAGAGGCAGCTGCAGTGTGGACCTGCAACTAGTCTTGTGGACCCACGACATACAAAGAGAATTCAAAGTCCATCTGAGATACGAAAATGTGGTCCCATAAGTGGCCACACTAGGAGGAGTGCCTCGAGGAAGGTCCAACCTGGAGGTAGGAGACACTCATCGAGATATTCCTCTGGAGAGGAAACTGGGAACTCCGAGGGATCTTCTAGTAGCAAAACTAGCTCACATTATCAAAGGAAAGGTAAGAAGTGAAAGCATTCCAAAATTCATGATCCTGAAGAGTTCAAGAAATCCAAACCACCCTCTTTCGATGGAGAGATTAAGAAATGGGAAGAGGCAAAATCTTGGCTGTATGGTTTAAAGAAGTACTTCAGAATCCATGACTACTCTAAAAACTTGAAGGCTCGAATAACCATCTTCAACCCGAATGGAAAGGCTTCCATTTGGTGGGAAGACCTTAGGAATGTGAAAGGAATCCATGAGAAGGACTTATCATGGAAACAATTTGAGAAACACTTCAAGAAGAAGTATCTATTAGAGAAATACTTTGATGGGAAGACTAAGGAGTTCTATCAACGCAGGCTGGGCAGCTCACCATAGAGGAATGTGTCAATAAATTCCTTGAGCTGATAAGGTATGTAAAGGTAAAAGTGCAGTGATTTATTAGTGTGTTACCTCAGTCCTACCGGGATAAGATCAAGTTTGATGAGCCAAAGACCTTAGAATATACTATCTGGAAGACAAGGTATTTTTATGAACAGTTTGGGAGTTAGATAGAACCTCATGAGGACTGGAAGAAGAAGAGTAATTCAAGATTCAAGACGAAGGGGTTTAAATCCTCAAGATTTAATAACTATGGGAAGGATTCTAGGATGAAACTTCCTACTAGAAGTATGTATCAGAAAAATTTCCCCTCCCATAGTGGAAATAAACCTTTTGGAGAAACCCTAGGAAAGACTGATAACCCAAAGAGAGAACCCTTGAAATGTTGGGGTTGTGGAGAAGAACATATGTTGAGGGATTGTCCACATAGCCAACGAAACAATAAGAGATTCTACAACATCCAAGAAGCTACCACAATCAATGATGTGGCTAGGAGCATGCCACGGATTTATGCAGCCTTGGATAATAAACAAGCCGACCACCAAGCTTTAGTGGTGGAGATGGAAGGTATGATTGCCAACCATCTAGTTTCTATTTTAATTGACCCTGGTTCTAATTTGAGTTATGTGGCCTCTAAGAACATTGATAAGTGTAAAATTCAACCATTTATACATGTTAAGCCCTGGTTGGTACAAGTAGACACTGGAACCAAAAGAAAAGTAGCAGAGGTCATACTAGCTTGTCAATTCATTATGGATGGATTTCCCACCCAAGCGACCCTTAAAATACTTCCCCTGGGATATTATGACCTGTTGGTTGGTATGGATTGGTTAGCCACTTATAAAACCAATTTGGATTGTTACCATAAAACTTTGGAATGTGAAAATGAAGAAGGGATAAATATAATCCTCCAAGGGATTCAGAAGCCTGTCTCAGTGAGACGAATATCATCCCTTCAAATGAAAAAATATTACGGAAAGAGATGTCCTCTATATGCAATACAGGTGTTGGAATCTGTTGAGGATTGAAAACCAAACCTAAAGGACCACCACATATTAAGAGAGTATAAAGACGTGCTTCCAGAAGAGGTACCAGGTCTACCTTCGAGAAGAGACATTGACTTCTCCATAGAACTTGCACCAGGAGCAGTGTCATTGTCTAGAACGCCCTATAAGATGAGTACACTAGAGATATTTGAGCTCAAGTTACAACTAAAGGAGATGATGGAAAAAGGCTACATCCAGCCTAGTGTGTCTCCATGGGGAGCACCCTCCTTGTTAGTGAAAAATAAATATGGCACAATCTAATTGTGCATAGACTATAGACAACTCAATAAGACAACCATAAAGAACAAGTATCCCTTACCAAGAATCGATGACTTGTTTGACCAATTAAGGTTTGCTTCCATTTTCTCAAAGATTGACTTAAGGTATGGATACCATCAAGTTTGAATCAAGGATGAAGACATCCACAAAACATCCTTTAGGACAAGATATGGTCACTATGAATTTGTGGTGGTGCCATTTGGATTAACCAATGCCCCCACCACTTTTATGTGCTTGATGAATAATGTACTCAGCAAATTCCTAGATAGATTTGTATTGGATTTCATTGATGATATCATAATCTACTCCAAGAACAGAGAGGAGCATGAAGAACATATTAAATTAGTGCTTCAAGTACTAAAAGAGCATCAACTCTACGCTAAGTTTAGCAAGTGTGACTTTTTCTAGAAGAAAGTCCACTACTTAGGCCATGTTATTTCTGAAGAAGGAGTGGTAGTAGACCCTGACAAGATCAAATCTATAATGGAATGACCTACCCCAAAGTATGCATCTAATATCATATCATTTATGGGCTTAGTAGGATACTATAGAAGGTTCATAAAAGGATTTTCCAAGGTTGGTTGTTCAATCACTGCCCTTCAAAAAAAGGGGGTTAAATTCACTTGGACATCATAATGTGAAGAAAGATTTCAAGAACTGAAATACCTTCTAACCCATGCACCCATGTTGAAGATTGCAGACCCTGATAATGACTTCCTCGTGTGTATAGATTCTTGTAAGGAAGGACTCGGAGGAGTCCTTATGCAAGAAGGGCATGTAATTTGCTACAAATCCAAAAAATTGAATGAGCATGAAATCAATTATGTGACCCATGATCTAGAGTTGGTTGCCATAGTCCATGCTTTAAAAATGTGGAGGCATTACCTCATGGGTAGGAGATTTGTACTTATGACATACCATTGTGGGTTGAGGCACCTGTTTGATCAACCAAAACTCAATGCTAGACAAGCTAGGTGGATGGCTCTCCTTAGTGAGTTTGATTTCGAAATCAAACACATCAAAGGAAAGGAAAATAGGGTGGTCGATGCCCTTAGCAGAAGTGTGAAAATGATTCACCTGGCAGCAGTAAGCACCAGTGAAACAGATGTCAGGGAGAGAGTCAGGAATGCACAAGAAACAGATGCATTTTTCAAGACTGTGACGTCATACCTAAAGCAAGAGCCCACAAGGCTAAAGTATGAAGACTATCATATGCTTGATGAAGGCCTATTGACCTACATAAACAGATTTTATATTCCAATTTGTGATGACTTGAAGAGGTTCATAAAGGATGAACTACACAAGAGACCATATACTGGTCATCTAGGTTATCATAAAATGATCACAGCCACTAGGAAACAATTTTGTTGGCCTGGATTGAAAAAGGGCATAGCTGACTATGTAGCTAAGTGTCTAGAATTCCAGCAAGTTAAGGTAGAACACTGGCACCCAACAAGGTTGTCAGAGCCCCTACCAATTCCATAATGGAAATGGGAAACCATCTCCATGGATTTTGTCACTGGATTACCAAAATCGGCCAAGCAGAATGATACCATCATGGTAGTGGTGGAAAAATTGAGCAAGTCTGCTCACTTTGTTCATGTCAAGTCAACTCACAAGGCAATATATATTGCCAACATCTTCATGAAGGATATATTCAGACTGCATGGCATGCCCAAGGATATTATATCTGACAAAGACACAAAATTTACTTCAATCTTTTGGAAATCCTTAATGGATGGTTTTGAGACTAAATTGTTGTTTAGCACAACCTATCACCCTCAAATTGATGGACAGATAGAAAGAGTAAACCAAATATTAGAAGACATGTTAAGGATGTATGTAATGCATCAGTCTAAGAAGTGGGAAGACTACCTGCCATTGGAAGAGTTTTCCTACAAAAATGGTTATCAAGAGTCATTGAAGATGAGCCCTTTTGAAGCCCTCTATGGTAGACAGTGCAAGATTCCAATCAGCTGGAGTAATCCAGTGGATAGAATTACAATCGGATCCAACATACTGAAAGAAATGGAACAACAAATGATTCAGATAAAGTAAAACATGAAAACTACTCAGGATAGACAAAAGAGTTACGCCAATAGAAAGAGGACTCCCAGAGAGTTTAAGACAGGAGACCATGTATATCTCAGAGTTAGGTCCAAGAAGAGTTCCTTGAGAATGCGAGTTTTTTCCAAGATGGCACCCCAATATTGCGGACCCTTTGAAATATTAGATAGAGTGGGACTTGTATCCTAGAGGCTAGCACTTCCTCCCACAGTGAAGGCACATAATATGTTTCATTATTGAAGAAATGTGTACATGATTCTAATCATATAATTGATTGGTTTATGATTTAGGTGGATCCGGAGGGAGAGTTTCTGGAAGAACCTCAGTGCATACTAGACAGGAAGGAAACCTTAATCAGGAACAAATCCATTTCACAGGTCAAGGTGCAGTGGAAACACTTTGGCCCAGATGAGGCTACGTGGGAAGCAAAGGATGCCATGAAACACACATATCCATTTTTATTTACTTATGTATATATAGATCACATTGACAGATAGAACATCAAGGATGATGTTCCTTTAAGGGGGATGGAATTGTAACACCCTTGTTTCCCCCATTTTGTAAATATAACTATATTTGGCCAAGAGACTATGGAAAACTCGATATGTGTGAATGTTTGATTTGATGAACCTTTGTATAAAAGGTCAATGAATGTAATTTCCATTATTAATAGAAAATGGATAATTGTTGCATAACCGTTGAAAGGGGGTTTTTCCAAGATAGACCATGGATGCTATGAAAGAAATGGTGAGGGGAACCAAAAATGGTTGAGATAACCCCCACCAAACCAGTACCTTGCTGGATTTAATTGCTCGGGACTAGAACAGTCCTTCGACCCAGGAATGAATTACCAGTCATATTGGTAGGTGGGAATACCTCCTCAAGAGTTGATTGGGGATGGGGTAGAGCACCCATCTGTAAGGATTTCATACCTGACCACGGACTGTGGGATTCGGGCCACACACAATCTTGCTAAGGAAGGAAAGAAATGAAGGTGTGATCGGCAAATGAAGACCTGCGAAGAGAAGCATGGGAGAGAGTGTTTGTAGTTCTTTGGTTCGAGAGAGAACTGAGAAACGAGCGTGTTCTAGTCACATGAAGTAGCTAGCAGGGTTATGATATAAGCTAATAAATGAGACTGGTGAGTGACTAAGGAAGTACTCAGGTAGATCTCCTTGCTTGGTATAGAGAAAACTCGATGCCAAGATCTTGTGGGAGGAGGAGAGTAACCTCCATCCCTGACTGTTGTTGAGCTGGACGAAATAATTCTCTCTCAAAGCATCGTGGTCTAGCTTAGGGGTGGCCAGTGGTAAATCCGTGAGGAGTGACTGAGCCAATGGTTGGGTGGAAACAAGCACCCCTTTTAGCAATCGCATCATGTCTTCTAGTTTTGATAAGTATTTTCATACTTTGTGCATTGAAATGGAATAATGGATGAATGCATGTATTTATACATCTATAAATGGTTTATGAATTGAATGATGAAGCTATGTGTATGCATTTATCTTCTTGTGAACTTATGCTTCTGATTGATTGTCTATATGCCATAGCTTGGCCTTTGAGGTGTCTTGGAACGTAAACCTATAGGAGGGTTGAGATAGAAAGCATTGTGTCAATCTGGCCCTATCAATCTGAAGAGGATATCTTCTTTAGACTCCTTGTTGTGCGACCAGGATATCATGCCCAAGTCCTTAATAACTTTATGATGAAGATATTTGTGTTTAACTCATGAGAGTTTAGAAGGACCCATATGACCAACACCTAGGAACCCTATGCTAAGCCTAAGGGAGCTAAGTCCTTCTAGCTTTGGAGCTCTGGAAGTTCGGGACTTTGGGGTATTGTCGACCCTCATAGTCATAAACTAGTCAAAGGCGACCAAGAGTTACAGTTACCTGTAAGGTTGAATGGCATTGGGCGGTTTCCCTAGTGGTTAGAGGAACCTGTCTCATCGACTAAACTGGGATCCAAATCTCCATCGCGAAGTAGCGTGAGCCACCAATCGAGAATGTTTGGGGGTTCCCTCAGTCATTGGATCTACAATGAGAAAACATCGGCGAAGTTCCACTTCGGAAGATTGGAGATGATATAGCATCAAACTCCTCGAATGTCGAAGTTACAAAGTAAGGAGAGCCGTAGATTTGGGGAGATCGTTAGGAGCCCCACCTACCATCTGATGATTCATGAGGAGGGACCCACACATGGTACTTCAACGAATTCCTACTTCGGGAGACTGGAGCAGTCGTAAAGATGAAACCCCCAAAAGATGGAGTTGCAAAGTAAACAGAACCATAGAGCGAGGGACCCTTCAAGATCTTTCCTAGATGTCATATCTATGATAAAGGCAGGATGGCGTTGACCACTTCGAGAGAAGCAAGGGGAGACTCACATCAAATTCCCTGAAGGTTGAATTTACGAAGTAACAGAGGCCATAGATCCAGGGGTTACATGGACACGTCATAACCGTAGGATCAAAGGACTGGGAAGGAGATCATCTGAGTGACGAATTATGTCAACATCACCTAGGTTGACATGGACCCACTTGGATGTGACACGTGCCACCCCAGATATGGGCCACGTGTCCTCTCTGTCTTTTTATGTGTCCACTCCAATAACTATTCATTCAGCCCAGGTGGAGGGAGGCGTATTCGAGACTCACCGGTAAGTTCTATCACGTCTAGTACGTCACTTCGCACAAGAGTGGACCCCTTGGGGAGTCCGGGACTTCGTGAATTTGGGAATTTGGGACACAACATCACGCATAATGTGAAAGGTTCAAAGGTTGGATCCACGTGGAGGTATTTCAAGACTCTGGGCTCTAGAGGTAAAGCACGCAGGAAGGAAAAGAGGCATTCAATGTCGAAGTGTCGAATTTCTCTACAGTCAGTATGTTAGATGGGTATTGATTCTATCATTGGCTTAGGTGATGAATGGAATTTCCCCGCGAGTAGAGAGAACATGGTAATGGATTCTTGTGAATTCTAAGTGGATCTCAACCGATGAATTCCCAAAGATCCTTCACCGGAGCATGTCTTTCGATCTTGAACTCATATACTAGCATGATGACCGTGGTTGGAGAGATCTTGGTGAGTATAAATACGATAGAGACAGAAAAGGAAGATCCAATCTAAGAAGGAAGATGAAAATTCAAATGCCCCATTCCTAGGAAAGGCACTCAGGGGTCGGGTGTGTTACAGGTAGCCAGAACAAAGGTTAAGTTTGGTAAAGTATTGAGCCCCACTAAGTTCATCCAGAAGGTCATCTATGATGGGAATGGGGAATTTTTCCTTGATGGTAAGTTTTTTGAGGGAATGAAAATCAGGACACAAGAACCAAGTGCCTTCCTTCTTGAGGACCATAACAATAGGGGAAGAATAAGGGTTGGTAATGGGATGGATAACATTGTCTTCTAACAATTCATGGACAATTTTCTCAATTTCATTTTTTGAGCAAGGGGATGACAATAAGGGAGAAAATTGGGAGGAAGAATGCTTGGGATTAAAGTAGTGGAATGGTCATTGTTTCCATGGGAGGAGGGAAGGCCCTGGGGAGTTTGGAAAATAGTTTTATGGCGGGAAAGGATAGCTTGAAGGTTTGGGTGTAGTAGGGGTGTCTCAAATGCTTGAATGGAATGGAGTTTGATAATGATGCCAGAATGAACTATTTTGAGTAACTTTTCCATGCGGTGGGAACTGATGATCTTTGAAGAACCTATTGTAGTGCCTTGGAATTTATATTGTTGTCCTTCCTCTTGGAATTGCATGGTTAAATACTTAAAATCCATGGTTATGGGGCTAAGGGTGTGTAACCATTCAACACCAAGAAAAATGTCACAACCACCTGTGTCAATAGAAAACATGTGATATTTCAGGTAATACTGACCAATTTGTAGGCACACATTTTCACAATGCCCCCCACATTTCATGGAACCACCATTGGCAATCATGATTTGAAAATTGTTGACAACACGGATATAGAAATTTATTTCTTGGGAAAGGTGGTGATGAATGAAATTATGAGTGTTTCCACTATCAACTTGAATATTGAATTTCTTGTGCTTAATGTAACCAATCAATTTGAGGGTTTGGGGAGTAGAAAATCCTGTGAGAGAATTCAACAAAATCGGTGGTTCAACTTTGGGAGGGTCATAGGGATGCATAATATCATTTGTTTGTGGTAGCACTACTTCAAGTGAAACCTCAACATCTTCATCAAAAAAATCCTCTGAAATGGCCATAAAAATTTTAGGTTCTTTACACTTGTGCCTTGGAAATTATTTACCATCATAATTATAGAAAAAACCCTTGAGTTAGAGTTCATCCATTTCCTCCCATGCTAATTTTTGGACCTTGAGAGGAGTGACCTAAGGGATAGGGGTGTTGGGTTTAGAGCGGGGAACAAAAGTGGGTTTTCTTCTCTAGGCCAAGATGACCTGTTTTGTCTCATTGGAATTTTTAGTTGCTTCTAATCAAGTCTAGGGGTGACCCATTATGACCTGGGCTCGGATTTCATCCTTGAGGCCATTGATAAATAATTTTCTAAAGAAATAATATGTCATGCCCTCCATTCGGAAATCCAAGTAATCAAAGGTAGCAATAAAATCTTCCATTGTTCCAGACTGTTTCAACTTGGTCAGACATCCTAAATGGTGGGTTTCTATGTCAAAGCATTCATACAACTCTATAACAATCTGAGACCAAGCAACATACCCTTGGCGTATATTTCGATGCCATTTCCACCATTTCCATCGTTCTAGATCCAAATAGAGAATTCCATAACAAAGCTTGGTCAACTCATCAGTAATTCCATGCAGGAAGAAATAATGTTCCATTTGAGTGACACGGGCTGTTGGATTCAAGCCATCACATTTGTTCACCTCAACTCTTGGAAGATGTGGATCATGAGGTAGGGAGTTGGCATGCAGAGGTTGGTTGGATTCAACACCTTCAATATATAGAGGTGGGTTTGAGGAAGAAGGACCCTGGAATTTGTTCATGAATTGTTTGAGAGTGGAAGTGACTTCATTAATTCAGCTACCTAGTTGGTCATGGATGTAGTCCATTTTAGCATGAATGGCATGGATGTCACTATTCATTTTGGCTTGAAGGGAAATAAGCTCATTATTCAATTTCTGATTGGTTTCTTCTTGGTTGTTGGGAGCCATGAGGGGATGAGGAGTGGGTCCACGGAAAAGAAAACAAATAAGTGATATATACCACTATGATCATGGAAACGAGAGGAAACCAATGGGATAAGTGGGAAATGAGGGTGTCTAGAAGGGTATGGGTCCACGGGGTAAAACAAAAAGTGTTAAAAATGATAGGTATCACAATGATCAAGGTGAAAAGTAGAATCCAATGAGATGGGTCTAAAATAAGGGTGTGGGGAGGACCCAAACTTTATTTTTTACTCCTGCTAAGTTATACTCCGACCTGAATAAGACTGCAGAGTCAAAATGCCCAAATTCTTAACAGAAAAAATGTGTAGTAATTTCACAACCATGATGCAAGAGGCAAGGTTGTGCGACCAAAATATCCTTTATGTTCCTTGTCTGATATTTTCCCCCTGGGTTAGGGTTTGTAGGGTGTCTATGGACAAGGGTTTTCCTTGTGTTATAGCTCTCTGATATACACGCAGGGTCGAATAGTAATATTCGGCCCAATATCTTAGGGAACCAACTAAGGAGGATCGACCATACCCTCATTCGTACTACTTGATTACCCAGGTACTAGAGAGTATCTTTCGACGTGTTGTTCTTGGTGGCACTATAGCAGTTAGGCATCCAATCGGTTGATCTAGGGCTAGTTTCCAAAGACCTGGGGGACTCCTAATATACCTACTAATATGTGGGAGTCATGGTCATGTACAAATTTTGTCTAATGTGGTGCTACTTGAGGGGTACCAACAGGGGTTACAGAGGTTTCCAACAAGGGTGAAACTTTGGTTTCTAGGAAACCCTGTGAAACCGCCTGTATCACCTGCATGTATTTTTCCCCACCACAGTTTTACCCATTGAACGATAGATATTTGTGTTTTAAAGACACCAGAAGTACACGTCTCTACCTTGGGAAAAAAAATTACCCACAATTCCTGCCAAGGAAAGTGCTCCAATACCACTTGTAAGGTACTGTATGTAATATAATATGCAGAAACGAGAATATTCAAAAAATATCAATGGAACAACAAAATATTGAGAAGAGCAACACCATAAATAATACCTTTATTCAAAGAAAGAAATGTTCACTTGCCTCTTTGAGGGGGAAACCTCTATCATAGAAGAATGTTATTACAATAATTCTCAAGACAAACTTTTTCATGCCTCCTACTCTTATTCATACTAATTCTATCTTCTAAAGAGCATTCTAAAGGAAGATCTTTCTAGAAGAAAAAACTTCCATTAGGTCTTATTACATTGACTTGTTCACTCTTATTAAATATGCCTTATTAACTATTGTTGGCCTTTATTACATGGAAAATATATTATTCTATATATGTGAGGGGTTAGGGAGGTTAGGTCCCTAACTATCTCTTTCTTTTCTCTCCTTTCATTTTTTTCTATTTCATTTATTGCTTGTTTTTTTTTTCTCACACATTTGTCTTATTCAACATTACATTTGCATTGTTTTATAATGTTTTCATAACCTTCATAAATCGTCGGATTGTCTTGCAGAGGTACTGAGCCTTACTTATTCATTGGTTTAGATCCATTTCAGATCATTTTCCAATTCTCACAATCATGACTCGTGACTATCTCCATTGTTTATCTTCCTTCACAATGCTTCTCTATATTCATGAATCTATCTCATTTGTATTAACCACCATTGGTTGGTTATTGTAACATGCCTTAAGTTACTATGCATCATTTCTCTTAGGCTTCCTCCATGGTTTCTTTTTCCCTCATCTAAGATTCCAACTTCACCATCACCATCCCATCACCCCCTTCAACCTAGAGCTTATGCTACCATCACCTTTGGTGTAAGAGGAAACAATTCTTCTTCCACCAAAAACATATTTACCCAAATAGGAAGTTATTTCATTAGCTTTCACTTTTGTTCTCATAAATTGCACTTTTGCTCATGAATATCACTGGAACTCTCTACTTCAAAGTCCACAAAAGAATCATCATTTGTACTTTTGACCAAAAAATCTACAACTCTCACTTCATGGTCATCCAACTATGTAACATAATGAAATTTTGAGCATTACAGGTTACTATCTTACCTTCTCTTCGCCCCTAGTCTCTGGGTTCTCCTTAAGTCACTACATCCATTCAGGCAATCTCACAATACATTTGACCCAAAATATCTCATATAGATCCCTAAACAACTTCTATCCCTTTAATCATTGTAGCATCCATCTAATTCACATATCATTCTATTTAACAAAAATATATATCTACTCATCAAACTAGTCTTGAAGATATTCCTTCATGAGTTTCTCCATCATTCTTTCATAATCTCCCAATTTTCAATCTTGGTCTTGCAAACAAAACCATTTGTTAGCTCAAAATCACAAATTGGGGTCCATGGGGTTGTCCAACAAATGGGTTGGAGTCTAGCACTAGAATATCAATCCCTAAGGTCAGGGAAGGTCTCACCTAATGTGCATTTCCAAGACATTAAAGGGATGGGATAAATTTACAAAGGATGGTCACAACCATTCCTACCTTCATAATATATTCAACAATATAATCATTCCTTTCATTTTCCCTTATACTTATGATGCATCATTCATAAATTATAACATAAACACAACTATATATTATTACAAACCAACTGAAATGAAAATTGATGAATACTTTGCAATGAAGTAAACATCATCAACCTACACCATTAATACTATGCACAAATTTTGAACTATGAGTAGTATTTCATTCATATTCACCTTAAACATCAACAACATGATTACATAATATAATATTGCTTGTAGGATTTGGAACTCATTACAAAACATAGATTGGACATTATCCCTCTAGATCTTCTACCCTTTACTCATAGAATCCTTTACATTTTATACTTGCATTCTTATGCGTTGGAGTTCTTTAGGCCCTTGTATTATTGCTAGTACAATAAAGTTGATATTTTAGTCAATTGTTTCTTTGGTCTTCAGTGATCTTTAGTCTTCTCTCAATTAGTTCCTCAAAACTGGGGATCTCATCTTGAATATATGCCTCCTACCTCCCTTGATATCTATCCTTTTTTATTCTTTCCAATTGCTTCTAGACATAGGTGGTGTTATGTCTTTCATGTAATTTGTAGATTTAGCACCACTATTTCTCTACAAATGAAGGGGGTAGCATTTGTGATTCTTAATTTGCATGCCAGTTGTTTACCCATACATCTCTAATACCTAGAGGATAACTTGTGCATCAATGAGGGAACACTTGACAAACAAGAGAACATCATAAAAACAACATATGAGTTAGGACTATATTCCTTACCATCATTGTGCATTTTAGATCTCCATGTTTTCTTTTGTGAATACAATACCACGTAGAACTTCCTTACCATCTTTATGGATTTTATACCTCCATGGTTTCTTTTGTGAATAAGATATCTATCAAGAACTTATGCTACCATAATAAAGAGAAGGGAAGATAGGGGAAAACCCTACCTTAATCCCCTTAGGGGATTGAAAACATATGTGGTTGTAACATTGATTAAGAGAGAGAAAGAAATCAATGAGAACCATCCTTACATTCATTTCATAATCTCTCTAGCATGCATCCAACATGTAGAAGTATCAACCTAATGATATCCCAACTTACCTTTCCATTGGATTTTGAGAGATCAATGGAATGATGAAAGATGGCATAGTTGTGGAAAAAATTAGAATTTTCATAGTTGTGGAAAAAATTAGAATTTTCATCCCCCTGTGCCCATGCTGCACTACTATGTTTCCTCCACTTTGATTCCTCCCACTCCAATAATTCTTTCTTTGTAGTTTCTAAAGTTTTAAGAGTCGTTCTTTCTTCCTTAGAGAAAATACGTGTGGAGTTTATTATCATTAAATTGAAACATAGCACTTTCTTTCGTATCTTTATCATAACTCCTCCATTCTCAATTGACTATGTCAATGAATTCTATATTCTTAAGTCGATATGAATTGAATTTGATTGTCCCTAGGGAATTTTCATCTATTATTTTTCTGCTTGAAGAAAGATATGAACATGACACAATATCCCTCCTTGTCCTACCCATGACCTATATATTTCTATATCCTCCATAATGCTTTATGTTATAAGAAATATATTCATTGTCTTAGATATACCATCACCTCCTACCCTATTATTCCTCCAAGTTGAAACTAGTTTTAGAGGTTGCATGTCACAAAAGTAGATGCCTCTATCTTATTGAAAATAAACTTTGATAGAAGGTACATTCTACCTAGGTCCCCCCATAGCTCCCCTTTTCTTAGAATGAAGTTCATCTAGTCCCTACCCAGAATGACATTATTCCTTCTACCTATTTTGAAGCAAATAAATTTTCCCAAATGATTTCCTATGTTAGAGGAGACCATATACTTTTATCAATGTGAATGCTTTACCTATCTCTCAATAATACAAATTTGTGCATATGGATTATAGGAGGAATGAGGAAATTCATAACTATAAAGAGTTCTTCCACCCAATAGCTAAGCCACAAATTTAAACTCCAATTGAGGAATGCTACCATTAATATACATGTGGCCTTCTCACCATCTGACATAGTATTTTTAGGGCATTTTTTTATGGGTACCCACCAAACCCCTAATATTGTAGGACATAATAATCATCTTCGTCCCTTGGAGTAGGCCTTCCCTACTCTAAGGGCCCTTATAATGATGTTCAAATACCTACCTATTCCTTTGAAAAATGAGGAATGGATACCTCCTTGGCACTTCTTAGATGCCTACCTAATTCAGCCCCAAACCCCCTTCTAGGCTTCTCTTATTCATCCTCTATCTACTTCTTGGAAGACCTCAAATGATATCTTTTGCTCTATGTAAGTATCAAATGATAGTTAGAAGCACTTAGTGTGCTTTGACTATGTATACTCATCAAATATAATTGTTTCTTTCTATGTTTGGGTTTGGTGACAATCTATAGATTTAGTGTTTCCCTTTGTTCAATGTACCCTTCATAATTTTCTCACTATCCTCATTTACATCATATCTCAAACCAAATTGTGGGGGAGAAGAAAGGCAATTTTAGGCATAGACTCTCCTCCTTGGCTAACTATATAGCTAACTATTTGACAACTACTCCCTTCTAGATTAATCAAGGAGGGGACCTACTTCTTTGATTCCTTAGTCCCTCTTCGGGACTTCACACTAATATGAATCCCATCCACAAAGGTGGGCCTTTTTGTCTCTTAAGCCAATGAACTCTCTTCAAATCAATGACCAAACATCATTTCCTCCTCCTATGCAGTATCAAACTTTGGACATTTTCTCCTTGTGAGACTTTGAATATTATCCCTGGTAATATTATGAAGTATCTTAGTTGTAATGTCAAAAATTAATTCCTTAAAAACAGTAGAGAGATTACCTTTGTAACCTTTCATTGGATTTACATATTCCTTATTTGGATAACAAGAAGGTGGTATAATTTCATATTCAAACTCTTGATCTAATCCTTTCTCTCCTATGAACTCTTCATCAAGGGTAATTTTCTTTGGGCGTACCTTACATAAATGACCATATAGGTGGAAAATATTTCTTATAAAAATAATCTTTACATAGTCTATCTCTTTCATGTAGGACCAACCCCCAATATTGATATCAATTCCTTTTGTTATACCATCCCCTAGGTTCATCTCCAAACAAAACCTATTTTCTATATAGGTGGCTAATATTGCATCTAAAAATCATCTTTGCATGGCCTAGAGTCTTGCTTGTAGGACCAATCCCCTATCTTGATATCAATTCATTTTGGCAGATCATCCCCTAGGTTCATATCCACACAAATCCTAGCCACTATGGTGTTCTCTAGGTTTCTTGTTGTCTCATCAATGTGTAAAATATTTCCCAATTCGTTCCTATCAAAGTTAGGTCTCTTTTAGTCCAAAGTTCCAAGGGTAGAGTATGAGTGTATCTTGATCCAAAAAGGTTGAATGTCATCTCTCTCCTTCAAATGGTAAAAGAGGGTAGTACATTCCTTAAGGGATAACATGGAACTATACCAATACCACTTACCTTGTTGGATAGTCTCTCTATCCCTCTATGTCTTGAGGATGAACGTTATCCAATCTTTATTAAAAATGAGAAAACTTTGTGCATATCCCAACTATTATTTCCATACTCTAATAATCTACTAGCCCATAGTTTTGTCAAATACCAATACTTCCATTAAATTTCCCCACTAATTTTGTCTCTTGGTAGACATGGACTTGGTCCATCACTACATCAACTCCAATAATCAACTTCATTTCCTCCTCCTTAAGATTAACACATTTCACCTTCTTCTTCCACCACTTCTCTGGTTCACCAACTTGAGTGTTGCGTTCAATTCTCTTATGTTCTTCTCGTTGCCATTGGCTTC
>ML802331.1:297394-310921 GCA_009831015.1 Picea engelmannii
CCCCTCACATCTCACCCCTCAAACCCTAACTCACTCAAAAACCGTAAAAGTGTGCCCCCTTGACTTGTTATCTTTCTCTTGGATGGATGAATCTTGTAACTCTTCCAAGAGGGGTCTCTCATCTTTCCCTCCTTTAAAAGGAAGCCCCTTCTCCTCATTTTGACATGAAGTTTTCAGAGTAACTCCATTATACCAAAATCTCTCCCCACTTTCTCTCATTCTCTCTCATTTTTCTTTTGTAATTTTGGTGCCACTTGGTAACCTTTCTTGGAGCAATAAAGTGAAGCTTTGGAGGATATCTTGGTTTTCTATGGTGCTTTCATGGTGTATTATTGGTTATATTGGCTACTCTTGTGTGATATTTTCTCTTGGTGAGGTAACATTGTAGGTTTTATTATTCTTTCTTCACATTGTTTAGCAAAGTATTTTGCTAGGGATAAATATGTAGTAGTATTCATATAGATTTATGTGATTTTATTTTATTAGAGTTTACAAAGTATTTTGTAGACCTCTTAAAGGATCTCACCTTATTGCATCATTGTGTAGTAAGGGTTTACAGATTTGCAAGTTGCCAAAGCTTGGAGGAGGAACTCCAAAGGCTCCATTTTGCTTCAATTAATTTTCTTTTTTAATTTCATCCCTTTATTTGTTTATTTTTTGAACATATAATCATCATAATCTTTCTAAAAATTTCAATTTTCAAGTTCATATTTTTTCTGTAAAAATGTATGTACATATGCTAACATAAAACTAACATATTGTTGTGATTTTAGCATTTTCCAGCAAGCTTTCTTGGTTGTTTTATGCATATTTTCACTGATAAAAGAGGATAGGCTGCCCAAAATTGGTAACTAGAGGCTCAAGAGAACATCACTAAGTTTTGGTGCAAATCCCCCCTCTCTCTCACTTTATAAAGCTATTGTAAGCAGCCCAAGAGTCTCTTGGGCTTGCACTTTATATTTTTTTTCAAGTTTAAAATCTGTAAATAATTTTAATAATTTTTTCCCACGCCTTGAATTGTGTTTGGCTCTGCCATCCTTGCAAAATTGTGTCGGCTAGGATTAAAAATAATTTTCTGATTTTTGCTTTAATTAACTTTTTCCACCTTTGCCACAAAATCGGAAGGCTTTGTCCTTCAAAATCGTGTTGGCTAGTGTTTAAAGTTTCTTTTTATTTTGCAAAGTAAACAAAATTTACCCCGCCTTTGCCCCGTATTCCCTCCCCTTGCCACTTTGTGGATAGTGGGTAATAAGAAAGAGAAAATAATTGATTGGTTAGTCAAATTAGGCACCTCTTCTCCATTATTTTTTGGCCATTAAAATAAGTTGACTTGTGGAGACTATAAGGGGTTCAAGTTGGGGAAAGTTTCACGGCACTATGTGTCCTCCTTGTTGAGTGCCCAAGCACTTTGGACTTCACCTATGGAGCTAGGGGAGAACCTTATTGTTCTCTTGTTGAACACCAAGCATTTCCTCTTGGATAAGGGATAAGGACTTGGGGTAGTCACATAGCTTAGGCTTGAAACTCCTCACATCAAAACCCCTAAGTTAAAGAGAGACTTAAAATTAACTAAAAGCAACCTACACATTTGCACAACATTTTCATTTCCTTGCAATTTCCATTTTAGCAATTTATTTTCAATTATTTACATTCTATTTATTTTGTGTAAGTTAATTTTCATGTGTAAATATTCACATTGATTCATTTACAAGTATTCTTTATTTATTCATTGTTTTAAAATAATTGCGTAAAGTTATTTTTCAATTCATTGTGTAGATAGTTCTCAAGTTTGTTTCATTCTTGTAGAGTTATCATTTTTTTGTATATATTGAAATAAGTGGAATCTTTAGGCACTGGTCAAATTGTGGCTTAATAAATAATGGTTTGCTTGTCATTGAAAGATTGCACATTGCATTGGTTGTTTTTCATTGGGTTGGGTAACACTAATCAAAAATTTAATTAACTCCTAGATTTTTAAATAAAACCTTCAGATAGTTTAATAAGGTCTACCCCCCTTGGTTTCCCTAGGAGTGAGACTAGACAGAAGGAGTCCAAATTGAGGTGACAGTGGGTCTGGATTCAGGTTTGTGCCTCCAAGGACACACCAAATGGGTTGGATACTTCTCCACGTTTGTAGGTGTGTATTAGGACGGAAACATCTTTGGCATCGTTGTCGGGGATAGGTCTTTCTATTCCCAGAGTACGATTTCTTTTGGTTTTCCTTTTTGTTTTTTTGATTTGTTTGATGCTTTTTGTTTGTTTAGAATAAACTTGATCATCTGAAAACTCCACTTCAAAATAATTTGACAAAGTATTCTTCAAGAAGGAACTCACGGTTTTCTTAGCTTCATCCTTGAACTTGAAAGGGTTTTTGGACTAAGTTTTCCAAGATTTCTTCGCGTAGGATCCTTAACAATTTTTGGGTCCCAGTTCATTTCTGTAGACCTTTTTATTTTCGTTTAATGGAACTCGTTTAGAAATGGATTATCTTTATAGAACTATATATATTTCTGAAATAAGTGGTTATCCACATGTGATTCCAGAAAAACATTTACAAAAGTTGCCTTGTTTTCAAGGTAATAGTGTGGTTGATGTTAGACGTCATATTTTGTTTGTTTCTCTTTGCTTCAATAAAAGGTGTCACATTGTCTTACATGAATATATAGGAATGAAATTTTTTATCATGTCCTTTAATGATGATTATCTTGATTAATTCATGAAACTCAAGGATAACCAGGTTAAAACTTACAAGGAATTGATTGATGCTTTTATGGAAAAATGGGAAGAGAAGGAACCTCCAGATATAAAAACAATCAATTCAAATGTTAAGATTGATGCTTCAGTAGCTCCCATCAAGAAATTAACAGAGGTTATTAAAGACACTAAATTCATCTATGTAAATCAGTTAAAAATCTTGGAAGCTCACCATGTCAGTGCACATAATTACATCGGATATTCAGATCTTATAGAGCTTGAACTTCATAGGGAACATGAAGAGGAATTTCATTTGGAAATTCTGGAAGAGATTGAGGATGAGTCATTGGTTAATTAGGAGGAATTTGAGTTGAAAGTTGTTGAATATACAAATAATTCAAATACCCACCCTCCTCTCGAAGAGCCCATCTCTTCAGAGAAAATCCTCGACAACCTTGATGAAAATAGTGAAGCAGTTTCCTTGAAAATTCCATTTCCAACCTCTCAACCATTAGATGAATTAATACAAGATAATTAGAAAATGGAAGGCAACTTCAATTTACAAATTCCAAATCATTACAAGCAGTGGTTGGTTTTCCACCATGACAGCCATATGTAGAAATTTATCAAAATTTCACAAGGTTTTTCAAATTTCAAACTTTGGTGGAATAAAGAAAGATGCATGTTTCTTAGGTGGTCTATTTTCAAGTAAAACTCCAAGCTGATACGGCTAGGAAAAGGATCTTGGGTGAGTCATCATGGGAAGGGATGTTTCAAACATCTAAGGTCTTATTTCATCCATGACATGGTTGGTCCTAATTCTTTCCATCTTATCCATCTGGATGGTGAACCCTCAAGCCATTTTCCAAATGATGAACCATTTGGTGTCCAAAGGGGCACCCTCTATAACATATCTCTAACCTTTCTCCTTTGATTCTTTTAGTTTTGTCATTATTTCATTTATGTGCATAGGTCATTGTATATTCATTTCATTTCTTTGGTTATTGTCAATGTCATTTCATTTATTTATTATTATTTCTACACATGTACTTATGTTGGTTATTGTCAATGTCATTTAATTTATTTATTATTCTTTCTACACATGTACTTATGTTGGTTATTGGTGAGAACTTTTTTTTGTAGATTTTGAGGTTCCCGCATGCTCTCCTTCCCAAATATCAAGCACAAGTCCCCATGTGGATCCAAATATTGACCACCTATTTCAAATAGGTTTCAACGTCGTGTACCATGAAGATATGTACCTTGTGGTATGACAATTTTGAAAACTTATGGCTCAGTAGGGCAATTTCCCCCCCGCAACACTTCTTTCTGTGTCCATGGAATGTCCACTACCATGTGTGGGATAATTTTGTAATATGTTATCATGGGTCAAGTTTTATTTAGTTTCCTATGAATTTATCAATAGGGAAGTCATTTCATCGAGTGTTTTTTTCCTTAGGTAACTAATCTTGTTTTTCAACGATTTTAATTACTCTTGAGTTTTTCACTCAAAAATCCTACAAAGTGGTGAAGTCAGTCTAATGATCGAGCCCCATGTGTGAATAAGGTATAAAGATGTTTTAAATTACCATGTGATACATCTCCTAGAGTCTTGCGGAATTCTATTAGGCTTTGAAAGGATTTTTTAATAATTAAAATTTTCCGTAAATTAAAAATTTTAATTATTTTTTATGAAAAATGTAAAAAATTGGTCCTTGTGGATTTTGTATAGGGGCGTGAATACTCAAATAAAATGGATTATGACCCCCTACACCCTTGGACTAAGTTTCAACTCAATTAGACAACTTTTTCTAGGTCATTGTCCATGAGGAGTCCAAGTGAGTCAAAAGTCAACAAATAATTGGTTAAGGTAAAAAAACAAAAAATTGTAAAAGTGTCTAAAGTCAAGAAAATAAGTGGGGAAATGTTTTCTAATGTATTTCATAAGTTGGAAAATAAAAAATCCACTTAGAAGAAACCCCCATGACAAGTCAAAATGGATCCCCCCCCCCTCACATCTCACCCNTCTCTTGGATGGGTGACACTTGTAACTCATACAATAGGGGTATATTCTCTTTCCCTACTTTAAAAGGAATCCCCTTCTCCTCATTTTGATAGGAAGTTTTCACAATAATTCCATTATACCAAAATCTCTCCCCACTTTCTCTCATTCTCTCCCATTTTTCTCTCCCATTTTGGTGACACTTGGTAACATTTCTTGGAGAAATAAAGTGAAGCTTTGGAGGATCTCTTGGTGTTCTTTGGTACTTTCATGGCATATTCTCGGTTCTATTGGCTACTCTTGTGTGATATTTTTTCTTGGCAAGGTAACATTGTAGGTTTTGTTATTCTTGTTTCACATTGTTTTGCTTGAAGAACCCTAAACAAAGTATTTTGATAGGGATAAATTTGTAGTAGTATTTCTATAGATTTATGTGATTTGATTTTATTAGAGTTTACAAAGTATTTTGTAGGCCTCTTAAAGTATCTCACCTTCTTGCCTCATTGTGTAGTATGGGTTTACAAATTTGCATGTTGCCAAAGTTTGGAGGAGGAAATTCAAAGGCTCCATTTTGCTTCAATTAATTTTCCATTTTAATTTCAGCCCTATATTTGTTTATTTTATGAACATATAATCATCATAATGTTGCTAAAAAATCTAGTTTTCAATTTTAGATTTTTTCTGTAAAAATTTATGTACATATGCTAACATAAAGATAACATATTGTTGTAATTTTAGCATTTTCCAACAAGCTTTCTTGGTTGTTTTATGCATATTTTCACCAATAAAAGAGGAGGAGCTACCCAATATTGGTAACTAGAGGCTCAAGAGAACATCACTAAGCTTTGGTGCAAATCCTGTCTCTCTCTCACACACTTTCTAAAGCTATTGTAAGCAGCCCGAGAGAGTCTTTTTGACTTGCACTTTATATTTTTTTCCAAGTTTAAAATCTGTAAATAATTTTAATAATTTTTTCCAACACCTTGCATTATGCTTGGCTCTGCCATCCTTGTAAAATCGTGTCGGCTAGGATTAAAAACATTTTTTTGATCTTTTCCTTAGTTAACTTTTTCCACATTTTCCACAAAATCGAAAGGCTTTGTCCTCCACCTTGTGCCAAAGTAGTGTGGTTAATTTGTTTAAGTTATTCATTTTAATTAATTTTTATTTTCCCACACCTTACATGTGAGTAGCTCTGTGATCCTGCAAAATCATGTTGGCTAGTGCTTAAAGTTTCCTTTTATTTTGAAAATTAAACAAAATTTACTCTGTCTTTGCCCCGTATTCCCTCCCCTTGTGACTTTGTGGATCTTGGGTAATAAGAAAGGGAAAAGAATTGAGTGGTTAGTCTAATTAGGCACCCATTATCCATTATTGTTTGACCACTAAAATAAGGTGACTTGTGGAAACTAGAAGGGGTTGAAGTTGGGGACGGTTTCACGGCACTAAGTGTCCTCCTTGTTGAGTACCCAAGCACTTTGGACTTGACCTGCATGTTGAAATATTGTAACTGCAAAGAGTATTCTATTTATTATTGAGTTATTATTCATCAGATAAATCCCCTTTTGTGGATTGATCATGTCGGGCATTGTAATTGACCAAATCCCATTTTATGGATTGGTCATAACTTAAATATATTGTACAAATTAAGAAGATGCCCCCCAGGCTAATTAAAGTGGTTTTAACCACTAAGAAGACAAGTCGGCCCTACCCAGTGAAGAGACACCTTTCTGGCACCTGCCTGTTTGTATAAATAAAGGAAGACAACACCTCATTTGTTCACTCACTCATTCAATCATCTAGTTCACAAGCTTGGTAACTACAGTTGGGAGAAGAAGGAAGAGAGAGGCACATTGATCAGTGTTGGATATTCTCTAGTGTTTGGGTTATTGTCTTGGCATTGTATTGGCTATCTATATTAAAGAAGTTTTTGTTGGGTTTTCTCACCCATGAGGGTTTCCCAGGATAAATGTTGTGTATCTTGTGATTGTGTTTCTCTCATTGATCCTTTCTATGTTATGTTTATCTAGTAAATTGAAAATAAATATAATAATAGCTTAAAACTTAACATAGTATCAGAGCTAAGCTGAAGAGAGCATCTTTCATTGGATAAAGAAAAACATCATTGTTGTCATACAAGAAAATTAGGGCTTTTTATTAAAGAGGAATTTCAACCTAAAAATCATCTAGAAAAGTGTGCCCTAGCCTAGGGAACTCTTTGGCACCTTGAGCACACCTTTTCAGTGGTTAGATACTCTGAAAAGTCAAACCCTAGTTTTGACTAGTACCAGAAAACCAGCAAACCAAAAGTACTAATCCAGATTTTCGCAAGCTCATTTTCAAGGGGTAAAATTTGGATTTTCATGAATCTGACTACACCAACTTACTCACTCCAGCTCAGCGCATCTAGTCCCTCGATCGGAATTTCAAATTTTGAATTTTGAAAAATTAGGGTTTCCTCATAAAACCCTAAGTTGCAGTTGCAGTTGCAGTTTCAGAATCAATTGCAGTATCAATTGTAGTTGCAGTATCAGTTGAAGTATCAACTATAGTACCAGTTGCAATCATCCTTCAAGTTTTTAAAGAGTTGGTAATTATTACCATTGCTACCAGATGGTGCCACTACCTGCAAATACTATTAGAGGTATGTATTCACATATGTTTAAATTGTTCATCTTTAAAGGGTATTTTCAGGAGAAGGAATCTCTTGCCATAGATATAGAAGGATCTTAAGATCAAAAACATTCTTAGGAATAATGCAACCCAGGTTTGATTATCATGATATGCATCTATTTGATATGACATTATTTTGATCTAGGTTGCATGTTGAAGTTATGACCATCATACTAACCTTTGGTCAAAATTAAAGTCAAGGTATTAGATGGATTAAATTTGAGATCATAGATTTTATTCTCTAACCCAACCTTCTATCAAGATAACATATTGTCTTAGTACAGAAGACAGGTTGAAGAAAGCACTTGTCATCTTGAGTGAAGGAGACTTGGAAGAAAAGAAACACACTCATTCTTGAGGACACGACTCCAAGTTATAGGTTTGATTAATTAAATTGATAAGATTCAAAGTTGCACATGACAAAGTTGATAACTACCCCATTACAAGTAAACATTATAGTTGAGGTAGCAGTCTTTGAAAAGTATTATACTTGGTATCATGTGAGTATATCGAGATAAATGCTTAATGTAATCATTTACCAGATACAACTAACATCTCCTCTAGGAGAAACTTCTTATGTTGATTCCAGGTTACCTTGGATGAATGTTTGATCACAACACTAGAAGAGTGTTGACCTCATTTCGTATTGTATTTCTTACTTTTGATCTTTGCTTCAAACATTTCACAAGTGATAGCTCTAAAGGAGCTACTGTGACGATTATTCGTGCTATTGTTTTATTTACTATTATCAAAAGAGTATTATTCTTGCTTGTTGTTTTGTTGACCTTGTTTCAGGTCACAGGTAATAACCCTGAGGAAGCTATATTGAAGGTTGCAGAAGGCTACAGATTAGATGAGACATGAAGAAGACTATGTACATGACCATATACATTCATGTACCAAAGAAGATGAAGAAGAATTTATCCTTTGAGATCCAAAGTATCTCATATGGAGATTGATTGTGAGCAGAAGGCTCCAAAGATGACCAAACATTAGAACAAGAACTCACAGTAGACTTGGTCAAAGTATAATGAAGCCACCTTGACGGGAAGCAGAACTCGTTTGAAGTCTGACTCAACTTTTCATATTTAGACTTGGTATTCAACACCAAGTATACCCCATAAGAGATGATGAAGTCTTTGTGGACTCAAAAGAAATCAAGAGTAAGTCTGATCTAAGAAAGGATCAAATGAAGAGACAACTTCCGGGACTGGGAGACAGATGCCATGAGAAGACTAGATCGTAGCTTCATAAATTTCTAGGAGATATGAAATCTTCTGAAACGATTCCCTTGTTTTAGTGACAGAGAAGGAAGCCAATCAGAAAGACTAGGATATAGATTCTTTCATGAGACTAGAAGAGAAGTCAGTATTGACTTCCAAGATTGATCTATACAGATCAAGCATGTTGCATATGTACAAAGCCTGATGTGTGTCCAGAGGATTCTCTCGGCAAGAGGGAGAAGACTATGACAAAACACTTACTCCAATAATTGAAGAAACAGTTCCAATATTTATGAAGACAACCAGAACAACCATGATTCATATATAGTATGAGATGTAGGGGGAGCAATCCCCATATTTAAAATTGAGTGGTAGTTGGTGCAGTACATTTGTTGGGTCATGGAGACATGACTACAGTAAAAGATAGAGTTACCTCCATGAAATAAGAAGAGCTACCTTTAGTATCAGTTATTGAGCCACTCTCAGTTTCAAATGAAGTTGTTGTCGTAATAGAATAAGAGGAGTTACTCTCAAATTTAAGCAGCCACAGTGAGGATGAAGTAGTCATTCTCAGCCTCAGAGCAGTTGCAAGTGCAGAGTCCCAGTTATAGAAGGAACAGTTTCCAAAAGAGGAGAGGACATACTCTCAGGCAGTGAGACAGATAGTGATTTGGAGAGAGCACATAGAGCTAACACATGATTGTGCAGATTGAGTTGCAGTTGAGCAAGTGTACCAGATTGGTACAATGTAATGTGAAAGTTTGGTTTGAAGTTGAAGATAGAAAGACTCAGGTCTGCAAGTTAAAGAAGGATCTGTACAGGTTGAAGCAAGCTCCTAGAGCTTGATATGGAAGAATTGACAATTTCATGAAAAGCTTGGGCTTTATCAAGAGTAAAGATGATTCTAAAATTTACCTCAAGGTCATGAATGATGAGCCAGTAATGTTACTACTATATGTAGATGATGTATTCTTGATGAAGAAAAGATCATCTCAGATTGAAGAAGAAACTCGCTATAAAGTTTGATGAAAGACCTAATGCTTTATCTCTTAGGTCTTGAATTTTGGCAGAGCACGGAGAAGATCTTCCTTATTCAAGGGAAGTATGCAGCTAAAATGAAAGGGTTTGACATGTTGAAATGTAAATCCATGTATACACCCATGGAAACGAAGTTGAAGATCTTGGTTCGATGATGTATCTGAAATGAAGACGTGTTCACATTGTTGTTGCAAAACATATGATGAGATACCTTAAGGGTACGTTGGATTTTGGTCCTTGTTATACTAGAGATCATGACTTCAGATTGTATAAATATATTCATTCAGATTGAGCTGGAAGTGTCTCTGACAGAAAGAGCACTTCAGGATGTTGTTTCAGTCTGGGGTCAGCTATGATCTCATGGCAGAGTAGGAAGCAATCCAGTATTGCTCCTAGCATGACAGAAAAAAAAAATATTCCAGCATGTTTCGCCAGTGGTGAAGCCATATGGCTTCGGATGTTGTTGACAAATCTATTTGATCTGAAGATGGAAGCCACCATGATCCTATGTGATAACCAGAGTTGTATAAAGATGATGTGTTCCATGATGAATCAAAGCACATAGAGATCCAATATCACTTCATTCATGATATGATGCAGAGAGGAGATATAAAGCTCCAATATGTTGGCACAGATGAGTAGGTTGTAGACCAAGCCTCTATCTTGTGTAAAGTTTAAATACTTTCGAGACGAGTTTGGTATAGTCCGAAAGGACATCCCTCGAAAGGGGGAGTAGTGTTGATGATACTATGGTATCCTAACCAATAACAGGTAGCTCAATTAATATTTTATATCCTAGGGAACTGATCATCCCTGGACAGATCCCGAAGGTCCATAAGGATGGGTTGTCAGAGTACTTGTGCATGCATATGATAGCTTTGGTTAGTAGTGGTAGCTCTATTAGGATTTTATATATCCTAGGGAAGATTTTGATTCCCGGGTAGATCCTTTGGATATGTCAGAGTACCACAAGATGTTGTTGATGCCAACCTAGTGTTGAAGATTTCTAGCTTCGTGCTGATGTTGTTGATGCTAGCCTAGTGCTGAAGATTTCTAGCTTCGTGTTGATGTTGTTGATGCCAACCTAGTGCTGAATATTTCCAGCATCATGTTGATGTTGTTGATGTCAACCTAGTGCTGAATATTTCCAGCTTCGTGTTGATGTTGTTGATGTCAGCCTAGTGATGAAGATTTCTAGATTTGTGTTGATGTTGTTGATGCCAGTCTAGTGCTAAATATTTCCAGCTTCATGTTGATGTTGTTTATGTCAACCTCATGATGAATATTTCCAGCTTCATGTTGATATTATTGATGCCAACCTCGTGTTGAATATTTCCAGCTTCGTGTTGATGTTGTTGATGTCAGCCTCATGTTAAATATTTCCATATTTGTGTTGATGTTGTTGTGATGCCAACCTCATGCTAAAGATTTCCAACTTTGTGTTGATGTTGTTGTGATGTCAACCTCGTGCTAAAGATTTCCAACTTCATGTTGATGTTGTTGAGATGCCAGCTTCGTGCTGAAGATTTCCAGCCTAGTGTTGTTGTTGATGATGCTCCAGCCTTTGTGTTGTGATACTGTTGTTGTTGATGATGATGATGCTCCATCCTTCGTGTTGTGATATTGTTGTTGTTGATGTTGTATTAGCTTTGTGTTGTTATTGACAATGATGATGTATTAGTGTTATACTAATCCATGATGATGCAGATGATGATGATGCCACTTCAGCTTCTTGTTGAAGATGATGATGATGATGCCACTTCAACTTCTCGCTGAAGATGATGATGATGATGCCACTTCAACTTCTCGCTAAAGATGATGATGTTATTTCAGCTTTCATAGTGAAGATGATGATGTTACTTTAGCCTCATGCTAAAGATGTTGATGATATTACTTTAGCTTCGTGCTAAAAAAATATGATGATGTTACTTTAGCCTCATGCCAAAGATGATGATGATGTTACTTTAGTCTCATGTTGATGAGGATGATGATGCTACTCCATCTCCATGTTGTGAATGATGATGATGAGAAAAAACTTACGATGATTTATAGATATGCTAGTCAGTGTTCCATATGTTGTTGATGTTGTTTCCCTCTCTCTTTCCTGATGATGTTGTATTGAGTTGTGTCTGTAGAATACCCTTCTTATTAAGGAGGAGTGTTGAAATATTGTAGTTGCAAAGAGTATTCTATCTATTATTGAGTTATTATTCATTAGATCAATCCCCTTTTGTGAATTGATCATGTCAGGCATTGTAATTGACCAAATTCTCTTTTGTGGATTGGTCAAACCCTAAATATATTGTGAAAATTAAGAAGTCATCCCCCAGGCTAATTAAAGTGGTTTTAACCACTAAGAAGACAAGTCTTCCATGCCCAGTGAAGAGACACCTTTCCAACACCTGTCAGTTTGTATAAATAAAGGAAGACAATGCCTCATTTGTTCACTCACTCATTCGATCATCCAATGCACAAGTTTGGTAACTACATTTGGGAGAAGAAGGAAGAGAGAGGCACATTGCTCAGTGTTGGGTATTATCTAGTGTTTGGTTTATTGCCTTGGCATTGTATTGGCTATCTATATTAAGGAAATTTTTGTTGTGTTTTCTCCCCCATGAGGGATTCCCAGGATAAATGTCATGTATCTTGTGATTGTGTTTCTCTCAGTGATCCTATCTATGTTATGGTTATCTAGTAAATTGAAAAGAAACCTAATAATAGCTTAAAACTTAACACTGTGGAGCTAGGGGAGAACCTTGTTGTTCTCTTGTTGAGCACCCAACATTTCCTCTTGGCTAAGGGACAAGGACTTGTGGTAGTCACATAGCTTAGGCTTGCAACTCCTCACATTGAAACCCCAAGTTAAAGAGAGACTTAAAATTAACTAAAAACAACCTACACATTTGCACAACATTTACATTTCCTTGCAATTTCCATTTCAACAATTTATTTTCAATTATTTACATTCTATTTATTTTGTGCAAGTCATTTTTCATGTGTAAATATTCACATTGATTCATTTACAAGTATTATTTATTTATTCATTGTTTTAAAATAATTGTGGGAAGTTATTTTTCAATTCATTGTGTAGATAGTTCTCAAGTTTCACATTGATTCATTTACAAGTATTATTTATTTATTCATTGTTTTAAATAATTGTGTAAAGTTATTTTTCAATTCATTGTGTAGATAGTTCTCAAGTTTGTCTCATTCTTGTAAAGTTATCATTTTATATATATATTGGAATAAGTGGAATCTTTAGGCACTGGTCTAATTGTGGCTTAATAAATAAAAGTTTGTTTGTCATTGAAAGATTGCACATTGCATTGGTTGTTTGTCACTAGGTTGGGTAACACTAATCAATAATTTAATTAACACCTAGAATTTTAAATAAAACCTTCACATAGTTTAATAGGATCTACCCACCTTGGTTTTCCTAGGAGTGAGCCTAGACGGAAGGAGTCCAGATTGAGGTGACAATGGATCTGGATTCAGGTTTGTGCCTCCAAGGACACACCAAGTGGGTTGGAGACTTCTCTACCTTTGTAGGTGTGTATTAGGATGACAACAAGGTCTATGAAACAAAGAATTATCTCTATAACAACTTTTCATTCTCATATTTTTTGTTAATGATGATTATGTTAAAACATACAAGACATTCTCTTCTCAATAGGTTCCATAGATTTTTATAACTGTGTTGGAAATCACTATAAAACACTTTGGTTCTGTAAAGAGATTAGATTCACATCTCATATTAAGAAGGTGATTGAATAGGAATTTATTCCAACATTTAGTATCCAATCCGAGTCACTACTATCTGATTGTTTTCACAATGCTTGAGGTTGGGATGGTGGAAGAACTCAATTTGAATGACTCTTGGAAACCCATGTACAATAT
>ML802332.1:0-13130 GCA_009831015.1 Picea engelmannii
AGGTTTTTCATTTATTTTTATGTTTGTCAATGTTTGTGATGGTTCCATGCTTATCTATATGTATAGTTTGCTTTCATATTTATGAGGAATGTATTAAATGCCAATCCATAAATTGATTTACAGTATAATCTACAAAGTTATTGAAACTTATTTCCCAAATAACACTTGATTATCTAAGGGCCATTCCATAAAGATTCAAACTTCCTGTGAGAAAAAGTATCATCAACTTAATTGTAGACTAGGGCTAGATCACATTCACGAAATAAGTGGGGGTGAACATGGATATCTTATTGAGCTTGGGAGTGTTTTTTGTTGGCCTCATTATTCTTTAAAGTATGTGATGATCCTCATCAACTTAATCCAATTCTACTAGTCACTATTCCAAGATGAAGGTGTTTGGTAAAAGTTCAATGACTAGATGGATAGAGGGGATTTCACACTTGATAGGTAAAGTCACCTCTACACCATGGATAGGATGAAAAGGTGTAAATTTGGTGGTAGTATTAATATTTTTAGTATTTCTATATATATTTTTAAATTATATACCTTCGTCGGAATATCGACGCACTTGATCATTGCTATTCTAATGGATATGGTCTAAGAAAATCGTCAGAGATACACCAGCTTTGTCGAAAGTTTGTCAACAAGCCATTAATATTTCAATGAAAAGGGAATACAACAAATTATCGAAAATACAACAACATTGTCACTGCTTCGTCGCAAGTTTGTCAAAGTTTCATGGAATGTTTTCTACCTATTTGTCATAGGTTTGTCGTTATTTCGTCGAAGGATTATCACATTAGTGTCGATCTTGCAATGAAAAAGAGATGATCAAGTTATGATAGTGGAACAAACATATTTGGGCAATGTCATCATTATTACAACGATGAGGTTTGTCAGTCTTACCACAAACTCTTGAAGGTCGTAATTGCAACGAAGCAGACACGACAAAAAAAGGATTGTTGACTTCGTCATACTTGGGACGATGTGGTGACGAAAATGCATCAGTAAGTCATTGGAAACATGACACAATGTACTAGTGTGAGGCAAGAATGTAGCCATGGGGAGAAAGAGAAACAAGATTCTCCACATTCTACATTTCACATGTGAAATGCGAAAATGCACAATTGTAGGGAAAAAAACAATGTTTATTACCTTCCTACTATATATCTTGATAACATAGGCTAGATAGATATATTGATATTATAATCAAATACCTTAGCTTTGAATACCAACACAAGAGTAAGCTTCATAGATTTGATAGATAGCCTGGAAAAAATTCACTTTTTGTATACTAATTAATATACGAGTACAAAAATAAATCATAATGGGTTTGCTAATATATATATATATATATTTCATTATGTCTATGATGTTCTTATTAGTGGCCATAGATTTACATAAAATCTCAAATTATCTCATATGTTTGCAATTTATTTATTGATGACTATGCATTTACCTATTTTAAACCCCATTGATGAAGATAAAGTGTGTGTTTCTATTTAATTATTCAAATATTGGATTAAATTAAAGTGACTGTTCATTGTATGTCAAGATGTAGTGTTCCCAAGCCAACATTCCAGGAACATCACGTTTTTGCATGATTTTGTTTGTTTGTTTGTTTGTTTGTTAGTTTGTCTGTGACATGTGGGACTAACCTGTGGCTAAGAAACCACGACTCAAGGGCATCTAAGCCGTCAAAATCTGTGACATCCCGCTCTGGCGCACTGAGAAAACTTATTATTTGAGGACACTTGCTTGCAAGTGATCTGGACTTTTATGACGTTAGACCATTTATACCTAATTATGATGCGATTGACATATGACATGATGTGTTACTATTTGATGTAGACAGGTGCTATTGACTTAGTTTCATTGAGTGTGTAGGGTTTTTGACCTTGAGGATGCAGAGGCATCGGTAGAACCCCCTTGGACTCCGAACTAAGTCAGGGAGTGTGCTTTTGGGTTGATATGTTTACTATGATGTTTCATTTTGATTTGATGATTTGATGTGGACCTTTCTGACATGATTGTTGATGATGCAGGCTGACGATAGCTTACCGACCAGACTCACATATGGAGTAAAGGGGCCACACACGATTTGCAGAGAGGTTGAGGGAGAGGGGTGGATAGCAGCCCTGCCAACGCCTACTAGCACTCCCGCCGTGGCTCGAACTGTAGGTTAACGATCACCTAGTTCAAGAGGATCCACGATGCCATGAGGGAAGACTGCGATAGTCGCTCACGATGATTCTAAGGGGCGCGCAATAAGGCGGGGGCCTTATTTCTTAGAACCCTTAGTCTCCTACAAGTTCACCTGGCGGAGTGTTGACTCCAAGGGTTATAGATGTCTACCAATCAGTCCCGTTGGCAAGTGGCACCCTTGGAGCACGTGGTGCATCCTGAAGGGCACGTCGCACAAAAGAAACACGAGAAGTGAGTGTCACCCTTGGAGCACGTGGTGCATCCTGAAGGGCACGTCGCGTAAAGGAAATGAATGAGGCGAGTGGCACCCTTGGAGCACGTGGTGCGTCCTGAAGGGCACGTCGCATTGATGTGGATGAAGGAAACAAACCTAATAGCCCTAAGACCTTAACGCTTTAAGATATTCCTAAACAACTTCCCTAACCCAGTGACACCCAGTTCAAAATCTAGTACAAGTCTAAAAACTGTTCGGGTAGAATTTAGTCTAACCCTAAGAGCAGACCCTGGAATAAAAATAACAAATTAAACAAAAACCCACCTAAGTAATAGTTGGTCTTCATGAAATTCTTGGGGCGATAACGAGGGTAAGTGTTAAAGCAAATCTAATAGTTTTAAAACTTTGCAAAGAAAAAAATTGATTCCTAACTGGGGGCGAGAATGACATCACCTTCGTAGTGTAACATAAAGAAAATTTCTAAAAAAAAAACATACACACAAAAAAAAAACTAAGACCTTTATCCTCTCATTATCCATGTCTACTTTATTAAACCATCCTCCATCACCTTAATCTTCCAGTAACCATCTCCCTTTTACATGTCCAGTTCACATTACTAAATCACCATCCCTCCCCTTAATTCCTCATTATTTCTTTTTATGTAATACATTTACTTTTCCCATATACATGTTTGCCATCACCTTAATCTCTCATTATCCTATATATATATATATATATATTAATGGTGAATTTAAATGATGGATAATGATAATTTACTATAATGAATGCATGCTTATAAATAGAAAAAATAAAAAAATATATACATATATTATAAACAAATTGTCGTGTATTCCTTAATCTTAAATTTATAGAATAACAAAAATGATAAATGGATTCTCTTTCCGTAATTTATTAATCCCTACCGCCTCTACCATTAATAAAATTTACGCATGTAAAAATAAAAGGGAATTATTAATGAGCGCACTTACTCTTTGAGTTTTAAAAAAAAAATAAAAAAAATAAAAATAAAAAGAAACATAAGAAAATAAAAAGGAAAAAGGGGGGAAAACCTAAAAGAAAGAGGATTTAGGGTTTGAGACTGGATAAAAGAAAGGGAGAGGGGGAAAGAAGGGGACTTTTTCAGCTATTGGTATTGTTATGCTGCCAGACTAGAGACTGGACTGATTTCCTGTAGGAGTTGGGGATTCTCAGCTGACTTGAGTGGTAGCTCTGCCTTGGAGGCGAGCTGAGAAGCTAGGCTATCGTCTGGGTTGTGTGTGGCCCCTTTGCGGCTCGGGGGGCTAAGGGGGAAGGAGAGTACCCCTAGCATTTGGCTGGGAGGTACCGGTGAGTCCTCTATGGTCAGCAAGCAGGAGCAGGAGCGGTAGGAGCACAAGAATCATTTGCTGCAAGCGTTAAGGACACAGGTATGTAAATCTCTGGGCGTTTCTGTCTTGTTGCACGTGTTTATAAACTGTAGTTTTAATGACTACTGTGCAATTTGTAGTTTCAGTGGTTATGGTGTGAATCATGTCTAAAATCTGTAGTTTCAATGGTTAGTGGGGTAAACTGGTAGCTTTAATGGTTATCTCACTCTTCCTCCTTTTTTTTTTTCCATATTTAGTACAGATAGGGGTTTCTGGTAAGTTGGCTTGGGTTTATGGTTGTTGCTTTACTTGGGCGTTCTTACTTACACCATGGTGGCTCCTTTCGATGGGTTTTCTTTTTCTCCTGGTCGTTTTTCTTTTTTTTTTACCTATACATCGACGTGCGTTTCCAGTGGGTTCTCCTTTCCATTGGGCGTTTTCACCTGTACAGTGGGCGTTTAGTTATGGGTTGGGCGTCCCCATTCGCGACCGGGTATTATTTATGGCATTTTACCCTGCACAAAACGCCCGTTCGTTCTTGGTGGTGACATCGCTGAGATTTGGGGTTTTACCTCTCTGCTTGTGTATTTTAATCCCTTGCGAATTGGAGGAGGTTGCTCCACACTGTTCGACCCTTAAGCCTGTGTGTTGCTGTGGGTTGTGGCATTGAATATTCGTGTGGTTGTGGAGTAGAGCTAGCTCGCGCTAGTGTGTTTGCTGTTGGTTGCGGAGTAGTGCTAGCTTGTGACTATGTGTTGCTGTTGGTTGTGGCGTTGAATATTCGTGGGGGCCGTAGGCACTGTGTTAAAACAAAATCCAGTCATTCCAGAAAGCGATGGTTATTTCCATGTGCTTGCTTCGCCATCAATGAATTGAAAACTTGCACCGAAGGCCACGATAGCAGCGGCGGGTAAGTTGACAAATTGGACTTCGACACGACTCTGCAGAGGGCATCGATCACAGAATCTTCTTATTTCAAATAAAGCTTGAAATCTGATAAGCCAGATGCGTTAGTGTGATGGTACGACTCACATATCGCTGATCATTCTCGTTTGATTTAAACAATTATGTATAATCTTAAATCTCTTCTTAATAATAAATATATTTTTAGGCTAGGTATACTTTTAAATTTCTTTTTAATAATGAATATATTTTTAGTTTTTTTGATTTAGTTATTATGATACTTTATGAATTTATAGATATTTATTATTTTATTAATATTAGATTTATTCCACTATTTTATTTTAATTTATATAAAATATTTTATTGGTAAACCTACTACTGGATAGGATATCGTGTACAAACAACGAAATCTTCAAATAACACAAAATATAGAAATCAAAGCATAATTGCCATGCACGCCATCGAACGCATAACAAGACAAGAGGGCGTGTTCGTACATCGAACCTATAACCAACGACAAGAATGCGCTGACAAAGAGTGCGCGTACAAACAGCAAGATCCAGAGATCAAGATCTTGCGTACAACAACAAGATCTAGAAATGAAGGAACTTCCATGTGCTCGTTCGTTCCATGCGTGTTTATATATTTTCAGAAATGAGTTTGTACGATGTTTTTACTTCCAGAAAATGATTTTTGGTTATTTCAGAAAATGAGTTTCATATTTTATAATTTTGGGTTCATAATTAGAGGGCGCTTAAACGAATGCCTTATTACAGCTGTCTCTGGTTGCAAATCTTAATTTCTGAAAAGTTTTGATCCCTTTTCCCAAATCGTGACAGTTATATTCACCTTTTCAAAACCTAAACTGTAATATAACCTGCCATATAAATTGCCATGTGAATGTTGTTTAGGGAAAATGTGGCAGTAATGTGGCCGTTTTTATTTCATTGGGCAATTATAAAATGCCGGCATACGCGCAAACCGAATTAAATTACTGTGACTTCTTGAATTAATGGCAACCCTAACCTGCAAAATATCATGCCCGATTAAATTGCTGTGTTAGTATTGTTTAGGGTTAACGTGGCGGCAGTGTGGCATGTTCTTATTTGTATTGGCAATTATAAAATGCAACTTAAGCGCTATGGAAAACACAACATTAAATATGCTGAGGGAAATTTGGGCGGTAATGCAGCTTGTCCTCAGTTTTATTGGCTTTAAAACGTTGTCATGTTTAATTATTAGCTTTTTAATTTTGTTATTTATAGAGACGCGGCTTTTAAAATTTGGTAATTTAAAACCTTGTCATAATAATTAGCGCGATGATTTTAATAGGACCTTTTTAAACTGTGATGTTTATGGTTGTGTTTAATTAGGATATTATACATCCTAATTATAGTGTTATGATTTCATTAGATCCTTTTTAAAACGGTGATGTTTATTGTTGTGTTAAACTAGGATATTAATTAAAATATGCTGTTATTTTGATATTGTCCCTTAAAATGTTTTCATTTTTAGATATTAGCATTTTTAGATTTGCATATATGTGCCTTTAAAAACATTGGTATTTAAAACAGTGTAACATTAAATAGTGTTATTGTTATGGTCATTTTTAACTATAAGGATTATTGTTATGGTTAATATGATGTCGAATCGAATATTTTAATATTTGTTAAATTGCAATGATTATAGGCATTAATGGCAATATTAATATTGTTTACATTGAAATGCTAATGATGAAGCTTAACTGCAATATTAATATTTGCTTAATTACAATGGTAATTCTTGTTTAAATTGCAATAATGTTATTTGTTGTTAAGTTGCAATGTTGATGATAATGGTTGAATCGCAATGTTATTATTTGTTTAATTGAATATTAGGATGATGTTTAAATTGCAAAGTTATTATTCGTTTAAAGTGAAGTGTTAATGATAAGGTCTAAATGCAATGCAAATAATTGTTAGGTTATTCCAATGTATGGTAATAATTTAGAAGGAAAGGCAAGATAATATGGAGATTGTAATGTTCGAGGGTTTACCATTATGGTATTGATATCGTTGCTCAATTATGGCGATTAGCAAAAATGCAATGCGCTTGTGATTACTTCTTGTCCCTGAATTAGCGCAAAATGACCTTATAACTAAATAATGGGGGTTGAGATTATTGGCTTTTACCTTATGATAAAGTCTTCGTCGGTTATTGATAATTAATGGAGCAATTGGTCTGGATTGATGTCTTCGGGTCTCAATAGTGGTTGGTCGATGTTGAGTCCTCCTGACTTGCGTCTCTAGTAGAGGTCATGATTGTCCCTGATTTTGTAGTACTTGGTGGTATTGTATTGTGTAGTCTGTTTGTGTCAGGCGGGATATAGGCACCTCTTGTAGCTTAGTATTTATGTCTGTGTGTAAATCCAGTGGAAGGAATCCAGTGCCATATCAAGAGTCTCGGGCTGTTTAAAGGCACAGTTCCACTCTTGTGACACACTCTGAGTCGTATCAGTAGTCTCGGGCTGTTTAAAGGCACAGTTTCCACTACTGCAACTCCCTAAAAGATTTATTAGTTTCTGCCTGAGCAGTCGGCCGGGAGCCTGTCTAATCTTCTTTCAAGAAGACATAAGACTAAACGCCCTGCTTTTCTGTGCAGAAATAGTAAACTCTACTATTGGATTCTTCCATTCTATGACGGTATTGTACTTAACACCTGGTGTCTTTTTCTGCCTACAGCTGCTAGTTGCACGCCTTATGTCCAGGGGCATTTATTTCTTGTTGTCACTGTGTTAGGTTGGGTCGTCTTGATTGTGTTCATATTACTTGTGTCTTGTTGGTTCGAGTGGTGACATAGAGTCAAGGGGGTTGTTTCTTCTACATGCGCGCACACACTTTAAAAATAAAAAATAAAAAAAAATCTTGCACCTGTTTTCGGAGTTGTTGTCGTAACCAGGAGGGGTGTTACATATGGTATCAGAGCGAGGTTCGACCCGCGACTTGGGGTTCACTACGACTTTCATAGACATGATTTGGTTTTACTATATTGTTTCTGATCGAGTTGATTGTGTGTGTGCAGGTAATTATGGTTAGAGGACGCCGCGGAGGCAGACGACAAGGTGCTAGGGGAGGAGGCGAGACGCCTCCAGCAGCATCCACGCCTGAGGGGTCTAACCCCCAGGGAGGTGAGCAGGTTCTCGTACAGGAGCAGATAGCAGTTGGTGATGTTATCGGGATGATGAGATCCTTTCAGCGCATGTCCGAGGCTCTGATCAGCCGTTTGGTCAGGGACGAGGCCAGGGCGCCGACACCCCCTGAGGTTACGCCGCGCGCACCGGCCGTTACAGGTAGCATTCACCATGAACTCGAGAAGGTAAAATTTCTCGAGTTATTTGGTGCCCCGGACGACGCAACCGTCGAGGCATGGTTGGAGAATATGGCGATGTGCTTCGCACTTCGCGATTATACCTCCAACATGAAGGTCCGCATGGTGGCCTTTCAACTGAAGGGGAGCGCTCTTCTATGGTGGAAGACTCTCCTGCCGCAGCTGAACATGGCCGTGGAAGACGTGTCATGGGAACTGTTCAAGGAACGGTTCCGAGAGAGGTACCTTTCAGAGGAATTCATTGAGCGTCAGCTCAATGAGTTCAATGCGTTACGACAGGGAGGTCGTACGGTGCCCGAGTACGAGGCATGTTTTATGGAGCTTCTTCGGTATGCTCCGCACCTTAACACTGAGAAGCTCAAAGTCAACAGGTTCATGTTTGGCCTTAACGATAGTCTGCGTGCAAAGGTTAGGATCTTGATGCCTCAAACCTTGCACGACGCTGTCCAAAAGGCCCTCATAGCAGAGGAGGAGCTTATCAGCGAGGGTCAAACCAGGACTTCAGCGAGACCTGTAGGGCAGAGTTCATCAGGGGCGCCGTGACATCAAACACCAGCGAGACATATGCCGGGACATCGTGGCTTCCAGAGGGGATCCACGTTCACTACACCTCGACGGTCGCCGCCTCAGCAGCAGACACCTTATCGAGGACCACAACACCAGCAGCAGCGTCGCCCATAGCAGCAACAGTTTAGGCCTGTTCAGTAGAACAGACCAGGATTTCAGGCTGGTGGGCAGTCATCTTCTACTTCGGGTACCGGGACTACTGGGACGAAGAAGGGGTGTTGGACGTGTGGGGAGCCACACTACCAGCACGACTGTCCTGTGGAGAGGACCAGGGCGTCCGGATCAGTCGGACCCGCTACCGTGGGAGATATGGGTAAGGCACATCGGATTCATGCAGCGGTGAATAACCACCAGGCAGAGCACCAGTCGACTGTGCTCGAGACGACAGGTACTGTCGCTGACCAGACCCTTAGTGTTTTGATAGACCCAGGAGCTACTGAGAGTTTCATTTCTGGTGCAGTGCTAAAAAGGATTAAGGTAAAGGTAGTCGAACAAGATGAGTTGAGCTTCGTGGAGATGGATTCGGGAGCCAAACAGAAGGTTGGAGGAAAGGTTATGGGCTGTGCCCTTAACCTAGGAGAGTTTGTCACGAGGGTCAACTTGTACGTCACGATCTTAGGATCTTATGACGTCGTGATCAGTATGGATAGGTTGGAAACGCATGAGGCGATACTCAACTGTAAGACAAAACGGTTGAGCTTGGTTGATGATGAAGGACAGAGACGTGTGATTGTAGGACGGAACCAGGGAGTTTCCCTGCGGTTCGTCTCTTCCTTACAATTACGGAAGAGTATGCGCAAGGGGTGAAAACTTTATGCGATCCTCGCGCTAAACGAGAAGGGAGTAGCGGAAGGTCTAGAACACCTTCCGGTGGTGAAGGAGTTTGCGGACGTATTTCCAGAGGAGTTGCTTGGGATGCCGTCGGAAAGGGAACTGGAGTTTACCATAGACCTGAAACCGGGAACCGAACCGATAGCAAGAACGCCTTATCGGATGTCGACCCCGGAGTTGCAAGAGTTGAAAATGCAACTGAAGGAGTTGTTGGACCTAGGACTGATAAGTCCTAGTGTGTCACCGTGGGGTGCACCAGTTATTTTCATATGAAAGAAGGACGGATCATGGAGGCTTTGCATTGACTACCGTCAACTGAACAAGGCTATGATCAAGAATCATTATCCCTTACCAAGAATTGACGATCTATTCGATCAAATGAAGGGTGCGATGGTGTTCTCCAAGATCAATTTACGATCCGAATATCACCAGTTACGGATCAAGGAGGATGACATCCCTAAGACCGACTTTAAGACTAGATTTGGACATTACGAGTTTACTGTTTTGCCATTTGGACTGACAAACGCCCCAGGGGTATTCATGAGTTTGATGAATGGGGTGTTCCAAGAGTACTTGGACAAGTCGTCCAAGTATTCATTGATGATATTTTGATCTACTCTCGGACGATGGAGGAGCATGACGAGCACTTGCACTTGGTACTACAATGTTTACGAGAACACAAATTGTATGGGAAGTTGTCCAAATGTTCTTTTTACCAATTGAGGATTCACTACTTAGGGCATGTCATCTCCGACGAAGGTATCGCCGTGGATCCAGCCAAGGTTGAGGCTATTATGGAATGGCCCGCGCCAACGAATGTCACAGAAGTGCGTAGTTTTATGGGATTAGTAGGATACCATCGACGGTTTGTCAAGGGTTTTTCGAAGATAGCAAATCCGATCACAGAATTGCAGAAGAAAAACAAGAAGTTTGTTTGGACAGAGAAATGCGCGGAGGCATTTCGGAGGCTTAAAGAGTTGCTAACAACCGCACCGATACTAAAGGTCCCTGACATGGACACAGACTTTTTGGTATGCACTGACGCATCCAAGGAAGGTTTAGGCGGAGTCTTGATGCAGGACGGATGAGTGATCGCTTACATTTCGAGGAAGCTGAGAAGGCATGAGGAGAACTACGCGACGCACGATTTGGAGTTACTAGCCATCGTATATGCCTTGAAGGTTTGGAAACACTACCTTGTTGGACGAAAATTTGAATTAAAGACTGACCATTGTGGGCTGCAACACATTTTCACGCAAAGCGACCTGAACGCGCAACAATGGCATTGGTCGGAATTGCTTAGTGAGTACGACTTTGAGATTACTTACATAAAGGGAACAGTGAACTGAGTGGCTGATGCCTTGAGTCGGAGGCCGCGCATCTTTGCAGTGTTACCTCTTCAGACAAATCTATGTGAGAATATTCTCACCTTACAACGTGATGATGACTGGTACACAGAAGTCAAGGATTTTATCGGAAAAAACACAACGATGGTACCACGTTATGAGGGATATTCATTGGATAACGATGGGTTATTGAGGTTTAGAGGTCGGATTTACGTACCGCCTAATGACGAGTTGAGGATGCTGATCCTGAGCGAGGCTCATAGAGAAGTTTACATGGCTCACCTAGGAGTTACAAAGATGAGGGCATACCTTAAACCCTTGTTCTTTTGGAAAGGAATGAAGGCCAACATAGTCAACTTTGTGGCTCGATGTCTAGAGTGTCAGTAGGTAAAGGATGAACATAGACACCCGGCAGGATTACTTCAACCACATGTCATTCCGGAATCGAAATGGGAAGTTATTTAGATGGATTTTATTGTTGGACTGCCACTGACGGCAAGGAGACACGACTCGATTTTTGTAGTAGTAGACACTCTGAAGAAGAGTGCTCACTTTATTTCGGTGCGTACGATGTATCAGGCACTTGACATAGTGAGAGTTTTCATCAGTGAGATTGTGAGGCTGCATGGCGTGCCTAAAAAGATTATATCTGATCAAGGATCGGTGTTTACTGGACGATTTTGGATGAGTTTCCAAGAGGCCTTGGTAACCCAACTTAATTTTAGTACTGCGTATCACCCAGAGACTGACGGGCAGACCAAATGAACGAACCAAACCTTGGAAGACATGTTGCGCATGTACGTGATGGACCAACAAAAGTGTTGGGAGGAATTCTTGCCTCTAGTAGAGTTCGCTTACAACAATAGTTACCAGAGCACCATTAAGATGGAACCTTTTGAGTTTCTTTATGGGAAACCATGTCGAACGCCCTTGAGTTGGGATCGGCTTGAGGATAGGGTCCTGGTGGGACTAGAAGCGTTCCAAGAAATGGAAGAGCAGATGCAAACCATAAGACAAAGGATTAAAGAAGCACAGGATCGACATAAGAGTTATGCCTATGCGCACCGAGTCGACTGTAGTTATGAGGTCAGCGATCGAGTCTTCTTGCGGGTTAAACCGCATAAGAGTTCGATCAAGTTTGGAAGGGGAGCTAAACTCTCTCCTAGGTTCGTGGGACCCTTCGAGATTGTGGAGAGAAAGGGGCCCGTGGCCTATCAACTAGCCTTGCCTGATTCTTTGAGGCGTATGCACGATGTTTTTCATGTATCTGTTTTGAGACATTATATTAGTGATCGTACACATGTGATTGACCTGAGTTCCTTGCAGGTATTGGACAAGGGAGTGCTCATGGCTGAGCCGGTCTACATCTTAGATCATCGCGTTCGACAGCTACGATGTCGAACGGTAGATCAGGTCAAGGTCCAGTGGGACAATTATAGTCCACACTTGGCGACCTGGGAGGACGCATATGATATGCGTCAGCAGTTTCCATTTTTTTTTGATAGATAGACTTATGATACTGTGATACTATATTTTTGCATTTATACTGAGAAACTTCGGGATGAAGTTTAGACCAAGAGGGGGTGTATGTGACATCCCGCTCTGGCACACTGAGAAAACTTATTATTTGAGGACACTTCCTTGCAAGTGATCTGGACTTTTATGACGTTAGACCATTTATACCTGATTATGATGCGATTGACAGATGACATGATGTGTTACTATTTGATGTAGACAGGTGCTATTGACTCAGTTTCATTGAGTGTGCAGGGTTTTTGACCTTGAGGATGCAGAGGCATCGGTAGAACCCCCTTGGACTCCGGACTAAGTCAGGGAGTGTGCTTTTGGGTTGATATGTTTACTATGATGTTTCATTTTGATTTGATGATTTGATGTGGACCTTTTTGACATGATTGTTGATGATGCAGGCTGACGATAGCTTGCCGACCAGACTCACATATGGAGTAAAGGGGCCACACACGATTTGCAGAGAGGTTGAGGGAGAGGGGTGGATAGCAGCCCTGCCACCGCCTACTAGCATTCCCGCCGTGGCTCGAACTGTAGGTTAATGATGACCTAGTTCGGGAGGATCCATGATGCCGTGAGGGCAGACTGCGACAGTCGCTCACGATGATTCTAAGGGGCGTGCAATAAGGTGGGGGCCTTATTCCTTAGAACCCTTAGTCTCATACAAGTTCACCTGGTGGAGTGTTGACTCCAGGGGTTATAGATGTCTACCAATCAGTCCCGTTGGCGAGTGGCACCCTTGGAGCATGTGGTGCATCCTGAAGGGAACGTCGCACAAAAGAAACACGAGAAGCGAGTGGCACC
>ML802332.1:13180-28105 GCA_009831015.1 Picea engelmannii
AGAAACACGAGAAGCGAGTGGCACCCTTGGAGCACGTGGTGCATCCTGAAGGGCACGTCGCGTAAAGGAAATGAACGAGGCGAGTGGCACCCTTGGAGCACGTGGTGCGTCCTGAAGGGCACGTCGCATTGATGTGGATGAAGGAAACAAACCTAATAGCCCTAAGAGCTTAATGCTTTAAGAGATTCCTAAACAACTTCCCTAACCCAGTGACACCTAGTTCAGAATCTAGTACAAGTCTAAAAACTGTTCGGGTAAAATTTAGTCTAACCCTAAGAGCAGACCCTGGAATAAAAATAACAAATTAAACAAAAACCCACCTAAGTAATAGTTGGTCTTCATGAAATTCTTGGGGCGATAACGAGGGTAAGTGTTAAAGCAAATCTAATAGTTTTAAAACTTTGCAAAGAAGAAAATTGATTCCTAACTGGGGGCGAGAATGACATCACCTTCATAGTGTAACATAAAGAAAATTTCAAAAAAACACACACACACACAAAAAAAAAAAACTAAGACCTTTATCCTCTCATTATCCATGTCTACTTTATTAAACCATCCTCCATCACCTTAATCTTCCAGTAACCATCTCCCTTTTACATGTCCAGTTCACATTACTAAATCACCATCCCTCCCCTTAATTCCTCATTATTTCTTTTTATGTAATACATTTACTTTTCCCATATACATGTTTTCCATCACCTTAATCTCTCATTATCCTATATATATATATATATTAATGGTGAATTTAAATGATGGATAATGATAATTTACTGTGATGAATGCATGCTTATAAATAGAAAAAATGAAAATATATATACATATATTATAAACAAATTGTTGTGTATTCCTTAATCTTAAATTTATAGAATAACGAAAATGATAAATGGATTCTCTTTCCGTAATTTATTAATCCCTACCGCCTCTACCATTAATAAAATTTACGCATGTAAAAATAAAAGGGAATTATTAATGAGCGCACTTACTCTTTGAGTTTAAAAAATAAATAAATAAATAAATAAAAAGAAACATAAGAAAATAAAAAGGAAAAAGGGGGGAAAACCTAAAAGAAAGATGATTTAGGGTTTGAGACTGGATAAAAGAAAGGGAGAGGGGAAAAGAAGGGGACTTTTTCAGCTATTGGTATTGTTATGCTGCCAGACTAGAGACTGGACTGATTTCTTGTAGGAGTTGGGGATTCTCAACTGACTTGAGTGGTAGCTTTGCCTTGGAGGCGAGATGAGAAGCTAGGCTATCGTCTGGGTTGTGTGTGGCCCCTTTGCGGCTTGGGGGGCTAAGGGGGAAGGAGAGTACCCCTAGCGTTTGGCTGGGAGGTACCGGTGAGTCCTCTACAGCCGTCAAGCAGGAGCAGGAGCGGCAGGAGCACAGGAATCATTTGCTGCAAGTGTTAAGGACATATGTATGTAAATCTCTGGGCGTTTCTGTCTTGCCGCGCGTGTTTATAAACTGTAGTTTTAATGGCTACTGTGCAATTTGTAGTTTCAGTGGTTATGGTGTGAATCGTGTCTAAAATCTGTAGTTTCAATCGTTAGTGGGGTAAACTGGTAGCTTTAATGGTTATCTCGCTCTTCCCCTTTTTTTTTCTATATTTAGTACAAATAGGGGTTTCTGGTAAGTTGGCTTGGGTTTATGGTTGTTGCTTTACCTGGGCGTTCTTACTTACACCGTGGTGGATCCTTTCGGTGGGTTTTCTTTTTCTCCTAGTCGTTTTTCTTTTTTTTTACCTATACATCGGCATGTGTTTCCAGTGGGTTCTCCTTTCCATTGGGCGTTTTCACCTGTACAGTGGGCGTTTAGTTATGGGCTGGGCGTCCCCATTCGCGGCCGGGTATTATTTATGGCGTTTTACCCTGCACAAAATGCTCGTTCGTTCTTGGTGGTGACATTGCTGAGATTTGGGGTTTTACCTCTCTGCTTGTGTATTTTAATCCCTTGCGAACTGGAGGAGGTTGCTCCACACCGTTCGACCCTTAAGCCTGTGTGTTGCTGTGGGTTGTGGCGTTGAATATTCGTGTGGTTGTGGAGTAGAGCTAGCTTGCGCTAGTGTGTTTGCTGTTGGTTGTGGAGTAGTGTTAGCTTGCGGCTGTGTGTTGCTGTTGGTTGTGGTGTTGAATATTCGTGGGGGCCGTAGGCACTGTGTTAAAACAAAATCCAGTCATTCCAGAAAGCGATGGTTATTTCCCTGCGCTTGCTTCGCCATCAGTGAATTGAAAACTTGCACCGAAGGCCACGATGGCAGCGGCGGGTAAGTTGACAAATTGGACTTCGACACGACTCTGCAGAGGGCATCGATCACAGAATCTGCGTATTTCAAATAAAGCTTGAAATCTGATAAGCCAGATGCGTTAGTGTGATGGTACGACTCACATATCGCCGATCATTCTCGTTTGATTTAAATAGTTATGTATAATCTTAAGTCTCTTCTTAATAATAAATATATTTTTAGGCTAGGTATACTTTTAAATTTCTTTTTAATAATGAATATATTTTTAGTTTTTTTGATTTAGTTATTATGATACTTTATGAATTTATAGATATTTATTATTTTATTAATATTAGATTTATTCCATTATTTTATTTTAATTTATATAAAATATTTTATTGGTAAACCTACTACTGGATAGGATATCGTGTACAAACAACGAAATCTTCAAATAACACAAAATATAGAAATCAAAGCATAATTTCCATGCACGCCATCGAACACATAACAAGACAAGAGGGCACGTTTGTGCATCGAACCTATAACCAACAACAAGAATGCGCTGACAAAGAGTGCGCGTACAAACAACAAGATCCAAAGATCAAGATATTGCGTACAATAGCAAGATCTAGAAATGAAGGAACTTCCATGTGCTCGTTCGTTCCATGCATGTTTATATATTTTCAGAAATGAGTTCGTACGATGTTTTTACTTCCAGAAAATGATTTTTGGTTATTTCAGAAAATGAGTTTCATATTTTATAATTTTGGGTTCATAGTTAGAGGGCGCTTAAACGAATGCCTTATTACAGCTGTCTCTGGTTGCAAATCTTAATTTCTGAAAAGTTCTGATCCCTTTTCCCAAATCGTGACAGTTATATTCACCTTTTCAAAACCTAAACTGTAATATAACCTGCCATATAAATTGCCGTGTGAATGTTGTTTAGGGAAAACGCGGCAGTAATGTGGCCGTTGTTATTTCATTGGGCAATTATAAAATGCCGGCATATGCGCAAACCAAATTAAATTACTGTGACTTCTTGAATTAATGGCAACCCTAACCTGCAAAATATCATGCCCGATTAAATTGCCGTGTTAGTACTGTTTAGGGTTAACGTGGCGACAGTGTGGCCTGTTCTTATTTGTACTGGCAATTATAAAATGCAACTTAAGCGCTATGGAAAACACAACATTAAATATGCTGAGGGAAATTTGGGCGGTAATGCGGCTTGTCCTCAGTTTTATTGGCTTTAAAACGTTGTCATGTTTAATTATTAGCTTTTTAATTTTGTTATTTATACAAACACGGCTTTTAAAATTTGGTAATTTAAAACCTTGTCATAATAATTAGTGTGATGATTTCAATAGGACCTTTTTAAACTGTGATGTTTATGGTTGTGTTTAATTAGGATATTATACATCCTAATTATAGTGTTATGATTTCATTAGATCCTTTTTAAAACGGTGATGTTTATTGTTGTGTTAAACTAGGATATTAATTAAAATATGCTGTTATTTTGATATTGTCCCTTAAAATGTTTTCATTTTTAGATATTAGCATTTTTAGATTTGCATATATGTGCCTTTAAAAACATTGGTATTTAAAACAGTGTAACATTAAATAGTGTTATTGTTATGGTCATTTTTAACTATAAGGATTATTGTTATGGTTAATATGATGTCAAATCGAATACTTTAATATTTGTTAAATTGCAATGATTATAGGCGTTAATGGCAATATTAATATTGTTTACATTGAAATGCTAATGATGAAGCTTAACTGCAATATTAATATTTGCTTAATTACAATGGTAATTCTTGTTTAAATTGCAATAATGTTATTTGTTGTTAAGTTGCAATGTTGATGATAATGGTTGAATCGCGATGTTATTATTTGTTTAATTGAATATTAGGATGATGTTTAAATTGCAAAGTTATTATTCGTTTAAAGTGAAGTGTTAATGATAAGGTCTAAATGCAATGCAAATAATTGTTAGGTTATTCCAATGTATGGTAATAATTTAGAAGGAAAGGCAAGATAATATGGAGATTGTAATGTTCGAGGGTTTACCATTATGGTATTGATATCGTTGCTCAATTATGGCGATTAGCAAAAATGCAATGTGCTTGTGATTACTGCTTGTCCTTGAACTAGCGCAAAATGACCTTATAACTAAATAATGGGGGTTGAGATTATTGGCTTTTACCTTATGATAAAGTCTTCATCGGTTAATGATAATTAATGGAGCAATTGGTCTGGATTGATGTCTTCGGGTCTCAATAGTGGTTGGTCGATGTTGAGTCCTCCTGACTTGCGTCTCCAGTAGAGGTCATGATTGTCCCTGATTTTGCAGTACTTGGTGGTATTGTATTGCGTAGTCTGTTTGTGTCGGGCGGGATATAGGCACCTCTTGTAGCTTAGTATTTATGTCTGTGTGTAAATCCAGTGGAAGGAATCCAGTGCTGTATCAAGAGTCTCGGGCTGTTTAAAGGCACAGTTCCACTCTTGCGACACACTCTGAGCCGTATCAGCAGTCTCGGGCTGTTTAAAGGCATAGTTTCCACTACTGCGACTCCCTAAAAGATTTATTAGTTTCTGCCTGAGCAGTCGGCCGGGAGCCTGTCTAATCTTCTTTCGAGAAGACATAAGACTAAAAGCCCTGCTTTTCTGTGCAGAAATAGTAAACTCTACTGTTGGATTCTTCCATTCTGTGACGATACTATACTTAACACCTGGTGTCTTTTTCTGCCTACAGCTGCTAGTTGCACGCCTTATGTCCAGGGGTGTTGATTTCTTATTGTCACTGTGTTAGGTCGGATCATCTTGATTGTGTTCATCTTACTTGCGTATTGTTGGTTCAAGTGGTGACATAGAGTCAAGGGGGTTGTTTCTTCTACATGCGCGCACACACTTTAAACAAAAAAAAAAATAAATAAAAAATCTTGCACCTGTTTTCAAAGTTGTTGTCGTAACCAGGAGGGGTGTTACAAAATCACCCAGGGATCGCACCCGGCCTGAGCCACACCAACCCTTAACATGGATGGACTTTTTTTGTCCCCGTAGGTTTCAAACCGGTGACTTAAACATCACGGAGTGCCTTAACAACACACTCCCTCACTGACTATCCTACACCTCGGAGATTACAAAAATTGAAGGACATGGGGGTGGGATTTGATCCACTTATGTGTGCACAGGTCACAATATCATTTAATATAATATCTCTGGGTGCAACCACAAGTTCAAACACTACCTCAAGGTGCCCCCATGGCTTCAGGTTAGGCCCAGGTTAGGCCCTCACGGGAATTGAACCTTTCCCAACGGTGAAAAAATCCTCGCTTTCCACCATTGGATTCAACCCCTTTGAGCGTTTTTGCATGAATTTTAACTGTTTCCAGTTGTGGCATTTCGTCAAACACTTTGTTTATTTACTTGTTTGTATGTGTGTGTTTACAGATTGAACTCTTAAATTCAGCCTTAGGGTTTATATTCAGTTATCACACATAGATCTGAAGGTACAAGATACACCAAATACAAAACCATAGCAAAGATCTGACCTTTATTAATATAATGAGAAAGAACATGATACAAGAGTGAGGTTGATCTAGAGTGCTCAATAGATGGCTCCCATAAACATAATAAGAGCTGCTACAAAATGCTCCAATAGAAGACTACAAGCCCCCAAAGGATAAATACTCAATGAAGACTAATGTAAGAAGAGATCTGGGTCGTGTGAAGCACCAAACCCCCAAGCTGGATGATGTTATGCCCTGCTGGAACACTGAAGACCCTCAATAATTTGGCCCTACTATCAAAGACCTCCAAATTATCCAATGAATATGCCAAACTCTAGATCGGGATGTGTAGAGTCCCCTCCTAAAATCTCAGATCGAAATACCAAGGGATGCTCCTCCAAATGTTGAATCCTCAAGTGGAGTTGCACCCTCCTAAATACTGCCAAACCCTACAATTTTGGCCTTGATGAAGGAGGCCTCCAAATGCTCCAAAACTCCCCAGAAATATAGATCGAGACACTACTAGTCACTAGGTGAAGTTTCAGGGTCAGATTTGAAGTATAACCCCTCCAAACCGAATAGATATGAATCTCAAAAGTTCCCTCCTCTCCAATTCGTCCCAATGCTCTAGGGAATCATCTGGACCATAAAACCCTCTCAAAAAGCACTAGAAATAGTGGCCAAGGCCCTATAATGAAAACCTAGGTGCTAGAATTTCCAGGAGCCCTTCCAATCTCTTGGAACAAACTTCCCTCAATGGATGTTGCACCCCTCTTGCTGGAAACCCCCAATGGTGCGCCTCTCTCTCTTCCTGTACCTACAACTGGTGTAGAACTCTCTTGAATCGGTGTAGATCTGAAGTAGAATGGTGTGGGAGAGTATTGCATCCCCGAGACTAAGCTTGGAACAAGCTAGGTGGAATCTTTCACCATCGAATTGTCCTCTAAGGTTTGTTAAGTCAAAACCCTCAAAACCCCCAATGCATGGGCTCACTATCTAGAAGCCAAATATCAAAATGATAATCATACATGAATGAGAGAATAGAGGCACTTTCCTCTTCTTTATACTTCCTTCTCACCTTGTCCCTCCAAAGTGACTTTTCTTTATTAATTATTAATTAATTAATTAAATCACTTTAATTAATTACTTAACCTTTTTACCTCTGAAAAGTGTCTTATCTCTCATTGTGGCTTCCCTGGCCACTGAAAGTCACTTCTCATCATCCTATCATGTAGTGTTGTTCCTCTTGATTCCAATGGTTTATTACACTGAGATGTTCCTCCAAGTATTGTGCCCAAAACGACCTCTTCAGTGAATTTAATTAACCTATAGCTCAAAATACTAAAAATCATGGAAATCGTCAGAATGAAATGGAACCAAATCCAATCTATGTGGAATGGATCATAATGATGAAATAGGATGAGCGATGTAAGCCAAGCCCCAAAATATCCCTCAATAGTCATTGTACTCGCTATAACATCCATCTGGATACTCTGGTCATCATAACACCCTGAAATGTAATGATGTCACAAAGTGGGGACATTACAGTCCTCCCTGCTAGAATATTGCTTGTCCTCAAGCAATAACCAAATCCATCCAAGTATAATACCAGGATCCCATGTCCACCTATAGGACACACAGTAGAACCCATCCAAATATGAACTATCATACACTCCACCCCCTAGGTCCCATATCAGAAAGTGAACTGCAATATCCTGTGAAGCATAGTCCTGAAATATACCAACCCTGCGAATCTCCTGCACATGACACATGACCTCATCCCATAATGAGTCCATCCTCCAAGTCCATACAAATATCAACACGGTCTCCATCAAATGTACCTGTTGATGCCAGAATGAGGCATTGCAAGACCTCCATGAGACATCTTCAACATATATGCTATCCTCAATACTGAAGCTCAATGGAAAGTCAGAACAACTTTCCCCTGCAAAGGTCCACTCACCCCTGTCAGACAGTAAAATGCTCATCCCATGCTAGTCTCTGTTGAAGATCACCATGCTGGAACTGCACTATGTTGACCATGCCTGACTGCCCTCACTCCTGGATCCTTAAGTTGAAATACCCATGGAAATTGGACTTGTTGTCCAGAAATCACGTCTGTAAAAATATCTCTGTGGAAGTAGTACCTGCCCAACCATCTCCATGTAGAAATTTCAATACAAATTATGTATTGTCTGGATTCTCTTGATCTAACAATTATATGCCACTGTTAAATACATAATCTCTTCTACAAATATTCTTGCGGAATTTAAAACACGATTGCCAATTGCAATATCAAGAAGAAAGATCAATCACACATAACAAAGATGTTTTACCGGGAAAGCATAAAGCTAAAAACCCCACTATCATATATTATGTATATATCATGGATCATGAAACAATCTCATACAAAACTCTAATCCAAGAGCTCTTAGTACAATATACAATCGTCTCACATTGTCATACAAAAATTGGCAAATTCATGTGCCAATTACTTCTTCCAAACAACCTGCCTCCTCTGCGCAATCCTTGCTGATGGAAATCCATGCAACGAATGAATTCCTCTTGCCTAGGTTGCACATTCCTCATGGGCACATCCAATGTGTGTGTGGTTTCATGAGTGCACCCACCAAAGTCACAACTGATAGTCAAATTTCCCCTTTCACTTGTTATCTCAACTGGGTCTCCACTGGATCTAACATGCATGTAGTTAACAATGGTAAATATCTAGTTGCATGTGAGACCAGATTCTGAATTAATTAATAATTAATTCATTGATCTCTCACTAGTGTAAGTTCAGTTACAACTAGTACAACTGAGCTTAACTCACTTAACTGAGTTAAACTACTTTAAAACTCACATAACTACACATCCAACTCTGTTGCAACTTTGAATCACTCAGTTAAAACTAATTCGACTTGCATGTCCCACCAACCAACTTTTGAACTCAAATTTCCTATAAGTAACTGATTTACCACTTCAGTTAACTATTTCCAAGTGCTCATTGAGAATATATTAATATTTATTGTCCAACTATTATTAAGGGATAATAATAGTCGACATACATCTATAAATAGAATTTGCTCACCATCTATGAATAACATCATCTATAAATATAATTTGCTCATCATCTAAAAATAGACTTCCACCTAAAAATATCCTGAGGCTCCATCCTAGTGTAGGTGCATAATTTTCACTAGGATATTCTTGTTTAATATCAACACTTCCTCTCAACAAGAAATGAATTATCCTTCACCTCGATCCTGTCTCTATGGTATTTGAATTTTCTCCTAGTGAGCACCTTCGTTAGAATGTCTGCATCCTGATCTTCCGTAGGAATGTACTGAAGCAACATGATCTTCCCCTGCACACAATATCTGATATGATGATACCAGATATCTATATGCTTAGATCTATCATGAAACACAGGATTAATTGAGAGTTTAATGCAACTTTGATTATCATAATGAATCACTGTCGGATCTAAATGAGAACCAAACAAACCAACCAAGATATTTTTCATCCAGATAGCCTCACTTGCAGCTTGAATCACTGCCATGTATTCTGCTTCCGCTGAACCGAGTGCCACAAATCTATGTTTCCTGATGTACCAAGAAACAACTATAGATCCGATACTAATGATCCCCCCTGATGTGCTCTTTCTGTCCATTAGGCTACCCGCCCAATCTGCATCCGTGAAGCCATGCAAATTCACCTCATCTATCTGTCTATACCATAATCCATACTCAGATGTGCCACTCGGGTATCTTAGGACATGCTTACCCACCTTCCAAAAGATCTTGTTAGGCTTAACCATCGCTTGACTCAGCTGGTTAACCGCATAGCAAATGTCTGGTCTCGTGTTCACTAGATACATTAGCGAACCCACTCATTGTCGATAGATAGTACCATCCACTACCTCTCCAGAAGTAGCATCCTCTTTACTCCAGTTTCCTGGAAGAGGAGTATCCATGGGTTTGCAGCCCTCCATGTGGAACTTGCCCAGTATCTCCCTTGCATACTTGCCTTGAGAAACAAAAGGTTCACCATCTCGCTGCCATATTTCCAATCTAAGGAAATAATGAAGGAGGCTCATATCCTTCATCTCGAACTCCTTTGCAAGGTCCTCCTTGCATGAGTGTATCAATTTCTCTTCACCAGTCAGTATTAAATCATCAACATAAAGAACAATGATTAAAATATTACCCTCCACCACAATTTGGTATAGGTTTTCATCTGCTTCACTTTTGGTGAAGCCCAGTTTGATGAAATAGTTGTCTATCCAAGTGTACCAAGCACGGGGTAATTGCTTCAGCCCATACAACGCTCTTTTGAGTCAGCACACATGCGACTCGCTGCTGAAGATCTCAAATCCTTCAGGATTCTCTATGTACACTTCTTCCTCAATGATCCCATTGAGAAACACAGTTTTTACATCCATATGATGAATGCGCTAGCCCATCTGTGTTGAGAGAGTAAGGATGGTCCTTATGGAAGAATACCATGCGACAGGTGCAAAGGTTTCTTCATAATCTATCCCCTCTATTTGTGAGAAACCCCAGACCACAAATCTAGCCTTGTATTTCTCAACACTCCCATCAGCAGCTTGCTTTACCTTGTAGATCCATCTCGAACTTACCACTGATTTGTCGACCGGTCTTGGAACAATTTCCCATGCATTGTTTTTGATAATGGAGTCATACTCCTCCACCATTGCATCAACCCAAGTGGGATCCTGCACTGCTTTCTGAAAGGAAGATGGTTCGGTCACAATACACTTTCTCATGAGAGCCATGTATCTAGTAAATCGATCAGGAGACTGTCTCTGTCTGTGCTGTGAAATAGGGGCTCCTACATTCTGTGCAACATCTAGTCTCAATCTATCAACTTTTGTGGTGCGCTTTCTACCTGTTCTGATGTTTGGCTCTGTGTGAGTGGACTCCTCCAATCCATGAAGCGCCTCCTGTGGCTGATCCACATCTAGAGGCTCATCTTTGGGAACCATCAATTCCTCCTCCGCATGCAAGTCTATCTCCCTCTCAAGTGACAACCGCATGGATTTCCCCTCATTGAATTTTATATACCATCGCATAACAGTCATCTTACTGTTAGGAAAATACACACGATAATTATGGGGTGTTTCTGTGTACCCCACAAATATCCCAACTTCGGCAATCAACTCCAACTTCTTCCTGGTGTTCTTGGTCACATGCACATAAACAAATGAACCAAAAATCTTAAAGTGAGAAACATCTGGTTTCTTACCAGTGAAAGATTCTTCAGGTGTACTCATGCCAAGTACTCTATGAGGACAACAATTTTGCACATAAACCGCATTGTTGCATGCTTCCGCCCACAAATGCATTGGTAGGCCCTGATCATGTAACATCACTCATGCTGCACCCATGATCATTTTGTTCTTCCTCTTTGTGACCCCATTTTGTTGTGGGTTATGAGGCGCTATGAGTTCTCTTCGAATTCCTTCTTTGCTGCAGAAGTCTTTGAATTCGTTAGAGATGTATTCTCCACCATTATCTCTCCTCAGAGCCTTCACTTTCTTCCCTAACTTTTTCTCCACCAATGCTTTAAACTCACAAAACTTTGAGAATGTTTGATCCTTCTTCTGCATGAAGAAGATCCAACATTTACGAGAAAAGTCATCAACAAAAATAACATAATACTTATGTTTTGCTATTGAAGCAACCGAGAATGGTCCACACATGTCTGTGTGAACTCTCTCCAGGATCACCGAAGCACAGTTCTCCTTTTCATGAAAGGTGGACTTTACATACTTCCCCATGGTGCAACCCTTGCACTGATCTAACTGAGCAAGTGTTCCCGTTGGAAGTCCAGCAGATATTTGCTACATGATTTTCAAGGCTCCATGATGAAGATGGCCCAATCGCCTGTGCCATAATTCTCCCTCATCCTGGCTCACCACTTTTTCTGCCTTGCTCATCATGGTAGTGCAACCATGTATCTCTAGCTTGTAGATATTCTTAACAAAAATCCCTATATTCTTTACTTGACCCATTGTTTTATGTTGCAGGAAAGATTTTCCATTGCTGAAAACAACGTCATAGCCTTTGTCCTCCAACATTGTGACTGAGACCAAGTTTTTCTTCAGACCTAGAACATGCATACAATCTTTCAATTGAAATGGTTTACTTGACTCCCCCTGAAAGGTAATGGTACAAATGCTAGTTGCACTGTATTGTCCATTGTTGCCCATCTCTATATGCATTTTGAGATCTTTCTCCTCCAAGTCACTGAAAAGCTCCTTATATCCCCTCATGTGGAAGGAAGCACCACTATCCAAATACCACACTAATCCCAATGCACTTGACACCATTCATGAGATCAAGTAGAAGTCAAGTTCAAATTACAAGGCAAGGGCCTCACCAGCTGCAACTCCAACAACCTTCTTGTTCTTCTTCTTCTGCGGATAGTTATTAGCGAGATGCCCATGTTCGTGACAGTGAAAACACTTCACTTTGGACAAATCCAACTTCTTTCCTTTAGACTCAGATTTTGAATGGAATTTCTCCCCCTTCCCTTTCCTTGCCTTGGCAGCCAAAGAAAAATCCTCTTCATCATCATGCTTTGATGAAGATCCATCTCTGGTGTTCCGCTTGAACTCCTCCTGCACTAGATCCGACCATAGTCATTCCCAAACTGACAATTTTTCCCTTCCATTGACAGATTCTTGATAACTGTGCCAACCCTTGGGAAGTCCTAGGAGCGCCAAGCTCACCAAATCATCATCAGTGACTGTTATTCCCACACTCCCCATCTCATCCCGACATTGGACAAACTTTGTGAGATATTTTGGAATGGAGTCGACTTTCTCCATCTTGATCTTCCTGAGTTTATCTTTGAGCGCCAATTTCCTATGGTCGTTGTTGTTTTGGAATAGATCTGTCAAAGCCTTCCACATTGCATATGGTGTGGCTTTCCCATGAAGGTTTGAGACAATGTGGTCTCGTACTCCCTCCAATAGGATCCTCCTCACCTTTGCCACTTTCTTTTGCCATGCATCAAGATTTACAGCGTCTGCAACATCTGGCTTAGGAACATCCTTGTTAATGAATTCCTTCAAGCCATTGTCTTCGAGTACTGCCTCCATCCTATCCTTCCAAGAAATGTAGTTTGAGCTTCCCTCGAGTGCATGCTCTAACCTCAAGCCATTGAAATCCATTTTGATCTTGAATCAGTTGTAGCACCAAGAAAGTATTTATGCAAATTCGAATTCTATCCAGTCACAAACTCAACTTTTGCAATCTTCTGTGCTCTGATACCATGTAGAACTTTCAATAAAAATTATGTATTGCCTGGATTCTCCTGATCTAACAATTATATTCCGTTGTTAAATACATAATCGCTTCTACAAATATTCTTGCGGAATTTAAAACATGATCGCCAATTGGAATATCAAGAAGAAAGATCAATCACACATAACACAAATGTTTTATCGGGAAAGCATAAAGACCCCACTATCATATATTATGTATATATCATGGATCATGAAACAATCTCATACAAAACTCTAATCCAAGAGCTCTTAGTACAATATACAATCGTCTCACACTGTCATACAAAAATTGGCAAATTCATGTGCCAATTTTACTGCTTCCAGACAGCCTGCCTCCTCTGTGTAATCCCTGCTGATGGAAATCCCTGCAATGAATCAATTCCTATTGCCTAAGCTATGCATTCCTCATGGGCACATCCAATGTGTGTGTGGTTGCATGAGTGAACCCACTAAAGTCACAACCGATAGTCAAACTGTCCCTTTCACATGTTATCTCAACTGGGTCTCCACTGGATCTGACATGCATGTAGTTAATAGTGGTAAATCTTCAGTTGCATGTGAGACCAATGATTGTGAATTAATTAATAATTAATTGACTGATCTCTCACTAGAGTAAGTTCAGTTACAACTAGTACAACTGATCTTAACTCACTTAACTGAGTTAAACTACTTTACAACTCACATAACTACACATCCAACTCTCTTACAACTTCAAATCACTCGAACTAATTCGACTTGCATGTCCCACCAACCAACCTTTGAACTCAAATTTCCTATAGCTAATTGATTTACCACTTCGGTTAACTATTTCCAAGTGCTCATTGAGAATAGATTAATATTTATTGTCCAACTATTATTAAGGGATAATAATAGTTGACATACATCTATAAATAGAATTTTCTCACCATCTATGAATAGACATCATCTATAAATAGAATTTTCTCATCATCTAAAAATAGACTTCCACCTAAAAATAGCCTGAGGCTCCATCCTAGTGTAGGTGCATAATTTTCACTAGGATATTCTTGTTGAATATCAACACTCCATGCCCGATCATGATGATCAAGAGGGAGAAACTGCCTTGCTCTATAGGACAAGTCCCTGTAGGCCCCCTCCAAACCAACCCAAGGTGGAGTATGTGGCTCTCTAGCACAACCTGGTTCATCATGCAGCGAAACATCCTGCTAACAAAATGAACTCTCGGATCCCATGGAAGACTTGGAAGTTTATCACTTCCAATACCTGCTAACTACTCTTGTGTCATACTGATCACTATCGGAAGCCCTCCATTCTCATCCTCCTGATAATTTGTAGCTTTGTTTCCCCCTGAGATGTCTACTATCCCCTGGCCTATGAGGCTCACCATCACACACCAAGTCTCAACCGGCTGCCTATGACGATCCACCTCTATCATGTTGTATGCCGTAAAATCACTCAGGTTAGGTGGTCTTGGCCTAGCCACTCCCCATGCCCTTAGCCACTGTTTATCTCTCCTCATGCTACTGTCTATGATAAAAGTGTCAGGAAAGTCTAACAAAAACATTTGCAGCTAACTGTAGGATTTGAATATATCACATGATTTGGTCAATCCCAAGGATTCGACCAGAAGCTCATCCATCGGTATCCATGATAAATACTCACATGTAGTCATCATCGAACCCTAATCATCCAGTACCACTGGAAGTAACCCCTCCAGTTGTTGGTCAACCACCCTCCATCTCTCATCTCCCATGCAACTGCTGATATTGTGAAGGCGATATCTCATAAATATCTGTTGCTACCAAGGAGAGGCATCTACATGATCCCCTAAGTGTGTCTCCTCCTTGCAAGTCCATACACCCCTATGAATCCCACCATACATCTCTGTAAATTCTAACCTT
>ML802332.1:54430-72746 GCA_009831015.1 Picea engelmannii
ACCTTAACAAGAGAGAAAGCATGTTTCTCAATAAAAGAATATTTAAATTCATCATCAGACAAGATTTGACTCATGTAAGCCATTGGTTTTTCATTACCTTGGTCATAATTTTGCATGAGGACAAAAAAAACTGCTTCCTTGGTCGCATTAGTATATATCATGAATTCCTTCTCAAAATATGGCTTCGCCAAAACCAGTGCAGAGCTAATTTCTTTCTTGATTCCTACAAAATCATTTTCGACATCATCTGTCCAAGAAAAAGAACGATCTTGCTTAAAGAAATTATGACTTGGTTTGACCATCACAACAAAATCGGGAACAAATCTACGAACAAAGTGAATACCTCCCATAAAATCTTGGACCTCCTTCTTGGAAGTGGGCGTAGGCAGATTAAGGATGGTAGAAATCCTCTTGGGATCAATGCTTATTCCCGAGTTAGAGACAACGTGTCTAAGGAGATTGCCCTCGGTAATGCCAAAAATGGAATTAGAAGGATTAAGAGAGATGCCAAATTTCCTACATCGCGTGAGAACTCTTTTCAGATGACCAAAATGATCTGATCGGATTTTAGAGTACACTGTTAAGTCGCCAAGGTAGATCTGAATGATCTTACTGATCAAATCGTCAAAAGTTATTTGCATAGCTCTTTGAAAAGTGGCACCTGCATTAGATAAGACAAAAGGCATACACTCATAAGAAAAGGTACCCCAACGAGTAATAAAGGTGGTTTTATATTTATCTTCCCTTTTTACCTTGATTTGATTGTAACCGAAAAAACCGTCAAGTAAGGACATCATTTGTGACCTTGCAACTTGTTGCAAAATAATTTTCATGTTAGGGAGGGGGAAGTGATATTTTATACTAGCCCGATTTAATGCGGGAAAATCAACGCATAATCTGATCTGATCAGTTGTTTTCCGAACAGGAACCAAATTGGAAACCCATTCAAAATAGTTGACCGAAAAGATAATCCCATCTTTCAAGAGTTTTTCCAACTCCTTTCGAATAGTTGCTTCCAGTGCAAGGTTGATAGGTCTTTGTTTTTTCCTAACTGGTTTTATGCCTTCCTTGATGGGGATAGCATGTTGTATAAGACCAAGATCAAAACCACGAAGATCCTCATAAGACCAAGCAAAAACATCTTGAAATTCACCAAGTAGCTTGGCAAACTTCATTTTCTCTTCATTGGAACCTTGGGCACCTATTTTAACATTCTTTGGAGACTCGGGTGTCCCAATGTTCAAGGAGATGGTTTCACCCACCTTCCTTTTTGACTCCTCTTATTTATGTTTCTCTTTATTTTCAACATCACTCGATGACAACGAACTCTCTAGAGGAGTCAATCCTTTAGGAATCTTGTTATCTTCTATGGATATGATTTCCTTGGGCTTATAGGTTTCATTTTGAATGAAAGAATAGATGCTCTCATCGTTAGGGAAGACCTGCCAAGATTCTATATTGTTGGGGATATGTGGACGATATAGAGATTGGAAAGTGCAATTAGGTCTATGTGGCAGAAGTTGTCAATTAGGAGAGGCTGCAAAAACAACTAACAGATTAGCCATTGAGTTCAATTCCCTCTTAACATGAGTGATGTTGAAAGATAATAGGTTCGAGATAAGTGCCCAAACAATTTGGGTGTATCGTTTCATCAACTTGTTGCTAGGAGAGTATATCTTACATACAAGGTTCACAACAAGCTCAGAATCCCCAAAAACTAAAAGGTGACCACAACCAAGATTATAGGAATTTTCAATGCCTAATAATAAAGCTTTGAATTCAGTGACATTATTTGTGCAAGCAAACTCCAATCTGTAACTGTAAGAAAAGTTATGAATTTTCCCTATAGGGGAGTATAAGATTATGCCAGCTATGTTACCTTCACTAGAGAATGAACCATCAAAGTGCATGTGCAACATACCATCATCCAAATCAATTTGTTCCAGGGGAATGTTATCCTCCTCAGCAAAGATGGAATACACCCCTAGGTCCTCTTCGATATAGTTCACATTAGGTTGTGGGACACTTTCTATGTAAGGTGAAATCCTTCCTTCTCTAAGGACTATATTGTTCTTACCATTCCAAGGAACGAATAAGTGTGTCCCGTCGAGTGAGAGGTATCCACTCATCAAAGCTTTCCAATCTCTTCCCAAGATGATTGAGTAATTGCTTACTAGCATGTCCATTACCTGAATGCTAAGGGTTGTCCTTATTTCAGGGTGTGCGCACAAAACTAAGGTCACATATTTAATCTCACCCATGGCCATTTTTTGTATACTATTATAAGAGAGCATGTTGCTAGCGTTTTCATTCGTACAAGACATTCCTAGCTCTTCCATAATAATCTTCGACACCACACCCGGGCCTAAACTGGTGTCAATGAGGCAACAATGGGCGATCTTATCCATAATCTTTACAGAAATATAAAAAGGGGGGTTATTTTACAAGGTATCTAAAGTTATGTACACCTACTTTATTTACAGACGAATCCTCTTCATTCACCTCTTCAGAGAGGTTGGCTACAACGAAATCTTTTCATTCCATGAATTGTTTCAGATGCCTCTATTGTTGAGGGACGACAACCATGTCCAAAAGGGTGGCATATGATTTGATGTTGGCCAACTGATTTAGAATATTGTATTTGGAAGAGGGGAGAGGGGAGGTAATTCCTTGACTGTCAGGAACTTTAGGAACCTAAACAATAGTAGATGGTGATGATGATCTTGGGTTAGAAGAATTGCGGGGAGGATCATGTTTTCCTAGTATTGATGATCATGACATCCTTTGAATCTACAAAATCTAGGACAACGATGGTAGTTTGTGGTATTTTACCAAAGATATTATCTCTAGCACTATTCCTTACCTCACATGTCGCTTCCTCGTGGTGTTCCTCGAAAAAGTTATACCAACTTCGAGGCAAGATAGCTTTGGGATGAAAATTATTTTCCATTAGGTTTCTAAAGGGGGGTGCAGAAGAGGATGAAGCTGCAGGGGTTAGAGGGAGACATTTCCCTTTCTCTCATACTCTATCATATGATTATTCATAACTTGTACTAGCTGTAAGAGGGTGAACATGTATGTCTGTTTAACAGATTCTCCCTGGGGAAGACCTGTTCTTTAGAGCTGTTCTTCATATTCTAAAAAAGTATGAAAATTGGAACTGAGGTTATAAATGGCTTTTTCCTCAAGCCTATGACGATAGGGGGAAGGTAATGCATTGTAGTAATGCATGAAAGCGGCTTAGTTATGAGGTAGAATGAGTTCAGGGATTTGATTGTATAGCTTAGTGAAAGACAAGTTGAAGGACTTGATGGTTTCACCATCCTTATAGGTGATGTTATTGTACTCCTGTAACTGCTCAGCTGGGATTTTAGATTGCCCATAGGTGGATCTGAACCAATAAACTAACTCCTCCCAAGTAGATAGAATCTTAGGAGGAAGGTCAAAGAAATCGGTCGCAACCTTTCCTTCCAAGGAATTGATGAATAAGTGCATGCAAGTATCGTTTTCATTTTCTCCTATGTTGTGACACGCATTGGAAAATGCCACTAGGTGTTCGTTTGTAGTGACAGTGTTATTTCCCGAAAACCTAGGGAGATGTTCTTTGAATTTAGGAAGTGGGCCGGTAGTAGGTGCTAGGTTAAGAGGAGAGGACACATGCCACGGTGTGGTTGTGGTGTCTTCTTCAAACTGAAAAAGCCCATACTTTTTAATGACTTTGGTGGGATTTGTGGTAGATTGGATAGGGATATGGTGGCTATATAAGGTACCAATCATTGACGAAGATGAAGACTGAGAGGTGGAAGCACTTCCAGTGCCACTAGAGCCACCACTAGATGTCATCTTGTGGATGATAAGTGAGGGAAAGAAAGACAAACTGGATGAATCAGACAAAGTTCTCCTTAGAGCACTTTGTTGGGTTGATAACACAACGTTCCTTCTTCTTATTTCAGCAATAGGATTAATTTCAGGTGACAAGCCTCTTCTTCTTCTACAAACACAAGAGTCTAAGGACATGAAAGTAAGGCCAAAAATGAAGGAACAAGAAGATTACTGCTGATTTCTAGGCTACCTACATCTACCTTCAGAACGTTCTTGGGCACTAATATCTCATTCAATTGCTTCCCATGAATTATTAAGCCCAACACGAGTATTGGCATTATATAAAATGGTGTTGAATAAATTCAAAGCAATGATGGTATGATCTTGAAGACCAGGTTCAATATTGGGTTGCCTTGCAACAGATACGGTCATTAAGAAATAAAACAGTCAAAGAATCAATATCATAAAAAAAGTTGTATTCGATGCTAATCAAGCATAAAAAATAACTAGAGAGATATTGAAGATCTCCCTAGTATGGTCACCAAATAAATGTTGAGGAAAAGATATGAAATTATCTTACTCAAACATTTTCAGATCCTGCTTGGCTAAATTAAGATAGACATGAATGTCACCCTATGTTTATAGCCATAAAAACTGATATCCTAATTCACAAGTATTGTTTACAAGTGCTTAGGCTGTTTTTTTATAATTAAAAGCTTGTTGAAAAAATCATTTTTTTTATGTAATTTTATGAACATATCATATGCTGAAATAAATATAGAGATAAAAGTAAAGACACCAAGTCAATAATCAACACATATGAGACATAAAACAATCCTTTATTTCATTCAATTCATCAAAGAATCGTTCTCTTTACAAAATTTCCTGAGGAATTTTTGGACCAACGTCAAACTTAGACGTCCCTGATGAAACATACAAAAGGAATTTTGAAAGAAAATAAAAACAATTGAACTTGAAAAGCTGGATCAACTTGCAACAGATTGTTTCCCACTAGACTCTACACAATAGCCTTTGTTAGTCATGAAAACTAACTCACAAACAAACAAGTCTTCACAGACTATCAAAGATAGATCAACACCTTTGAAAAACAAGTGTCTGAATGATGTAATTCAACCTTGAATCTTGTTGTCTACAATAGGACCCTGCTATCATAAAAAATATTAGGCTTCTAATGAATTATGGAATGAATGAAAACTGAATTATCTCAACAAAAACTCAAAGAACAAACCTTAGTATGCTTCTCCTTCTATTCTCCTCTTGTTCCTCCCTTTCCTTTTTCCTTTAAGCAAATTCAAATTGGTTGAAGTAGTTGAACTGCTTCATTAGTTAAGTTAACTAAAAATCAACCAACTTTTAGTTAGGGGAAAAGTAATAAATCATAATGAATGTTTTAAAATAAATAATAACTAGTAGGTGGAACCCCTTGTGACTCCCTTTAGCTTTTAACAATCATAACACAACTAGTTAATTAAAAAAAACATCCCTCCTTGTGACTCCCATCATCACATTCATATTTGACAATTTATCTCAATGATATTTGAAATTATTTCCAACATATATTACCCATATATCCACAAATAGCATGATGTCCAAAAAATTCAGAAGTCAACTGTTCTCAACATTTAATAAATAAAAACTTAAAATCCATATTTTCCACTATGAGATGTAATCTTTCCCTTGTTGCTATTGTCACCTTTTGATCTCTCTGAATTTTCCTTGGGTTGTGTTGAGCCTTTAGGCCTAATCTCACTGATCACATGAGAGAAATCATCCCTCAAATGCATGCGGGAGGACACGGATTTATCAGAGCCATTGGAGGGTGAGGAAGGGACAACAATGGCTTTTCCTTTGTCAAGGGCATGGTGGGCCTCGATTTTCAACCTTTTACTCGCATTGGAAGACTAAAATGGTGAGTGGACATGGGCAGCTTGGACAATTTGATTGATAGGCGAGGGAGCAGGTAAAGACAAATTGGGCTAGCCGCGATGTTGGGAGACTGTCGGGTGGACATTCTTTTGCCATCCATCATTTTCAGGAACTTTAGGTTGCAATGAGACATGAGGGGGCACATGAATACCAGGGACCTGTGAGGCTTGGAAAGGAGGCCTTTCAGGCCTAGGTTGGGCCACTCTTTTCCCAATCCAGTTAAAAACCCCATCTTGAAATAGTTGGCCTAACTCTTGCAAGTCAACATCAAAGTGTATGGAGAATATTGGCCTTCTAGGGCCCCTGTTCCAATTACCTCTTCCTCGGTTACCTATGCCATGGCTACCTTGGCTGAAAAATCTCATTCATGTATGCATAATTGCTTAGCAAATAGTTTCTTTAACAACCATACATGACAACTCCTTTTAAAATGTGAAATAAATTTTGGCTCAGCGACATATCAGACTCATGCAATCCAATCCATACAATTTTTTTAATCATTGTCAATGAGCAAGGGGTGAACAGAGGTTGTGGAATATGCGAGGGGTTTGTATTGAGCGAAAAATGTTAAAATGAGGGGGAAAATATCATGATTACTGCTCACAGACAACAAGCAATCAACTATAATGTAAACCAAAGAACCTATCACTGTAATCCATCCCTGTGATCTTAAATTGTTACAATACAGAGTTCCTCTTAAGTGTAATTAAATTTTAGAAACAAGGAGTGGATAATGAATATGGGAAGGCGAGGGGATTGTAATTAGAGAAAAGTGAAATAATGGCAGGGGAAAAGAGCGGATATTGTTCGAAAAATCAATTAACTAATCCATAAAACAATTTTGTATTTAATGCAAACGATCCAACACTAACCAAATAATTATTGTGATCGATTTAAACAATTACTGTGTATTAACTTGCTCACTATTCACATTTAAATCTTTAACACAGTGTAATCATACTCAAAATGATATGCCTTCCAAAATAATCTGTATAAGAATTTTGTTTCCTCTCATTTGTCCCATTTAATATTTAAAACAAATTCCAAATGAACACACAGTAATTTGTTTCAACTCATCAAAACATCAACCATTGTCCATTAATTATTTCCTCAAATCAAACACAGACACAAGTTCTTTTAAAAACGTGCCCAATTTCATCCCTTTAACCAACTTATCAATTAAATTGTAGTGGAACCATACTATTATAAAACCCGTGCCCATCTATGATGGTGCAATCAAACGATACAATGCCCGATATCGATAACATACACAACAGACAACCAAGACTCTGACATCAAATTTCCAATTGTAACAATCTCGATCGGGACATATTAAACACACAGTAACAACAATCATCATTTCAACTTATACCATGTTGTAGGAAACACACACAGACCAACGCATAACACAAGAAGCATCACTATGACATAATCAAACCATAAAATAATGGCGAGTTAACAATCCAACTGTTACAACACAAGAGGCAACGATCGTGTGTCCATTTCCAGTTCTCAAATCAACCAACTAAACCAAGTTGGGCTATCAATTCAATTGTCATAATAAATAATACATCAACTATATACCGATAATAAAAACCACTGTCAATGCTATTAACAAGGATGATCCAATAATCAACCAATGTCGACGCCACTCCACCAACTCCTAACAATCAACAATATACCTGAATCGTTCATTTATAAAAAATGGGCTTTGAATAATCAAGGGTGAGCTATGAGTAATCAAGGGTTTGCTCGGTAGAACCAACACAAGAAGACTGGAGTCGACCACACCAACAACAGGTGAGAACCCTTCGAGACAACATGGTGGACACACGTGCCACATAACCATTAGCTTGCAAGGCAAGGTGACAATGAACAGATGAGAAGAGGCTTCTTACTGGCCAATGATAACACCGAGAACACGCAGAGCATAACCCTCGTGGTTTTCCCCAAAAAACCTAATAATGTTGATACAAATGCAGAGCTCAGGTAATAACAACCAACCCTAAATCAACCCTCTTGGCATAATAGCCACCATAACCAACTGTGCAAACACCAATAACATAAACGTGCCCACAACTAAGCGAAAATGATAGCAATGACCCAAGGTGGTTCAAAATCAAACACAACAACCACATAATGCCAAATACGACTGGGTATGTTTACAAGAACTGTGCGGAGATGACCAACAAGTCTGGACCGAATGAAACCCTCCAACAAAAACCCATAAAGATAACAGAGATATTTCATGGCTTCCACCACACATAAAAATCAATAAAATTGTGACTTCAACCATCCAATCTTCCATTTGCAATGAATAACACACAGACAACCATTCCAGAGAAACACTAGAGTTCACAGTTACCAACCTTAAGAAAAACACAGACCAATACATCACTGAGCCAACATTTATTTCATAACAGAGTGAGTTCATGGATGGCAAAAAAAAAACATACCTATAACCAAATTGCCTTAAAAATGCGAGCTTGGTTGAGTGGTTCCTTACTCGCCTAAATATTGGAGCTCAACCACAGCAAAACAATAGAATGATAGCCAAGATAGGGTGACGACTAGTGGGATAGGTATGGAGTGGCGTGCAGTAAATGCACGTCACTTCCATCCTCTACTCATTCAATTACTTAGTACACGCCAGCCATCCATCAATTAATCCATTCAATTAATCCATACATCGAAACTAACATCCATTACTTTCCAAGTGTGCCACCCTATATCACATTAACCATTGCCAATTATACCATAACACATATCAAATGTGCCTTCATATGACTCAATATATCGTATAGCCACTAACATCCACTAACATTGCTAGTTAGGACTAACATGAACCCTTTTAATTTTCAAATGCATATAGTATAGCATAGTTTAGTTTCTTCTCCTTAGATTTATTCCATATTTCTTTTATCTTTTGTCATGACTAACATGATTTTTGTGCAGGTGTAACATGTAATAGATCATGGCGCCAATAACATTGTAATAATAGTTCACATAAACCATAATGACATAGAATTGAGAATTTAGAGTAACGAAACCCACACATAGCATGCATTATCCATCTGCCATTTGTCGCAAATAGAACCAATATTTCATCATCAATCATGTAGAGCCTTGTAAGCATCATCGAACAATAGCATAAAATGTATAACAAGATTATCTTTGATCTTCCAATCTACAAGGGGGTCCCATCTAGTAGTATTATATATAGCATTAGCTTATAAATAATAGGCTTTAGCAATACTTTGCAGGCGAATTCCTCGTTGCGATTTTTATCGTCAACAAAGACTTTACAGGGACAAAATGTCATAGAGGGTTTTGTCGAGTTTGTTGTACTTGTATTTTTCCTCATTGTGTCATTTTCCCAGTTTGGGAGCCCCTTGTTGTTATGAGTAAAATATCTCTATGGCTTGGGGTAAGCCACGACAAACGAAATGAATGCATAAATCAACTCTAATCCCAAGTATGCTATATAAATGAAATGCTAACAAGACAAGGTTAAGAGCCTCCCTCGTCTGGATGTTCAATGAAGACCATCGTTGAGAACACAACTCAAATATTTATACCTGCAACTTGTCCTCAAAAACCAAGATATGCAAGCATATGATGATAATATATAATGTTAGCATATAAAATAACATAATCCACTAAAATTCATGCAAATACTCCCATGGATTAATAATTCAAATATTTGCAAGATATCAATTGGACGAGAAAAGAGTATATCTAGTAAAATAATCTACAGAAGTATATAGGCGAAAAACTTCTATGACGACACATCTCAGAAACAAGAAACTAAGTCCCTCCAACTAGGCCTCCACCACTTCTATCCTCCACCAAAGGAAAGCTCATATAAAGGAGACAATGAGGTTCTCCATCAAAGAAGGAAGAGCTTGGGGGATGGACAATGAGTTCATACTTTTGAGGATAAAGGGATGTAGACACAATGTGAAGTGAAATTTTTCCAGAGGATCTTTGCTCTCAAAAGTTGAATTCTCCTCCTCTCCATGGCTTGGATATGGATCAATTTATAGCCTTCAAATGGAACTGAAGGCCCGAGTCGGAGCGTTTCCAGTATATGGAAGGTCAAGGATCATGGATCTCATGACGTGACATGGAAACCCTACATAATTTTTAATTTTGAGCACCGAACCTGATGTACACGGGCTGTAATGGAGTAATTTACGTATATGCATGATGTCTAACTGGTAGGGCGTGTATATGTGGAAAAGTGTGTTTTTTTGGATTAGGAAGGTACAAAATGGGACTTGAAGTCTACATAAGAAAATGGAAAGGACATTCAAGAAATTTGCATGGGGTGAGGAAAATTTTTCTATAACAGATGCCCCCTAATGTGTGAGGCTGGTCAGAGGAGTATCTGTGATGGCCGAAATACATTATAATTCCCAGAAGTGGAGTAATGGAGACTCAGCTGGAAGTGCTAGTTGCTCATGAGAATATTACAATCCATAATGACTTTGTACACATGGATGCCAATTTGAATTACACTGCAGATCCATGTGGAAATATACCAAATAGTTGTTCACGACCATGAATAGGCAGTACAAGGTAGACACATGCCATAGGCTGTCATAGTCATTAACAAACGACCAGTGGAAACCGATCTCAAAATCAATCTGAAGATATTTGTATACAATGGAGTACAATCTGATCTCCCATGATCACTGAAGTCATATAAGTATTGGCTCAATGAAAGACAACAACATAATAGGAATGTCACTACTGTAAGCTAGAGGTCTTCTACACTAAAGTCGAAGGTGAAAGTCTACATCATGTGAATAGAGGAGTTGATGTCGAACACAATGAGACTTCATTTGATTACCTGCCATTAAGGTATAATGTTGACAAACCTGAGACAACCTACCGATAATGAAAGTAGGTATCAAGGCATCGAGTACATTCTTACAAGTGTGAATAAGGGTGTTAGTTCAAACACTTGAAGAATCCATCAATCATGTGACATTAATGTATTCCCAATTTTCGATGGTGAGAGAACCTAACACTGATGACTGCAAGCCTCTAGGTACTCATAGAACTCTAGGTCTCATTTCCAGAATAGATGAGCTGAAGTCGATGGAAGGAGACCCACTGAAAGGAGTGCATTAGGGCATCTCTCATCAGTCAGCATGAGGTACAAAGCAATACATCGATGATTAGGAGGAGCTTGGAAGAATAGGATGTTTTATGAACCAACAAACCTGTGCATCTTTCGCATGCACCAGATGCAATTAGTGTACAAAAAATACCCTCTGAATATCAACGAATAAGGAAGACTGCAAACAAAGGTGAGGTGATCCAAAATGGATCGAGGAAGGCCTAAAAATCAAATTTCTTGTAATTGGATGAAACCAGCTCCATCGCGTTGGGCTCGTCGAGTAGATTCCTTCCATATATTTTTTTTCAGAAAATGGACACAGTATGTAGAAGATATCGCGATCTGAATATCAGGTCAAACATGAAAAAAAGTCAAAGTCAAAGTCAAAGTCAATGCTAACGTCAGCAGTATGTCATGATGACGTTAACAGTATGTCATGCTGACATCATCATGAGACATGGAAACACCAGGAGTTGACATGTGTCACTCATTTTTGGCTTTTTTAGGGGTGATTTGGCCCAATAAAAAAGTGACACGTTGCACCGTATGGAGGTGACACGTGGCACTATATGGACGTGGCACGTGGGAATATGGAAGGATGAAGTGGAAACTGTATGGATGACACGTGGTAGGTGATTGGGAAGTGACATGGCAATATGGATGCTGACGTTGTAGGGTGACGTGACAGTATGGATGTTGATGTGGAAGTACGGATGTTGATGTGGTAGGGTTGTACGATGACATGGAAGCTCTACAAATGACACGTGGCGACTGATGTGGCGATTACATGGACTATATAGACTAACATGTGGCACCCGTACATATGACATGTGGCAACTATACAATGACACATGGCAGACTGACATGGCTCGGGCCAATGATGAGGTGACAGGTGGCCTAATGAGGAGGTGCCACGTGGCACCTTCTAGAAGGTCAACTAAATTTGGCGGTTCCTCCAAATCTGGCGGTTCCACCGAATCTGGTGGATTCCTCCAAATCTGGTGGAATCTCGCTAAATTTGTCTAACTGGCGCTAAATTTGGTGGAGTTTGGATTATTTAGTCGGGCACGAAAATAAGCCGAGGGGAGGCCCCGAGGGACTGTTCAAAAGTAGGTCGAATTTACACTCAAAAGTTGCATAATTTTGAGGGGAGTCTGAATATGGATTATGTTTCTGCATCTGAGTAGCCAAACTGAAAAGTGCCTCCAGAGCCCGAACTGTCGATCCAAGCATAGTCGACTTTATACTCAAAATTCTCAAAATTTCCTATTGAAGCCAATGGTGATTTATGTTTCTGTCCATAATATGCAAATCTGAAAGGTGGTTTCACGAGCTAATATGTAAGCCTTTCTTTTGTATTCTTAACTAATTGAATATTAATAAGAAGCCTTCCCCACTGAGACAAAGGCCTGGAGATGTAGGCAAACTTGTGTCGAACTCCATTAACAATCTTGGTGTTATGGTTTGTTGTTTTTACTTCTTATATGGCTGCAACATTATTTCATTAAGATTCTTCTCTTAATTCCTAAATGGTAAATCAACTCATGCATAACTTAACCATAGTCTTTTAAAAGATCAATTTCGGATCACGAGAAAACCACCAACAAGGTTAATGGCATCCAAGACACGGAATGAGTCCCAATGTGTGAATATATTTATTGGTGTCGAACACAAGGGAAACCCCCCATTCAACGACCAATGAGGAGATGTTGACTATTGGGTTCAAGGCTACCTACCCATAATGAAAGTAGGACCATGGTGCATGATAGGACTATAAATTCATGTGACTCTAAGACACACCGAGGGTATGGTCGACATGCAAAGTCAAGAGTTCTAAGAAATGACCGACACATGCTTATAAACTTCCTTTGAACAAGAGAATGAGACATATGGAGGACTCCATAATCATAGAATTGATGATGAAACTTTGTGATGCAGGAGGTATCATCAAACTCTTCATAGGGACTAGAAGAATAACCAGTCAGAGGAGTAAACTCTAAATAACAAGCTCAACTTCCTAAGGTCATGCTAAACCCAAACTTTGGATAACAAGTGGACTCAAAATTTTGTGCTATGTTCAAAGGCGACATGAATACTGCCAATATGAGATAATATTCTTTTCCCACCCGTCTTTTTTATTTTTCATAGGAAAATTAATGTTATGATACAAGAGAAGAAACAAGTGTCGCGAGTAAGAAACTAGTTCCAAATAGTGGAACATACCTATGCTCAATGAAAGGAAATGCATGTAGGGTATTAACACTCGGGGGAATGTTTCCTCTTAGGGTATAGGGTGTCAAGCTGCAAAGGATATAAACAAGGATCTACTTGGCTGGTGGTGCAAATTGTTGAGGTAAAAGGATTATAATGAGAAAGTGAAAATCGAAAATAGGCTCAATACTTCAAGCGAGATAATGGAATGCAATTACAACTTAACCCCAAAGAATGTCCTTTTTCATAGATTTAGTCCCCTGGGCCCAAAAAAGTATAAAATAATACCCAGGAGAACTCTTCTAGCCAATTTTGACTAGAGTCTTCCTTTTTCGTAATTAGTCTACTTGGTTAAAAAAAGGGTTAAAATTACACCAAATAGACGTCCTTTCAAATCCATTTAACGAGTGTTAAAGAGACAAGTTCACTCGACAATCTTTTTGCTTTTGAGAGAGTAGGAAAAGAGCTTAAACAAGACTCAGTGGGAGTCCCATGGGTGAAGGTCAGGATGCTTGTGAGTAAGAATATGGGGTTCAGACGCAAATTCATATCAGAACTATAAGGGACTCTCGGTCCTATGGAATAAATTATACATGGGCACCAAATGGAACAAAGGTTCTAACTAGGGCACCCATGTTTGGTAAGCCTCTACCACTTAATAATGATTCTTCTAGTAGCAGTAAGAAGGTTCTGTGTCACTAGTAAATGGGTTCATACCTAAGGCATATGGGTCACAGTCATAGGACAATGAAAAATGAAAAATGGAGTGACAACCTATCCTATATGTTGGTGAAAGGACATACCTTCCAAAGTCATGAACGAACAATATGACTCTAGAAACTGCAAAAATTCCTGGACAAAACCACCAAAACCAACTCCTTTCATTGTACTATTAGTCCATAAGGTCAAAATATCAGCCCAAACTATATGAAATGGGTAAAAAAATTCTACTAATAGTAAAAAATAGACTTTTTACCATACCATTGGAGTTTTTCACCCACATAGTGCATTTCAGGCCATTTTCCCCTCGATCTTCAAGTGTCGATTGCGGGAGATACGATCAACTAAATTAGAAACTGTCTGGACCAAGTAAGTGCCCTTCCCCTTGTTGTAGGAAAATATCCCTGCGAACAGGTAGATCTCCTCTTGAGAGCTAGACCCTTAACTCTAAGACAGAAGGTGCTTAACATGGACACTGACTTCCTTTTAGATCTAATCAAGTTGATGAACAAAAGAGAAGGAGGAAGGTGTGTACCTTATGAATGTCGTTTTTCCCTGCAAGGTCCAAGATGAGCTTTGATCTTGATCTCCTTGGTAGGTCCTGCAAGACAAACAAAAGTACAAAATATTTCCTACTCTACTGAGATTAGCTAAAACATAGATCCATCTACTGCAGACAAACTTATATGGAACAAGTACAAGTTTGAAAGAAACAGGCCAAGCATTGATTGTATTAATAAGAACAACAATGAAGAATACTTACAACCATAGATGTGAGTGCAACAGCTTCATCAAGCTCTCCTTGTCCAAACCCTTGCTTAAACAGTCAACACACAAAATGCTGATGTTCCAAATGACATCTTCCTCATGAGATCATAAGTTAGATGCTTTGCAATGCTTTCCATCCACTTCTCATGAGATCATAATTTTGGTATCTCTAAACTCCTCTATTTCCTCTCCTCCATGGAAATCCCTCATTATATAGGATTTGGAGGTTTAACCATGATGGAGAGGATCTCTCATCAGATCCACTAAGAAAGGGATCTCTAAGATATTTAGGGAGAAAATATATCTTAAGGATTTTGGGGAGGAAATATCTCTCAAGGATTTTAAAGAGGAAATATTTCAACCATCCATGAGATCCTCCACCTTCCCTAAAAAATAGGAAACCAAATGTGAGGTGGATTCTCACACTTAATTACTTTCTTTTTCATGAATATTAATAATAATTCATGTGCACTTGATTCTCACACTTAATCCATTTCTTTTCCATGAATATTAATAATAATTCATGTGTACTTGGTATTTTTGCCTTCATGTAATATATCCCTCCTCCACATTGACTAGGGATTGTGACATAGGTTATTCCATGGTTTCAAGGTGTATGAGACACTTATATGACACTTTATGACACTAAAGGTGAGGTACCTAGGTGTGCAAATTTCATGTGTAACACCCCTCCTCTTCATTTTCAGTGGATTAAATCAATTTTAGGTCAATTTTTTTTAGTATTAGAGGGCATTAGATGTGAACTAGGGTGTACGTGGGTCGTAGTTTATCGGGGCATGTACATGGAGGCATGTATGCAGACAAAGAAAAGCATGACCGTGTATATAAGGCATTATACACAACTGTTAACATTGTAGCCCACGTAAAAGTCCGCAAACAATATTTTTTATAAAATTTAACTCAAAAAATGACTTTCCTTTGGCAGGATGGTGCTTGAATGGAGAGAGAGGGATCATGAAGAGATAGATGCATGTGTGGAAAGTAATGCAGGGGCCCAACTAGATCTAAAAATTTGCATCCTTTACAAATTTTGGGCTCTCAAAGGAATGAGGGCTCAAGTGAGGTTACTCCAGATGCTCATAAACTATTGGGATCTGGAGACAAAGGCCTTCAATCTCGATGGGAAACCATTGAGGATTGAAGTGGATGACATATATTTCATTACAATATTGTCTCGTCAGGGCAAGGTAGTGAATCTCAAGGCTCGGGGGATAGGGGTGGTATGACCATGGAGGATTACATTTCCACCCACTATGTTGCAGGCACAGATAAAGTAGGGAGCCAAGTCCCAATCAGGGCGATCGAGAAACTAAGTTTGAAGATCATTGTACTTGTTCTTACACGGATCTCGGGGTCAACCTCATTACACCAGGCTTCAAGGCCACTCATGTTCTATGTAGTGGAGTGTTTATGACCCACTATTTATGACTTGTGTACCTCACTATTGACTAACATGAAGAGTTAGTTGATGGATTGCAAACAAGGGAGGAAGAGAAACTTCGGGTTTGCATCTATCTTATGTATTTTTTTCTTTGAGCGGGTTCCAGGTTTGAGCCCTATAGTAGAGATCATTTCACATGGATTGCACGATCTAGCCATGTCACGGTGGAATGACGTTATGAGTCGGAAAGGAGGTGGTAGGGCGCCAACCCCTTACAACTAGGAGTTCTTTTTCTGGTGGCACTGACAGGTGATAGCCATTGAAGATAACCTCTATGTTGGAATCGACTATAGAGGGGATCCAAATATTCCCTTGCCACCAGCCTCCGCCTACGGTGATATTGGTAAGAAATGTTTTTATATATTTAATTTTTTTGTATTTTTTTAAAAGAGTAAAAACACAAAAAAATTGGTATGGTATGAAGTGTTAACAATAGTTTTGTCATGCAAATGTAGGTCCACGAATACCAGATGGATTCCCACGACATAGGCGGAGGAGCTGGGGAGATGAGAATACGAGAGGAGATGCAGATAGAGTGTTACAAAATGTGCAAGGAAGCCTGTCTCGATTGACGCATAGGATTCCTATGGCTCAGGTGGAGAATCTGTAGAGGCTATGTAGTGGAAGGTGGTGGATGTGCCCCATGTGTGGGTGTGACTCTTCCGACGTCTCACAAACACTGTATTGTTCTATCATGATACGCATCTGACACCACAGGTGTATATTCCATGGTGATATATATATATATATATATATATATATATATTTGTATATTGAGGGTGTGAGCCCCATTTTGTACTATGACACCATATTTTTTGAAAAGATGAAATATACAAAATTTGGTCTTAGTCTTTACTTATATATGTTACAATGTGTACAAACATGAATGTTTTTTCTTTACTTCAATCATGTGACAAATTCCAATCTAAAACATAATTATCATATGCATCGAATACATAATTAGAGCTTCTAGGTATATGATTATAAGAAAGAAAATCAAAGTATCGTTCCAAAAGTTGTACCCGTAGGAATCGTCGGAGTAGAGTAGGGTCTCACACATGATAATTGTCATTTAACTGACATACGACTAACTGGGAGTCTAGGTGAACCTCTAAATACCGAACACCATGTGAAATGGAATCGCGTAAAAGCTCTATAATGATGCTATACTCAACCACATTATTCATTGATGGCTCCAGAAAAATGCCACCTGAAGATACCAGTTGGCCTTCGGGTGAGTAAATGACCCACACGACGGAAGCCATGTTCCATGTAAGATGATTGGCACCGTCTATGAATCCTAAGTAAATTGAAAACTCTGTTGATATCTATCAAACAAAGGAAAACTTTATAATAAATTCGTTGACATAAAGGAAAAGGTGTATATACACTAAGATACACTACTATACAAAGAGTCACGCCCAAGATTGAGGCCTCAAGCATAATATATTTTAAGGTAGATCCCATTTCTAGTCTCATCCAACATATTCCCTTCATAATCCTCTAATTCATAGGCTCCTTTCTCTAAAACACGTCATGCGATATAAGGACCATGCCACATGGGGTTGAACTTGCCTACCCCCAACGGTTCTTTGGCTTGGTCATAGAGGAGAACCAAGTCACCATCAGTGTACTGTTGAGGACAGACAGACCTATCATACTGAACCTTAACACGTCATTTATTCTCTTTGATAGTTGTAGAGGCATCTCGACACTGCTCATATAGATGCTCTAGGTGTACGAGGTGTTATTCAAGATTAGATGTGTCAGGTAGGAGCTCAATTTCCAATTTGAGGGAAGGGATTTTGTTGGATCATGTTGTCATTGATGCCAATGGTTTGATTGATTGATGTCAAGTGATTGATTTATGTCAAAGGATTGATTGATTGATGATTGATGTAATATAATATGTATTTTCCTTAATGAGAATGCATAGATGAATATGGATCAATGAGTTGTCATTGATATGATGAAGATGGATCAATGAGTTGTCATTGATACATGATGAAGATGGATCATTGTGGTTTCATTGGTATATGATGCATTGTTGGAAAATTGTATATATGACTCATTATTGTCTTATCATGATTGATAAGATTCACAAATGGATGAACTCCAAAGTGGTCCCCTTATGGTGAAAGCCCTCATGGGAAGACGCTTTGCGGATTGAGTTATCCTAGAAGAATGGTTGGAGGACCCTTGCTCTCATTATTTTCTTATCATGATTGATAAGGTGCACAAATGGATGAACTCCAAAG
>ML802332.1:87558-117484 GCA_009831015.1 Picea engelmannii
GCTGATATGTGCTCACATCTAACTGGTTATAAATGACAACAATGGGTAATGAATAAATGTTGAATGCTAATTGATGAGTTTTTGTGCAAGATGGAAGTTTTGGGAAAAAGAACCCCACACTCATTCACCCCCCCCCCCCTCTAAGTGTGGTAGGTGTGTCCAACAGTACCAGTGGATCACATCCACCACAATAACATACAACTACTATCTAGAGACATACATTCTCTATAATAATCATATCATCTGATATCAACAATATAATGATACCCACTAAGTCATATGGGCCATTCTTCCACTCACATATGTGATATATGGAAGAGCATATGCCCCCATAAAGTAACACATCAGCCATGGGATATCTTGACTATTCTTCCCAAGAAGAGAATAATAACTGTCCTTGATTTATGAACCTGGACCATTCACCTAAATAGGCCATTCCTCTGACACTAATCATAGTGCAACTTGGAGAGAATGAGTCTTCCCTAGGGAATGTATGTCCCTGATTACTGAACTTGGACCATTCACTTAACTAGGCCATTCCTCAAGCACTAATCATAGTGCAACTTGGAGAGAATGAGTCTTCCTTAGGGAATCACTGTCCAGACCATTTCCTAAGGAAATGACCGTCCTGCACCAACCTCCAAAATGGACCATTCTTTGAAACTTCTCACAACTGTGAACTTCGAAAGGATGAATTCCCAATGAGGCAGACCATTCTACTTGACCACTACTCAGAGTGACTGCTAAGAAGAATGATTTTCCTAAACCATTCCCCCACACTGGCCACAATGGGAATCATTGTCTATGGTACATAAACAATCTATAGGACCATTTTCATTACAAAAATGATTGTCTGATCTGGACCATTTTTCGAACTGGAAAATGACCATCCATCAGAAATCTTGAACCACTTTCTAGACTGGAAAGGAACTGCCCAACCTAAACCATTTTCCAAACATGAAAATGTCTTCTCATGAATCCATAACATATCAATTCTCCCTCCCAACCTGGGGAACCATCTCTTCCCTTTCAACTAAGGGATTTATTTCCATGAGCCCCATCTTGTCCCTTAAGTATGCAAACTTTATCCTGGACAAAGGCTTTTTCAAAATATATGCTACCTGCTCATCTGTGGAGATATACTGGAGTTTCACTTCTCCTTCCTGAACTTTATCATGAATAAAGTAGTATTTGATCTCAATATGTTTTGACCGGTCATGAAACAATGGGTGTTCTGACAACCTCATACAACTTTGATTGTCACAATATATTACGATCGAATCTAGTACCTGATCAAATAATCCAAAAATCAGCTTCCTCAGCCATACTGCTTCGGTACATGCCTCACATGCTGCGATATATTTTGATTATGTTGTGTTGAGTGCGACAAACTTTTGTTTCCTGCTGGCCCATGTTATAATAATAGAGTCCAAACTGAAACACATCCATGAAGTACACCTTTTGTCTTCTACACTCCCTACCCAATTCGAATATGTGAATCCATGAAGTTTTATATCACTAGATGAGGTGTATCTTAAACCATAGTTTAGTGTCCCACGAATATATCTTAGAACATACTTTGCAGCTATCCAGTGCTCATGTCCAGGTTCCACTTGGAACTAGCTTAAAGTGTTTACAGAAAAGAAAATATATGGTCGAGTATTCACTAGATACATCAACGACCCAATCAACTGTTAATATAGGGATGGGTCGAATGGATCAGAATCTGAGTCTCTTACTTTTCTTATATTTGTGGTCATAGGAGTGAACATGGATTTGTAATCCATCATTCCAAATTTCTGAAGAATCTTCACTACATACTTTGCTTGTCTAAGGAAGATTTAACCACGCTTTTGTCATACTTCTAGTCCCAAGTAATAGTCCATGAGACCCAGATATTTCATATCAAACTAAGAAGCTAATTCCTTCTTACACTGGGTGATGAGAGACTGATCCAGATTATTTTCGGCACGAAATGAGAGTGGATATATAATAAATAAATGCATATAGATATCGCAGATATCCAATAATATAACATAAATGTATCAGAGATGCAACAATAAACACAGAGATACAGTAATACACGATTTCTATTAATGAAATAAATGTATAGAGACTATAAAAATATAGAGTGAAAGACTCACTAGAATGGTGGCAGCTTATCTCTGAGAAGAGATGTGACAGCTACTCACATTCGCAAGAATATGATTATTACAATGAGGCTCTAAGGGCCTTTTTAACATAAGGAAAATCCAAAAACCTAACCCCGGAAGATGAAAAGCCAAAAGGTTTGCGGGCCCCAATGGGGGTAGTTGATATGTTAATTTCCTAGGGGCGTAATTTTTTCATACGATCTGTGTTTGGGGCACTCGATACACCGTTAGAAATATCTATCCGAGGAATACAACTTTTGTGTGAGCAACATCTAATTTTGTTCCATGGTGCTCCCCGTTTTCCCAAAAAACGTCGTTTAGGGCCTCAAAACGGCTCCAGAAGTTTAGGACCCGAAAAACTGCTAAAAATAGTAAATTACCAAAATTGACAGAAAATTGTTTTGAGCCAGTTGGAAAAGGTGGGTGGCCACTGATATCCACCTGGGTCGATCCTCCCTCCTTAGGAAGCAATGGTCTCCATTGCGTTGAGTTCCCGGGGGAGAGGGGAAAGCGATTGTTGAATCTGAATCTTGGTGAGTTGTTTGCCTTGCTGGAGACGTCGCGCTGCTTGGTTTGTTGAAGGTTGTCACAAACCTATGGATGGAAGGGTTGGACCTTTTTAACCAGTCTTGCTACATGAGATGACTGTGTGCAGAAGGAATATTTGTGTTTTGCTGCAATCTTGTCGGCCTACTTCTGTTCGATAGAAGATGCTTGGGTCGATGCTGTAGTGGTTGCAGTATCCTTCTATTAACCTTTTGAACAGATTGTGAAAAATCTAAATTTTGTAGTATCAGATACTACCTTGCAACACTTTTTAGGTGGGACAATAGTCAGAATTACCTCTGGTATTCTGTGGAGATGACCCCCCAAAGTAACAATGACACTGCGGGGTCGAGACTCATAAATAGAATGGCACTTCCACATATATGGTTGGCCCAAGAGAGAATCACAGACATCTAGTGGGGAAACATCACATAATACCTCATCCTTGAAGGGTTGGATGTTGTATGACAATCGACACTGTTGGTTGACACAAAGATCTCGTCCTTGGTGAAGCCACCTGATGTTGTATGGTTTCGAGTGTGGTGTTGTCGACAATCCCAACTTTTTGACGACCTTTCCTGAGATGAGGTTCTTCTGGCTTCCGCTATCAACAATAAAATGTAGTGGGGCCCCCTTCACCCACATCCATGAATGAAAAAGGCCCTCCCCCTCTTCTGGATCTGTTGGTTCTTCTGGTTGAATTGTTGCAGTTTTGACAATAGCAGTGGGGTCTACGTTGATGATCTATCTTTTACCAGTATTTATAGAATCAGATTATGAATCAGGGTTCGGATCATTCTCTTTGATCTCGGCCACCAATGATTGTTTTGAGTGACATTCATCAATGTTGTGCCAAGGGCTTTTGTGGAAATCACACCATTTTATGATGTCCTTCTTTGTCTTCCCATGACCCTTCTTTTCCTGTGGCTTAGAATGGTTTTCAGGAAGCTGTTTGTTAGGGCCGTCTTTCTCATACTTTGGTTGTTGCAGATTTGAAGATCCGAACTCCTATTTGTTCCGGTGCTTAAACTTCTGCTCGATTTTAACAACATATCGATAAGCAGAATCGAGTGATGAGATGTCCATAAAATCCATTTCAATTTGGATGTATCTGTGTAGAGTCCCACGGTATTTTAGAACCAAATGTCACTCAGAGTATTTGATACCCAACTTGGTACGCAAGGTATGGAAGGTATTGGTGAAATCCAAAACTGCTTGGCCCCTCTCTTGCCGCAGTGTGGTCCATCTCATGTATTGGTCCTCACAGTTGCCAACAAGGTAATACTATTCCTTTACTGCATCCACGAAAAATACCAAGTGGGCTCGGCCCCATATATTCCAGACTCCTCTGTGAAAATCTGCTCCCAGTACGTTTCCCACCAATGTTTGACATGGGGGAGATATTTAAGGAGTGCGAAGGTGATATTTTCTCTGTCAGAAAAATTTTGAATGGAGAAATAACCTTTTAGCAGATTTAACCATTTGTCTAGGGATTCTGCATCTGTCTGTCCTTCAAATGCAAGAATATCAAAATTAACTTGTACCTTGAAAGGAGAGGTGCTTCCAAAGTGGTCTCTTGATGAATATGCACCCGTTACTATCGGCAGACGTTGAAGGATATGGGAAAAATTCTCCATCATTTCTTCCCTCTGTCGCGTGAGAGCTTGCTCAAGCAACATATTGATAGGATCGTCTGCTCCATCGTTTTTATTTTCTTCCACCATTGAAGGTTTCTTGGGTGTGCGAGAGAGATTTTCCTCAACAGAGACAAGCTCGAGACCCAACTTTCTATACTCAGACCTCGTCGGGGACATGCACTGAAAAACAATCAAGAGCAGCCTGCTCTAATACCACTGATTCGGATTATTTTCGGCACGAAATGAGAGCAGAGATATAATAAAGAAATGCACAGAGATATCACAGATATCCAATAATATAACATAAATGTATCAGAGATGCAACCATAAACACAGAGATACAGTAATACACGATTTCTATTAATGAAATAAATGTATAGAGACTGTAAAAATGCAGAGTGAAAGACTCGCTAGAATGGTGGTAGCTTATCTCTGAGAAGAGATGTGATGGATACTCGCATTCGCAAGAAGATGATTATTACAATGAGGCTCTAAGGGCCTTTTTAACATAAGGAAAATCCAAAAATCTAACCTCGGAAGATGAAAAGCCAAAAGGTTTGCAGGCCCCGACAGGGGTAGTTGATACGTCAACTTCCTAGGGGCGTAACTTTTGCATACGATCTTCATTTGGGGCGCTCGATACACCGTTAGAAATATCTATCCGAGGACTACAAATTTTGTGTGAGCAACATCGAACTTCGTTCCATGTTTCTCACCGTTTTCCCAAAAAATGTTATTTAAGGCCTCAAAACGACTCCAGAAGTTCAAGACCCGAAAAACTGTTAAAAATATTAAATTACCAAAATTGCCAGAAAATTATTTTGAGCCAGTTGGAAAAGGTGAGTGGCCACTGATATCCACCTGGATCAGAGACTCTACACCTGTCAAGAATAAATCGTCGACATACAACAATAGAAACACATGTTCATTGTTCACAATCTTGTAGTAGAGATTTGCATCTACATGACTCTTAGAGAAACCAAGTCTTATTAAGTAAATGTCAATTTTGGCATACCAAGCTCTTAGATCTTGCTTGATTCCATACAATTTGCAAACATGAGTGTCTTTGGTATGTATCTCAAAACCTTGAGGTTGTTCAATGCATACTTCTTCTTCAATTGCTCCATTAAGAAAGGATGTATTTACATCCATCTGATGTAAAATCCATCCCATAGAAGCAACAGGAGACATAATGGCTCTAATAGAAGTATATCTGGCAACATGAAAAAAAGTTTTGTCATAATATTCTCCCTCCTTCTGGGAGAACCCTCTAGCCACAAACCTTGCCTTGTATTTATCTATGCTTCCATCTACTCCATGTTTGATCTTGTAGACCCATTTGGAAGTTACCATTGATTTTTCCTTAGGTCTAGGTACAATTTCCCATACGTCATTTTTTCATGATGGACTGGTATTCTTTTGTCATGGCTTATTTCCACTGTTTCTTTTGAACTGCTTCTTCAAATGTAGTGGGTTATTCATTTATAAGTTTTTTCATACATGTTGCATAGCTGGAGAATCTTTTGTGCTTCTTGCTTTCTCTGAAAGTGTCACTTGGAGCTTTGAGTATTTCTGCTTCTTGTAGAGTATCTTCAATCCAAGCTGGACGCTTTCTAGTTTTGGGTACAATGAATGATTCAATAGGTTCTCATGGTTGCATCGGATGATTAAGTTGTTCTGGTTCTTCATTCTGACTTTTCAGAAGACATGTGCTTTCTTCTTTAGGCTCTTCATATTCCTCTTCCATGGATTCTTCCATAGATTTCTTGAAATCCATCTTCTCATGAAGGGTACGTCTCTGTTGACTTCAATCTTATGTTTTTTTGTAATATAGGTTCTGTAGAATTTGGAGGATTCACTATATCCAACAAACATGCCCTTCTTTCGTGAGGGTTCTACAGTCATATACTTCAATATGCAGTGGGGACTTCTGTTCTCAACATATATTGTTGTCATGTCTGCTTCTCCCCATAAATACATGGATAAACCTTGATCATTCATTAATGCCTTCATGGTTTCTTCAATGGATCTATTCTTTCTTTCTGCTACACCATTTTGTTGAATATTATGAGGAACGATTAGCTCCCTCCTAATCCTTGTTGATTTGAAAAAGGCAATAAATTCCTTGGATTTGTATTCTCCTCCATTGTTTGTTCTCAAAGTCTTGATTTTCTTGCTTGTGAGGTTTTCTACTTTTGCTTTGAATTTTTGAAACTTGCTGAAAAATTCATCCTTAGTCTTCAAGAGATATAACCAAGTATTTCTTGATTAATCATGTATGAAGGTTACATAATAAATATATCCTCCTAGAGATTTGACTAGCATCGGACCGCAAACATCTGAATGTATTAGATATTAAATTTCCTTAGATCTATTATCGCTACTTGAGAATGGCTTCCTCTGCAAATTTCTTCATGTATAGATTGTAGTTCTGGTATTCCTTCAACCATTTTCTTGACAAAAGGTAATGCTTGATAGTTAAGATGAGCACACCTTCTATGCCAAAGTTCACTGGGATTGACTTCATCATGTACAAGAGCTTCATTATTATGTTCTAGCAGTCTGTATAATATGCCTTCATGAGTTCCAATAACTCTAGCATTCTCTATGCTGGAGTCTCTAGACCAAGATAGTACTTTACCATCTACAAAGGCTATTCGATTTCCTTTGTCTTCTAGGAAAGATATAGATATAATAATCTTTTCTAAACTAGTTACATATAAGACATTACTCAAATGAACATTGTTACCTGATTCCAATTTGATGGAGGCTTGACCAATTCCTTTGACTGGATAGGTGTTCTTGTCTTCAAGTTCTACTTTGTGAGATGTCTTCTTTTCATTTAGATTGGAGAGTCTGATCTGGTTTCCTGTCATATGCCTAGAAGCTCCACTGTCAATTATCCACATGTCATCTTCAAGAGTTCCTGTAAGAGATGAATACTGTAGATGATCTTCTTTTTCATTCATGATTTATGTTGACTGATAGATGGTCAAACTTTGACTTTGACTAGTCAAATGTTGACTTTGACCCAAAATTTCAACCTTGACATTTTTTTCCTTCTGAGAGTGCCAATAGGTGCGTTAGACTAAGATGCACTAGAACATCCTCTCCTTGAGTAAAGTGTTCCATAATAAAGTGTTGGGCAAGAGGTTTTAGGGTTTGCACTTGCACCTGCTAGTAACTCTAGTGATAGTGCTTTAATAATTGCTCCTACTAGAAACCCTAGTGGAAGTTCTTCAACGAGCTTGATAATCTTATGGTTTAGCTTCCTTCCAGCAGTTAAATTGACTGAAGGAGGTGTGGGCCCATAACTTGTTAGAAAAAGGGTGTGCTCATTTCACCATAGACAATATAACAATATTGTCACCCAACCATAGGCACAAAGGCCACCCGTAAGCACCTTAACCTTGACAGAAAGAATAATTTCGGTAGCAAACCAATAACCAACCAAGGATGGCACACCAAGCAAGGATAACCAAAGACCAAGCAGAAAATCCAAACCAATAACACGAGACAAGATCACTACTGCAACAATTTCAGTTCTCCTTCACTCATGCACACTTCTTGTCCTTATGCAGTCGCGAGTGAGTGAGTGAAAAATGATATATAACTCCCTTTATTTATACTGCTCCAGCTTAACTGACTAGCTCGAATTCTCTTTCTAGTGGCTAATAACTCAATATTAATTTATTCTATTAAGTCGACTTGTCTTCTAGGTTTATTATCCAAAGATTTAGGGTTTCTCTTGCTTCCCAGAATATTCTAGTCTCGTCAAAGGTTACATGTGGAGGTTAATACCTCCCACAACTACCATAATATCAACAAATTCAATAATTGCATTCATGTATAAAAAAAATCTATCTGGCATGAGTGCAATTCTCCATGCATATCTATTCAATGCACCCTTGCATTGATATCATAATACCATCTATCTAAGTGATGTATTCCACCATGGTAAATTGGAAGGTCTGGTCAATTCCTCGACACATCATCCATACACTTCCCTTTTCTCGCTCAATCATTTGGATCCCTTCCTTTCCAACCCAAACACTATACCAATAATAGAATTCTATGGTGCTCTTTAATGCTAGTAAAAACATTGTAGTCCAAACCTTATCTATATGTATGAATTTTCCTTGGATACTTGTGTGGCACTAAAGCCTTTCCATATCCAGCCATGTCATGGCCTCATACATGACTAGATTTACTGGCATTCATTCTTATAATAGGTTCATACCATTTTATTTCTTTGGTTATTAGCTCATAACCAATATAACATAACATGCTACTATGTTATTTGTATGCATTAAAAACTAAACAACTTTTATAATTATCACAAGCCTTTAGCTTTTACCACACCAAGTGGTGTATCATTTCCATTAATGCATTCAAATTATACATTAATGTCATTTTATAAAATAACATTGGTGGGGGGAATTTTTACCTAATTCCCTTCATCAATTATGCAACATAAATACATAAAATTCATACCTGCATAGCTGCCATGAAATGAATTTGATGCTACCTAACTAGTTGGTATCAATAACAACTTTCTTCATATGGATGTATTCCATATGAAACACATCATCAAAAATAATTTCATCCATGCAATAATTCCCTTTTTCTTGGCACAACAACCATCATTAGCAACTTTCAAATTCATATATATAACAATAGACTACTCCTAGTCCTTAACGTGTCATATATACATTTTAAACAATCTACATTCACTAATGCATATCTATATACATTAAGAATGCATTGATAACATTCTTATAATTGCATATGTAATCTAACTTCTAGTGCTATGTATGGTTGTCCAACATGCCATATTAGATTTTTTGGTACAACAATTGCAACAACTTCTTCCATCATTCACAATTCTCTTCGTTGTTCCTGGCTATCCTCAATTTCCCTAAATTCCCGCATCCCCTTTGTGCTCTCACCATAATCACTGCACGTGATTTTTTTCTGCCCTCAATACTTTTCTAGCCAATCCACTCTTGGATACCTTTTCTTTTCCAGCCACATACTATGTTCATATTAAGCTCAGACTTAATTTGTTTGTTGGATCCATATGAAAAAACCCATACATGACCAAATTACATTTCCATACATGCTCTCTTACTGACTTTAGATCTTCAGCCTCCATTTACTTTTCTGGACCAAACTGATTAAACCTTTCCTTGACTAAGCACTTCAACACTTGTAATTGCTTGAACCATTATTTTCTCCTATTATGAGCCATTTGGTTTCAACTTGACTTGCATAGTCAATTTCTAGCACACCATAATGTTACACAAATGTCCCCTTTTCAACTTCCTGGATATTAACTATAAGTAGTTAACATTGATTTTACGTGCTATCATAGATTCCAGTGATACTTCCAACCTCCTGGAATGTCACCCATATCTCTTTTCCACTTGAGATGGATTCTTTTTAGGTACCATCTCTTTTTCATGCTTAACCAAGCATAGAACAATTTCCTTCTGCATGGTTCCTTATTGATTTCCCTTAAGGAACTTCATTTCCCTGTTTATGTTCCTCTTGACTTGATATCGCTAGACTGCTTGGGAAATAGCTTCAACACTTTTGGAATTCATAAACACTCTTATTCTATTGTTGGAATCCCTCATGGAGTATTTCCATGCACCCTTATTAGCTTGACATCCACCTCATGGTTTCTTCTTCCATTATCCTAAGATGTTCAAGGACTTGACTCCATCTTATAATCTTTCTTCCATTTATTGAAAAAACCTTCCTTGAAACATGACTACATTCTTCTAGATCCAATTTGTACATATTGCACTGCTTATGCATCAGTTGGTACTCTTTAGCATTGTAACATCCCTATTATAATCCCCAGTTTAATTAATTCTTATGTGGATACAATATGTGGCTATGGACAAGTGATGTAATACGTGAATTGTATTTCAATGTTTTAATAATAATAATTTGATGCCAACTTCTAAGGGGACATGGACAAGAGATGAGGGATGAATTAATCCACAAGAGGGGGGAGTGCCTAGGATAATGGCCAAGAGGGGTGAAAGGGGGAATTACCCATGTATATCAATTTAACCCATTTTCCTAAACTTTCCAACTATATATGAGCCTTCTAATTTGTAATTGAGTGTTCCCAAAGCCAATCATTGAACAAATGTAAGAGGGTGGGTGCGAGTTGTCACATCCTTCTAATTGAGTGTTTCCAAAGCCAATTATTGGATGCATGTAAGAGAGTGGGTGTAAGTGGTCACGTACCATAGTTATTTGGAACATGGGGGTTGAGTTCAATTAGCTTGGGGAAGAGTGTGAGTCAAGAAAGGAAAGCCACAAGAGAGGAATTCATATGGATTGGGACAACAATTAGAGAGGGGAAGAAAGAGAGCTTGGAGCTGGTGTGGTCATGGAGGGGGAGTTCTGGAGCGCAACTGGAGTGAATTTGATCTAGAGAACTGAAGAGCCCGGTTGTTAGGCTGGAAGAGTGAACTCCTGTGTGAGTTGCACTAAAACAATAAGTGTTTTTTGTTGGATTTTTGATAGTTTTCTTAGCAGAAAGTTCCCTTGAGTTCCCAGCTGATATATTCATGGTTACATGTGCCAGAGAGACCTTGATAAACAAATGGAACATTCCTTGGGATATCCTTGATAAACAAATGACATATCCCTTGGGTTAACCCTGGTAAACAAATGGTGTATCCCTTGGGTTAACCTGATAAACAGATGATACATCCCTTGGGTGATTCTTGATAAACGAATGGTGCATTCCTTGCGTTGGGATGGTCAAGAGGAAGAGAGCTGGTGGAAATATCAGGATAGTTGTAGGAGAATATCAGTTGGGTTATGAGATTTATGAGCTTTGAGTGGACTGTGAGAGACCACCCTCTTTTGTGGATTATTAGCCTCAGCTCAGGGGTGACTGGCTGTTGAGATTCAAAATAGTCAGTCTATGGTTGGGTGGAATGTCTTTCCCAAGAAACTGGTTGCACGATTCTTGTTTAAAGATAAGTTTTTTATCTTGTACTGAGTTATTTACATGTGTTGTTGTTGTGCATGAACTCTGCATGGATGATAATGAATTATATGTCATTGTAATGAATGGTTTAGTTGTATTTCATGTTGATTATTAGCATGCTTTAGATGCATATGTTTTATGGTTACAGAGTGTAGCTAAATATTTTATAAATTATAGTTGTAAGCTACAAGAAATCGGCTAACAATAAAGGAATTAATTTAGTTAGTAGAAGTTTAGTTTTTATTTTTATTCTGCACGTAATGTTGCTTACTTGGAGGCTAGATACGTTACAAATATGGTATCAGAGTTGATAATGAGAGAGTTTCATGTGACATGGCCTAGCCTAGGTGGCTGCGTATGTTAAAAAGTGGTATCAAAGCCTAGTTTTCAACGTTGAGCCGAGATGGTATGAGTTAGTAGAATGTTGAAGCAGAAAATCGCAGAGAATTAATTTCTTGAGCATGCCTGCAACTTGTTTATTTAAGTTACGATAGTGAAATTGAGAGAAATTTCATGGATAATGTGAAGAATTGGGCCTCTTTGGAAAAAATTGAGCATAATCAAATCGAGAAAAATTGGGTATTTACGATGACGTTGGCATGAAGTGGAGGCCACATGTCAGCTGATGTGGTAGAAGAAAGATGTGTGCTTCCATGATGGCATGTACATGTTGGACTAGATGAAAGTTGACAGGTGATGTGGAGCCATGTGCTAGACCAAGTGTTAGTCCCACGAAACCACGGAAAGATCTTGGAAAAATGGCTAAGTGTTGGGACTTCTCGGATGAACTTATGAAAGGAAGCTTACAAGATTATGACTTTGTGAGTCCGCGAAGAAGTGGAAAAATGGTTAAGTGTTGAGACTTCTCGGATGGACTTATGAAAAGAAGGATACAATATTATGATTTCGTGAGTCTGCAATCCTATGAAGAAGGAAAAATGGCTAAGTGTTGGGACCTCTCGGACGAAGTTATTAAAAGAAGGTTACAAGTTTATGAGTCCACGAAGGAAAAATGATCTAGGTGTTGGTAGAAGGTTCATGGAAAGTATGAAGAAGGGGTATGACTTATATCCATGATGAATCCAATAAGACAGATCAATGATGAAGATCTAATCAAGAAATGATCAGATGATTGTTGAGCGTTGCTACTATGTTGCACGTGCCAATGAATATTCCTTCACTGTTTTTCCACCATAACTTTCATCTTAGAGATCGGATTGGGGAAAATGAATAGTCATTGGAAATATATTGAGAAGCAAAATATATTTTTCGACCCATAATTTTGATCTTGGCACTCCATTTTTTCAAAATTTATAAAAGTGAATTATGTAGCAGCAAAGAGTGTAAATTGGAACTTGTAATTGTTGTAACTATTCGCTCCAAACTCAGATTGAGGCATGAGGACAGTTGTTGGAAATTTGTTTAGAAAATGAATGCATTTAAGGAATCCTACTTGAGAGTAGTGCATTAATATTCTTCATAATTTAAAATGAAAAATTACCTATAATCTAATTGATGAATATTTTGCAATACGCTTAATTCTAACAAGCAATTATTGCATGCACATTCTTGCAGAATTAGAGATAAAGAAAAAAATATTTTAGTTCCTACATGAGAACTAGAGACATGGAGGATGCTCAAGGGTTTTACAAACATGAAGAAGAAATTATAGGTCTGCATGCCAGCATGGGTAGTGCTGATATTGAGTCTAATGGGAGAAGATACGAGCGGGGAACTGTAACTATGAGAAGCCTTCAAAATGAAGTGAAAAGCTATAGGGACGATAATGAGAGGATCATGAAGGATTAAGAAGATATACTTAAAAGCCTAAATATGATACAGAAGAAAGTTAGCAAGGACTCTCACACCAAGCAACCAACTAGTTCTAGAAATTATCAACTTCAAGATCCCATAGTAAAAGAGATGATCATGGGAGTGATAGGAAGTCAAGAAGCATGAGTAGACATCATCATTCTCCAAGACATTCCACTAGAAGAACTCATGCAAGTTCAAGTCTATGGAGAAGCCCAAATGTGTCTCTTGTTTGGAGGAAAAGCAGAAGACCTGAAGCAGACATCTTGTAGGGGGAAATCAGGAAGATTAGGCCACCAACTTTCAATGGTGAGCACAAGAAAGGAGAAGAGGTGGAGGACTGGTTGTTGGAAATGAAGAAACATTTCCAGCTGTGTGATTACCCATCCTGGGTAGAAGCTAGAATTTCCACCTACCCCTTGTGTTGGTATAGGGGCAGACCCAGTGTTCAACTCTAATAGTACACCAACAAACCCTAACTAGTGGCCCTTTTGGAAACACCTACGAAGCAGATGAAGTCTCACCCAAAGTAGCAATAGGGGGGTTGCAGGACACAAGTGTCTACAACTAGAGGAAATGAAAGATGATTCCTAAACAACAATGCTGAATAATCTAGAGATTATTAACAGTATTATGCTTAACTCCACAAAGTTAATTATATCTTCTTATCTTCAACAGGAAAAATAACAGAGAAATAACAGTATAACAGATAGTAAATAACAAATCATCAACCACATGGATCAACAATATTTGCGTGGTTCACCCTCTCCCTAGGGATACGTCCATAGAACTGTGTTTATTGATAAACTAGATGAAAATATACAGTTCTATCTGTGCACTCAACTGCATATCCTTTTCTCTCTCCTCTTTATCTCCTAACCCTACACACCCAGCTGCAGAGTCAATCTTCGCACCCAGCTGAAGACCCAAAATACAAGAATTCTCTTAAGGCATAAAACTTTTGCATCTCAACCTCACTATCACCTACTTCTCAACTCTTCTAGACCTCTATTTTGACATTCCATGACTCTTAGAAAACCCTAGACTGAAGCCCAGGTGTCAAAACCCTAGGTACCAAAACCCACATTTTAAGGACTTCGATGACATGTTCTTCCTTCTTCTTTGCGAGGTGCTCCAAAGCACCCATTAGTGTCCTCTTCCACTTGTTGACTTGTCCATGATCTATCTTCTGTGTTGCTTTGTCTTCCTTGATCTTCTCTTTCAACTACTTGCTTTCCTTTACTTTGTTCCTTCTTTTATGCTTCTTTAACCACTTCGACCCTTCCTCGGTTTGTGTGTCTTTTGTGCACTTCATACTTTGTATTTCTTCTTCCTTAATCTTCGTTTTCTTCCTTAATACATGAGCAAGGGCCAACATGCACCCAACACTCACATGTGACTCATCCCGAGTCACTATAAGATTGAGCCTTATGTATTACTTCGACTACAGACTGCGCGGAGCAGCCTGTGCTTTCTGCTCTATTCCTACCTATTGTGTGCATATTGTCTTTTCTGTGTTTGGTACCCAATTTTAGTTCCACCTGGTACCTAGACCCTTCTTACTTTGATTTTACTGAGAGATGTGAGGCATCTAGTTGTCACAATATAGATTCAACCGACTCTCATTTACTAACCCGTCCTTCCATTCTCCATTAAGAGTCTTTAACTGTGCAGCTCCACCTTCTGTAACATAGGCAACCTCGAATGGCCCAAGCCAATGTGTTGTGAAATTTCTTGAATGCTTCATGAACTTGTTGTCATATAAAAGTACCAAATCTCCTTGTTTAAATGCTTTCTTCTTGATATGTCTCTCATGGTAAGCCTTTTCTCGTTCTTTTTGTACATGCTGATGAAATCCTGCAATAAACTTGTCTTCCTCTAGTTCCATCAACTGTGAGATCCTGTCTTGAACAACGCCAATGTCATCCATACCTGTAAATGCCGCAATTCTTAAACTAGGGAGAAAATATTCCATAGGTACCACTGCTTCCAGGCCATAAACTAACTTGAAGGGAGTCTGCGTTGTTAACTTTTTGCAAGTATTTCAATAAGCCCATAACATTGTTGGAATTATCAAATCCCAATCATCTCTGTTAACACTACAAATCTTAGTCAGCGTTGTCTCCAAGATCGTATTGAAAGTTTCGACTATACCATTCGCTTGTGGGTGGTATGGTGTGATATTTTGATGGTGAACTTTGAATTCCTGGTTCAAGGCTTCAATAGTTTTATTAATGAAGTGTGTGCCTTGATCACTCATAAGTATCTCCGGGCATCCAAATATGGCTATGATATCATCAAAGATGAACCGCGTAGTTGTAGTTTCAGTACAGTCTTTAATTTCTCTTTCTTCTGCCCACCTGGTCAAATAATTTGTAGCAGTGATGATATATCGAGCTCTTGTGCACTTTATTGGTGGGTCGATAGGTCCCACAAAGTCAATAACCCATTTCTCAAATTCCTGTAAAGTTAAATCAGGTGCTAAAGGTATCTCATCCCTTCTAGATGGCTTCCCTACTCTTTAACATACATCGCGGGATCTGTAGTATTCCTTATCATCCTTATGTAAAGTGGGCCACTAGAGGCCATCTCTGAGAACTTTTTGCGTTGTTTATTTCCCTGCATAATTTCCTCATGCGATGCCTTCATGTTCTTATGCAAGGATCAATGGTATTTCTGACTCCAAAACACATCTTCTTAAGATCTCATCTGGTCCCATCTTATATAATTGTGCATCTATAAGATGAAAATCTACAGCACAGACTACCAACTATTTCTTCTGAATAATTGGATACTCACGAGGTGCCATTCCTATGGACAGGAACTGGACTATCTCGAAGAAGTGATCATCAACTTTCTTGATGGCCAACAATTGTGCATCTTGTAGCGTATCATCCAAACTGGTAGGTTCCTCTCCATGTTCTAACCTGGATAAGTGGTCAGGTCCCTTATTCATTATTCCTAGCTTGACCATGATCTCAAAGTCATACTCCTGGAATAATAATAACCATCTGCATATTCTTCCCCCCAACACTAGCTTGTTGACTAAGTACTTCAATGCAGAATTATCAGTAAACATCTTAAAATGTCCTCCCAATAAGTAGTGTCTAAACTTTTTCAGCGCATATACCATAGCTAAGCCTTCTCTTTCAGTGGTAATATAATTCATTTCATATGTAGAAAGTTTCCTTCTAGCAAAGTCTATAGGGTGGTCAATATCTACTGCACCTAATTGTGTTAAAACTGCTCCTAATGCAATGGATGAAGCATCGACATGAACATGTAATTCCTTACTCCAATCTGGAAAAACCAAGATAGGTGCAGTGACCATTTTCTTCTTTAATGTGTCGAAGCTCTGCTAGCATTCCTCTATCCAGTGAAACTTACTATCCTTCTTTAATAGATTCTCCATAGGTGATGTTATTTGTGTGTAACCCTTAATAAAATTTATGTAGTATCCAGTGTGTCCCAATGCAGTGTGAAACTATCTAACTGAAGTAGGGGGAGGTAGATCAACAAAGATAACAATCTTGGAAGGATCTATCAACAACCCCTTCTTACACACAATGTGTCCTAACAACACTCCAAAAGGTGAAAATAAAATACACTTCTTCAAATTCAGGGCAATTTGACATTGCCTGCACTTATCTAACATTAATCTCAAACATTCAATATGATTTTTCAGTAGATTAAAAATGGCCAAGTCATCAAAGTATGCTTCCAAAAAGTTATGTAAAAATTCCTTAAATGCTTCGACCACCACCCTGGAAAATATGGCTTGTGCATTCTTCAAACCAAAAGGCATCACAGTGTACTAAAAAGAACCCCATTCTGTTGAAAATGTAGTCTTATGTCTGCCTCCTTAGGGATTCTGATCTAGTGATAGCCTGAAAATCCATCTGTGAATGAATAAATTTCTTGTCCTCCTACATTATCTAGAACTTCATCAGTAAAAGGTGTAGGAAATGGATCATGTAAACATGCATCATTCATTTTCCTTAGATCTACATAGATTCAAATTTCTCGTGTCTTCTTATCTTGGACAACCATAGGGCTGATCCATTCAGATTCTTTGACTGGTTCTATAATTCCTGCTTCCATCATTCTATCTAATTCATTCTTAACTTTCTGCTTGTACTTGGGATTCGGTCTGTAAGGCCTCTACTTGACAGGCCCTACATCTTCTTTCAAAGGAATATTCATATCTCCCATGGGCCCTTTAATGCCCTTCATGTATATGAAATTGGTTGGAAACAAAGTCCTAATACTCATGCAACAGTTCTGAAATCTTACCAATAGTAGCATCATCCCAATAGTCACCAACATTTGCCAACTTAGGTGCTTGCTCTATTCCAATATTGACTCTCTTAATTTTAATAGGTTTCCCAACAAAAGGTAATTCAATCCCTGGCCCTTCTATATCTCTTTTTCCTTCAATTTTGGAAATTCTCACATTTCTAGGGTCATCATCCTCATTAGCATTAATATTATAAAAACTCTGTAACCGCTAAAGAGGCGCATTCCATTCATCTTCTTCTTGTTCAAGAGGGAGGTTAGGTGCCTCCTCAAAGACCTTATGTATTACAATTTGTAAATTCTTATCTATTGTGGGGTATTGACTTTCAAATAGGAACGTAGATATAAAGTTATGGGTCATACCATACCAATCTCTAGTGACTAGGCACAGTTCTGCTTGAAGATACCAATTGATAGGCGTCGTATCTAAGGTGTTAATGAACTTATGTATCTATTGTTCTTTACGAATGCTACTCCAGGCTTCCTCACAACTTCACACATGGTCCTTAGGACAACACTGACCTGTGTATCGAAACTTCACACCCTTCAACTTGGTCTAAAAAATGCATTGTCAACAAGGTGCAACATTGTACCCACTCCACGATGTTCTTCTTGTGTGTTCCCCACCATCTAGCTAGTGTTTCTTTCAAGGCTTCATCTAGTGCCAAAAACATTTTTTGTACCGGTACAATTCCCTCAAATTCAAATAGAAATTTCTCTAAATTATTTAAGCCATCAAATGTAGGAAGATTACTTACTTTTGTGCCAATCTAGCGAACTACCTTAGTCAATCTGGCACACCTTCGTGTAGAGGCTTCATACATTATGTTCTGCCAATTTTCCAATGCTTCTTCTGAATCTGACGAGCATGCACTTTCACTTTGCCAACTTAAATTTCCATCTGATGTAGGATTAATATAATCATGTTGTCCTGCTATCAGTTTATAGATGTTCTCTAGCTCATAGGTGCGATATTCTTATTTTATAGGTTCTATGTATCTGCAACCATCATCGGGATCAAGAGGTGCAATGACCCTAAGGCCATCACCTTCAAATGTCATTATTCTCTTCTTCTGGTCAACAACAGTCAAATTGTCGAAAGCTCAATCAATACCCAACAACACAAGGTAGGGACAACTATCATCAACAATCTCGATCACTTCGAAGTTTGCAAATGTCCTCACTCCGTTGATGTCCACAGGGACATGATCTAGTCTTCCAAAGGGGCTCACCACCTACTGATTATCCATCATGAGCCTAATAGGAGAGTAAATCAATTTAGGTTTTCCCATCAATGCCCAAGTCTTCTTTGTCATAACATTTACTTCTGATCCCAAGTTGAGCACCACATAGTCTATTTCGTAGTCTCCAATCTGAGCACTAAGGTGCAGTTCCTTGCTTGTCCTCCTTTTTCTAGATACTTGATTCATATCTCTACTTAGTAGAGGATCTACTCTTCCAATTTCATACTGTCTTACTAGGTGTTGTATTTCCTGCACAACTCTTTCATCTTTAATCAAATTAATACAAGTATACAGGAAGTCCACAAGCTTGCTTACCTCTTTTCCTTGTCTAAGTGGGGCAAACTAATCAAATATTGGTGGAATTTGTCCTAGATGAAGAAGCATGTTCACCTAAAAAATCTCTTCTTGGTTCTTCAAAAGTATGATTTTCTTTCCTTGGATCAAACAATGGTGCCTTCTCTGAAGCTCTTATGATCCTCGATCCATCTGTAATCTTTCCTGGAGTCACCCTATCTTATCCTATGAAAATGCCTCCTCTAGTAATAACAATGACTCTGGGTTGCAGGACACAGGTGTCTACAACCAGAGGAAATGCAAGATGATTCCTAAACAACAACACAGAATAATATAGATATTCTTAACAATATTATGCTTAACTCCGTGAAGTTAGTTATATCTTCTTATCTTGAACAGGAAAAATAACATAGCAATAACAATATAACCGATAGTAAATAACAAATCATCAGTCACGTGGATCAAAAAGATTTACGTGTTTCACCCTCTCCCTAGGGCTACGTCCACATAACTATGTTTATTGATAAAGTAGATGAAAATATACAGTTCTATCTATGCACTCAGTTGTAGATCCTTCTCTCTCTCCTATTTATCTCATAACCCTGTGCACCTAGCTGCAGATTCAATCTTCGTACCCAGCTGAAGACCCAAAATACAAGAATTATCTTAATACATAACACTTTTACATCTCAACCTCACTATCACCTTGGCGTCAACCTCCCCTCTCCTTCACTCCTCTTGGGGTTGACTCGACCTCTAGGTCTAGGATCGTTCAAGTCACCGAACTGAATGGTTCATCGGGCTCCTAGTGGAACTGATTTAACTTAACACATGCCCTTTACCTTCTCAATGCAGGTTATGTAGCACCTGCGGACCCCCTCCTCAGTGTTTTTCAAAGTTTAACGCCAACGACGCTAGCTCTCTATGCTAGGCCTCCTTCTTGATGTGACCATGGACTTTGACCATGGGCGAGCTCCCTTCACGACCCTATACTTCAGAACAATAGCGAGATGCTTACTCATTTTCCCCGATTTCTGAATCGGTGAACTCTTCGAGACCAGATCTACGATCCATGTTCTCTTAGTGATCAACGTCTGTGATTGAATTCACAAGTTCAAACTTCGCAAATCCTCTCTTCTTCTGACTCTGCTTCTCCCTATTGCAAATCAGTGAAGTGCTAATCTCTTGCCACACATCCTACCTTGATAGACGACTAGGATTGCTTCGCCTTCCCAGCTCTTTGGGTATTCTCCTCCTTAAATTTTCTCTGAACTATGTGGATCTCTGCCATTTTCCCTCTGGATCCAATGGTCCAAAATTACTTCACGCCTCTCATCTTCACGAAGACCTTCGTTTGCTCCTAGAAAACTCTCTGAACTTCCTACTCCCAAACTTCTCGATCTTTTGTCACCTATCTCCTCCTTGACGATGGACGATTTCTCACTGTTTTTAGGACTTCGCCAAGTCCTCAACCCCTTTGCACACTTAGTGCAAATTCTCCTTTCTTTCGAGACTTAGGTTGTTCTCAAATCCCTTCTGCACTCCTTCCAGAACTCTGTGCAGACTCTTCTGTGACTTTTCTCGGTTTGAAAACCTCCAAGGTTCCCAGTTCCTTTGCGTCCTTCAGTGGACTTCCTCTTGCCCTCCTAGCAGTCTCTCGCTCTTCCTCCTAAGCTTTTAATATGGGCTTACAGTATCCTCAATGCACTCCTTGAGCTTGGCTAAGTTTTTCGACGGCTTCTCCCTTAGCCTTATGGAAAGGGTTAAGGCATCTCCTTTCCTTTGTCGATGCACTCTTGAAAATCCTTCCTTCCTCAAAATGTTCAGTAATTCTAGGATTCTCCTAAGGGTAACAACACTTCCATTCGTGCTTCCCTTGTGCACACTTGCACCATCTCGATGCCCTCCTGGTAGAGTGTTCTAGAGTGTTCAATAACTCTGTGTTGTGCTTCCTCCTACACAGTATTTATTTCTAAGGTACTTAACCACCTTGAAATTTCTCCCTAAGTCTATGGATGAATCTAGTATGCCCTCCTGGAAATCTCTCTTCTGACTTCACTGAGTTCAGACATGCACTCCTTGCATCGGCTTACAATTTTTCCACCCTCTATCACGCACTCCTTGCACTTAGCCTAGAGAACTAGAATTAACTCAACACACTCGCGGATAGAAAACTGTATCTCTATCCCTGCAGATGATTTCTAACATTCATCTACAATTCAAATGCATGTAAATGAAATTCATAACACTCCATCCATTACGCAGAAAATTAAAACAAGGAAAACTGTCATTTTCTATTAATGGTGGAATGTCCAATTACAATAATGGAGTTTGAGATACAAATGAGTCTCGACTCTCTGTATTTCTCTCCCTACTCATTTGTCTACAACCTACAACCAACTTCAATGGCCTTGCGTCTAACCTCTACTTTGCAACAATACAACAATTTATACAAGAGGGGCTCAACGAGCTTCCTTCGCAAGCTAAACTAGTGGTGTCAAATCACCATTCAAAATGCCTATCGAAAGGGCAAATTACAATGATGGAAATCTGCTCCAAATTGGATGCAGATCCCTTCTTCTGTCAACCACTTAATGACGACCTTATCTCCATCTTGGGTGAAATAACAGTTTGACTCTTCCACCTTGTCCTCATTAAATGCCTGGATAATGTCTTGCAGTCTCAAGGCAAAATGAGAGGGTGGTGCCTCTCCCTTCCTTGAATGCACACCATGCATGAAATTTGACTGGCATGTGCTAAGGTGGAGCGATGCTCTTGCATCAAACCTCTTTCTCAACTCTTCTATACCTCTATTTATACATTCCATGACTCTTAGAAAACCCTAGACCAAAGCCCAGGTGTCAAAACCCTAGGTACCAAAACCCGCATTTTAAGGACTTCGTTGACCTGTTCTTCCTTCTTCTCCATGAGGTGCTCCAAATCACCCATTATTGTCTTCTTATGCTTGTTGACTTGTCCATGATCTATCTTCTTTACTTATTTATCTTCCTTGATCTTCTCTTTCAATGACTTTCTTTCCTTTACTTCTTTCTTTCTTTTATGCTTCTTTAACCACTTTGACCCTTCCTTGGTTTGTGTTCCTTCCGCACACTTCATACTTTGTATTTCTTCTTCCTTAATATTTGTTTTCTTCCTTAATACATGACAAAGGGCCAACACCTTGCAAGGAAAGGAAACCATGTGGTGGGATAAACTTAAGCAAGCCAAGAACCTTGATGAGAAAAGAACCTCATGGAGGCATTTCAAGGGATATTTCCAAGAGAAATATTTGTCCGACATTACTATGAAAGAAAGATGAAAGATTTCTTTGAACTCAAGTGGGGAACCATGACAATGGAGGAATATGAGAAGTGGTTCTTTGAATAGTTGAAGTATGTTGACTTTATCAAGGATGAGAGAGTCAAAATACAAAGGTTTCTAAGTGGGTTACCCTCTTTCTACAGTGATAAGATTAAATATAACAACCCCAAAACCCTGGAGGTAACCATAAGGAGAGAAAGGCATCCATATGAACTGAGCAAAGGAAGACCATTTTTCAAAACATCTTGGAATGACAAGATGAACGATAAGAAGGATCAAAGGTAGAAGGGTTTTAAGCCACCATTTTCAGGAATAATTTCCAAGCGAATCAACATGGTCAAGTCGCACAAAATGAACACAAGACTACATATTCATTTGCAAAAATGCCAAGACAACAATCGGTGCAATGTTAGGGATGCGGGGGAAATCATATACATAAATATTTCCCTCACAAAGGAGAAAGAATGGGGATTGTCCACAACATTCAAGAGTATGAAACAATGGAAGACACGGGAGGAAGCATGCCAAGGATTTATGTAGCCTTGGATAACAAGCAGGCAGAGTATCAATCTCCCATGATTGAAGTGGAAGGTAAGATCAATAATGATCCCATAGAAATTTTAATTGATTTGGGAGCTAGCCATAGTTACATAAATGTTAACATCGTTGAAGGATTTCACTTGCAAAGAAGTAAGCATAAGAAATCTTGGCTTGTTCAGTTAGCCATGGGGGCTAAGAGGAAAATCAATGAGTTCGTTAAAGATTGTCCGATAGACATGAATGGACTCAATACAAAGGTGGATGTAAATGTCATACCATTGGGTTCATATGATTGTCTAATTGGTATGGATTGGTTGGAGAAACATCATGTTGTCCTAGACTATTACAACAATACAATCACATGTCTTGATGAGGAAGGGTAGCAAGGCAAGATTCAAGGCATTCCAAGAGCTATAGCTATTAGAGAGATTTCATCTATGTAGTTGAAGAAGAGCTTCAAGAAAATATGTCATATGTTTTCATCCCATATGGAGGAGGCGACCAAGGACATAGTGGAAAGCATTGAAGACCATTAAGTTATGAGGGATTTTGAAGATGTTTTTAGAGAAATTTTGGGACTACCACAAAAAAGAGACATTGATTTCTCTATTGATTTGGTGTCAGGATCTTCCCCAGTGTCTAAGACACCTTACAGAATGGGTACACTAGAACTAAAAGAGTTGTAGATGCAACTTGAAGCACTATTGAAGAAGGTGTACATACACCCAAGTGTGTCACCTTGGGGAGCCCTGGTTCTTTTTGTGAAAAAGAAGGATGGAACCTTGAGGTTGGGTATTGATTTTAGGCAACTTAATAAGGTTACCATAAAGAATAAGTATCATTTTCCAAGAATTGATGACTTGTTTGACYAGTTGAAAGGTGCAAGAATATTTTCTAAGATTGACTTGAAATATKTCTATCRTCAAGTAAGGATAAAGGAAGAAGACATAAAAAAGACAACATTCAAAACAAGATATGGGAATTATGAATTCACAGTAGTGCCATTTGGGCTATYARATACTCCAACAATTTTTATGTGCCTRATGAATGGTGTGTTCAGRRAGTACCTAAACAAGTTTTTGATTGTGTTCTTAGATGATATCCTCATCTATTMTAAATCAGAATAAGAACATGAGCAACATTTAAGAATGGTGTTGCAAKTTTTAAGAGAGCATAAATTGTATGCTAAGCTAAGTAAGTTCATCTTTTACCAAAAGAAGATTCACTACTTGGGGCATATAATTTCAGTAGCAGGGATAGAAGTTGATCCTGAGAAGATAGAGTTCATTAGAGGATGGTTAGTGCCAAAGAATGTGACATAGGTCAGATCAATCATGGGTCTTACCTTTTATTACTGAAGATTCATAAAAGGGTTCTCAAGAATTGCAAGTCGAATCACTTATTTGCAAAAGAAGGGAACAAAATTTGAATGGACTTCCAAGTGTCCATTGACAAGTGCACCAATACTAAATATTGTAGATCCAAATGAATATTTTGTTGTGTGCATCGATACATGAAAAGAAGGAATCAATGCAATCCTCAATCAAAGGGACAATGTGGTATGCTATGAGTCCAGAAAATTAAAAGAGCATGAGAGAAATTATGCAACACATGACTTGGAGTTGGAATATATTGTACATGCATTAAAAATGTGGAGGAAATACCTTATGGGTAAGAATTTCAAGCTAAGAACAAACCATTGTGGTCTGAAACATTTGTTTGGACAACCAACACTAAATGCCAAACAAACTAGTTGGCTAGAATTTCTAAGTGAATATGACTTCGAAATTAAGCATATAAAGGGAAAGTAAAATCAAGTGGTTGATGCACTCAGTAGGAGAGCTCATGAAGTGCATGTGTCATCCATCAACATGTACATGAAAATTTTGAAATATCAAATTATTGTAGTAGAAAATTCATATCAGCAATATGTGAAAATAAGATAAATATTACAAGGTAAATTTCAGTAGAAGTTAAATTTCTATGAGCTGAAAGAGGATGGAATCCTTATGTACAAGGGAAAGGTATATGTGTCAAATTCCAATGAGATGAAAAATGCAGTTATAAAGGAAATTCACAATGTGCCATATGTTAGACACCCAGGATATCAAAAGACAATTGTAGTAGTAATAAGCCAATACTTTTGGTTGGGAATGAAGAAAGAAGTGGCTAATTACATAGCCAAATGTCTAGAATGTCAAAGAGTGAAGACATAACATAGACACCCAACAGGTTTTCTACAACCATTTCCCTTTCCAGAAGGGAAGTGGGAAGTAGTCACAGCTGATTTTATTACTAAGCTTCCCAAAACAATGAACCAACATGATTCCATCATGGTGGTGGTGGATAAATTGACTAAAGAAACACATTTTATTCCAGTAAAGACTACACACAAGGCAACAAATATCGCATAAATTTATATGAAGGAATTTGCTAGGTTACATGGAGTATTGTTGAGGGGTCCTAAATCCCTTTAACTCAACAGTAGGAACCAAACCCACCATCGAGGCCCAATTAGACTCTGCAACATTTAATGGTGGAATGGTTCTCCAGTTCTTGCAATCCGATCGATTAATCGATGGGCTTTACGTAGCAATTGATAGGATGTCTTCTTGTGAAAGTTTGTTTGAAAGTTATTTTTTTTGTATTTTCTCTTATAGGTGGGATCGATACAAGATAAATGTTGGTGTGGACCAGTAGGGTAACAAAGGGGAGAGGAATTAGACATTGAAGAAGGTTGAGCTCGGGATAACCCTTCTGCTAACGCATGCATACAATGATTCTTACACCTGTAAAAAGCCTAGTACTAATACATTAACCTGATGGTGTTCCAATTAGATTGATATAAGATTGTCAGGAGGAAACATACATGCAATGAATGATGGCAAGAAAAATGGTTTCCTTAACTCTAATCGTCAATGACATATTAACACAATGATTTATTTTTCATCATTAAAGACAAGAACTATGAAAATATTGAATTAGATAACTTATCAATAGATTTAGTAGCTCTCACTCGTTACAACATCCATTCATGAGATTAAATCATAAATAATTCTTCTTCAGATCCAATCACACACGCCTTTGATGAAAAAATAGAAAAACTTTGTCTCGGGTCCTGGGCAGGACTTCTCAATCAAGGTAGCTCCGAAATAGTTCTTTACAATCCAAAAATGAGGGTCTTGTCAAAAACCATTGACCCCTTGCGACATTAAAAAAAAACCCTATTTAACAGAGTTGTAGAGGTTCTCGTCCTTAGGGGACTGAGACCTATTTTTAAGTAACTATTCATAAAACAAATTATTAACTTGACTATGATACTGGACTTAATCGACAAGAGTGGTTCTTATCACACACAGAAGACCACTCTTGTATCTAATCTAAGAAAATCTTGGAATTAATAAATTAAAAACCACTACTGTCTCTTAGACAAAACTGATGCATGCATTGGAAGAACCGAATCGGAAGAAAATAGGCCTCGGAGTGGCAGAGCAGAGATCTGTGTTGAGTTATGGCATGCCTGCGAGCTGTTTGAAGTTCACTGGAGACAAATGGCCGCATGAACATATTTCTTCTTGAAGAGGAGGGAGTATGTTGAAGTGTTATGGAATCAATCTATGTCGACATGTGACTGAGACTTAACTCTATGTCTGTGTTTGAGATTTTGTGAGATAAGAACACTCTGTCTCGACTGTAACTGACCCTTCTCCTTGTTTTCATTGTGATGAACTGGTTGTGAACAGGAAGACATGGATACAGGCGTCCAATAGGAAGGCAGGATGCATGAAGGTGGACGTCGTGCATGTAGATGAAGTGGAGGGGAGTGGAAGTGACAGGCATGAGTAGAGGACAGATGGTGTGTGGTGAGAGGGGCGGTGACGAGGTGACGTGGAGGTGATATAAGCATGTGATTGCAGAATTTGTCGAGGGTGGTTTGGGTCCAAACCGCTTTTGGGCCCGCAATCCCCCATAAGTTGCCACGTACCCTTCCAACGATAACATGGTTCCAATTGGGGGACCACTCTAGAAAATTAACGTTCGAGTAGTTTACGTCCCCGCAATGGATTGTGGTTGTCGATCTGATTACGATTTGTGATCTGGGTGATATTCCTTCCTTACATGTTGTACATATCAACGGTGCTGGTTGATTTGAGATCAATGGTCTGCGATCACTTCGAGAGTTCGGGCTTCGAAATTTTCAATGCATAGTTCTTACTATCCTTCGAAGTGTCATACTTCTAAAGTGCAGGATTTGCCTCCACGTGGACTTTGGCTTTGGACGGTCCAGATTCTCTTCGAGAGTTTGGCCTTCGGAAGTTTTCATCTCTTTGCTTGGGAAATCCTTCGAAGTGGCGTATATCCGAAGTGGGGAATCTGTTGCCGCGTGTCCTCGTCGATGGATGGTCAAGATGTGATTGCGGAAGTTGTCAAGGGTGGTTTGGGTCCAAACCGCTTTTGGGCCCGCAATCCCCCAGAAGCTGCCACGTGCCCTTTCAACAATACCATGGTTCCAATTATGGGATTGCTTCGTAAAATTAACGTTCCAGCAGTTTACGAACCCGCAATGAAGTGTGTTTGTCGATATGATTACAATATGTGATCCAGGTGATATTTACCTGTTGCAGGGATCAACAGTTCTTGTTGATTTGGGATCAATGGTCCAGATTCACTTCGGACCTTTGGGCTTCGAGTGTTTTGAATGTGAAACATGAAAAATCTCCTGGACGAAAATCTCTGAAGTGAATGATCTATCGTCACGCGTCGTGACCAATGAACAGTTCAGATTTTCTTCGAAAATCCAGGTTTCGGGTGTTTTGGATGTGATACATGAAAAATCTCTTGGAGGAAAATATTCAAAGTGAATGATTTGTCGCCATGCGTCGTGACCAATGAACGGTCCAGTTTTTCTTCATAAGTTCGGGTTTCAAGAGTTTCAAATGTGAAGCATGAAAATCTCCCGGAGAAAAATCTCCGAAGTGAATGATATGTTGTCGCATGTCCCCGTTGATGGATGGTCCAGATTCACTTTGGGTTTTCGAAATTTCGGACTTCAGGAGTTTCAAATGTGAAGCATGAAAATATCCCAGAGAAAAATCGTTGAAGTGACATGGTGGCCTAATGTCATATGATGTCACGGCTGGTGATGTGTCATGGAAAGAAGGGTGACACGTGTCACGTGGAAATGGGCGAATGTCACAACCAAATGACCTGGAATGAGTGCCACGTGTCATGACCGATGAGTGTGCCACGTGTCATGAATGATGAGTGTGCCACGTGTCTCAAATGATGGTTGACACGTGCTTCAACACTTCGGGCTTCGGGAATTTCAAATGTGAAGCATGAAAATATCCCGAAGGAAAAAAGCTCTGAAGTGAATGATCTATTGTCGTGTGTCCCCACTGATGGATGGTCCAGATTCGCTTCGGGACTTAAGCTCTTCGGGGCTTCGAATCTTCGGCTACTTCAACACTTCGGGAGTTTGGGGTCTTCAGGACTTCAAGGCTTTGGCTCTTTGGGACTTCGAGGCTTTGGGGCTTCGGCTACTTCTTGATGTTAAAACTGCATGATTATGCACCCCCGAATGGACGAGAGTCATTGATTTGATTAACCTGATGGATCACCACCGTCGAACTTTAACATGTATGTTCCCACAATCTGAATTTGAAATGGTCTGGTCTGGATTGTTGCGTTTGTCTATGGGCCTTTCCTATGCATACAAAAATTCTTGGTGGACTTGCAGTGAGCTCAATCAATGGAAAACATGATGACAAACATTCCAAATCAAATACAACATGTACTTATCCTTCAAGAAACAAATAACAACAGAAATGCACAAAGATTCAATCAAGAAAGAAACAAATAAGAACCAAGTCACTCAATAATGGGAAAATGACTCAAGTGTTACCCAAAAAGAAAGAAATTTGACAGAGGATTTTTAGGGTGTGTTGAGTGCTCAACAAGTACCTAAAACAATAGTTTTGGATAGAGATCCAAAGTTTACTTCAATTTTTTGGAAAGGTTTTTTCAAAGGCTTTGGAACAAATTTGAATCTTAGTAAAACGTATCATCCAGAGTCAATTGGGAAAACAAAAAGGACTAACAGGATAATTGACGACATGCTTAGAATATATGTGATGGATCAACCATCAAAGTGGGAAGATTATATTCATTTAGTCGAATTTTCCTACAATAATGGGTATCGGGCCTCATTGAAAATGAGTCCATTTGAAGCCTTCTATGGCAGAAAATGTAACACTCTAGTGAATTGGGATAATCTAACAGACATAGTAGTTGTTGGGCCAGATTTGTTGAAAGAAATGGAAGAAAAGATAGAAAAGATAAAGAACAATTTAAAGGCTTCCCAGGAAAGGCAGAAAATTTATGCATATAAGAACAGAGTTTTCAGAGATTTTAAAGTGGGAGAACATGTGTTCTTAAAAGTGAGTAAAAGAGAAGTTCGATAAAATTAGAAAATTACCTAAAGTTGGCAGCAAGATATTGTGGACCTTTTGAAATATTAGAAAAGATAGGGTCAGTTGCATACATCCAAGCATTGCCTATATCCATAATAGTGCATATTGTATTTCATGTTTCCTTATTAAATAAGTATGTACTTTATCCTAACCACATAATTGATTGGAATGTGATCCATGTGGAGCACGAAGGGGATTTCCAGGTGTAACCAATACATATCCTCGATTGGAAAGTCAAAGTGATCAAGAACAAATCCATAGGGTTGGTAAGAGTTCAATGGACCTACTACGGTCCTGAAGGTGCTACATGGGAGGATGAAGAAAATATGTAGGAAGAGTACCTGCAATTTTTTGACAATTTTGAAGAAGGAAGAATGCAAGACTCCATTTTGAGCATCTAGAGTTCTGGAACCTCTTCTCGTAGTTCTAGTCTGAGTTGGGGACCCTGATAAACGAATGGCCAATTCCTTGAGTTATCCCTGATAAACAGATGGTGCATCCCTTGGTTCAGCCCTGATAAATGAATGGTTCATTCCTTGGGTCAACGAGTTGAGAGGAACAAGAGAATGATGGTTGGAGCTATTGTTGGAGT
>ML802332.1:117502-144529 GCA_009831015.1 Picea engelmannii
TATATATATATATATATATATCGACATAGAGTGCACCGAGTATGATGCACAATTATAGGGGGAATGTAACATCCCCATTATAATCCCTAGTTTAATTAATGCTTATGTGGATACAATATGTGGCTACGTCCAAGCGATGTAATATGTGAATTGTATTTCAATGTTTTAATAATGAAAATGCGATGCCAGCTACTAAGGGGACATGGAAAAGATATGGGGGAAGAATTATTCCATAAGAGGGAGGAGTGTCTAGGATAATGGCCAAGAGGGGTCAAAGGGAGAATTACCCATGTGTATCAATTTAACCCATTTTCCTAAACTTGTCAATTGTATACCAACCTTTTGATTTATGATTGAGTGTTCCCAAAGCCAATCATTGAATACATGTAAGAGGGTGGGTGCAAGTGGTCACATCCTTTTGATTGAGTGTTTCCAAATCCAATCATTGAATGCATGTAAGAGGATGGGTGTGATTGGTCATGTCCCAAAGTTATTGGGCACATGGGGGTTGAGTACAATCAGCTTGGAGAAGAGTATGAGTCAAGAAAGGGAAGACACAAGAGAGGAATTCGTATGGGTTGGGACAACAGTTAGAGAGGGGAAGAAAGAGATATTGGAGCTAGTGTGGCCATGGAGGGCGAGTTATAGAGTGTAACTGGAGCATATTGGAGCTGGAGAATTGAAGAGCCCGGTTAACAGGCTAGAAGAGTGAACTCTTTTGTGAGTCACACTAAAACAATAAGTTTTTTCTATTGGTTTGTTGATGGTTTTCCAAGCAGCAAGTTCCCTTGATTTCCTAACTGAGAGATTCTTGGTTACATGTGCCAGAGAGACTGTGATAAATGAATGGAACATTCATTGGGATATCCCTGATAAATGGATGGTACATCCCTTGGTTCAACCCTGATAAACGGATGGCACATACCTTGGGTTACCCCAATAAATGGATGATACATCCCTTGGGTGATCCATGTTAAACGAATGGTGCATTCCTTGGATTGGGTAGGTCAAGAGGAAGAGAGTTGGTGGAAAGATCAGGATAGCTATAGGAGAATATCAATTGGGTTATGAGCTTTATGAGCTAGGAGGGGACTGTGAGAGACCACCCTCTTTTTTGGATTACTAGCCTCAGCTCGGGGGTGACTGGTTGTTGAGATTTGGAACAATGAGTCTATGGTTGGGTGGAATGTCCGTCTCAAGCAACCAGTTGCACTTTTCTTGTTTAAAGATAAGTGTTTCATCTTGTACTGAGTTATTTACATGTGTTTTTGTTGTGCACGAACTCTACGTGAATGAGAATGACTTATATGCAACTGTAAGGAACGGTTTAGTTGTATTTCATGTTGATTGTTAACATGATTTCGATGCATCTATTTTATGGTTACTTACTGTAGCTAAATCTGTTATAAATTATAGTTGTAAGCTACAAGAAATCGACTAACAGTAAAGGAATTACTTTAGTTAGAAGAAATTTCATTTTTATGTGTATTTTGCACATAATGTTGCTTAGTTGGAGGCTAGGTACGTTACAAATATGGTATCAGCGCTGAAAATGAGAGAGTTTCACATGACGTGGCCCAACCTGGGTGGATGGGTACATTACAAGCATAAATGTATCTTCATTAATTCACCCTTGAAGTTATAACATTCATACCATGCTTCCAATGCACTACTTTGATAACAATAATGGGTGTACTACTCTCAACCATATGAGAGGTCCTTGGAGACGTTTCCATTATCTCCAAGTATGCCCCTTTTTTCTCTTTATCATTAAAAATTGAATTTTAACCTATCAATATTTTAGAGAATATATGCCCATATTGTACTACCTTATATGTACATTGGAATCCTTTAGAGTGAATGGGATTCCACTAGTTCATTCACTAAATGATCTACTTGGAGATGAGGGAAACATAAATGCAAAGTTTGAGAGGGATTTGTCACTAGTTTCTTTCCTTTCTATCAGCATAGTCACAAGGAGTGCATGGTACTTGGACAATGGTGCATCTCCTCATATCATATAAACATGGGAGCTATTGAATAGTATAATGGAGAAAGACTCGGGGATCCATGTGGAGCTTGGTGATAATGCCAAGTATGCAGTAAAGGGAGAGTGAACAATATTGTTTTGACTTGAGTCAGAAGGTTTGTTTGATGCCCAAGATGTGCTTTATGTACCGGGACTTAGGAAATTTTTTCTCCAAGTCTCAGTTATGGAGGATAGGGGTTTTGTAGTTATAGTCCAGAGAGGGAAAGTAGTCATACATCTAGAGGGAGTTATCCCTAACACAATAATGGTCATTGGGGTCAGAGAGGGAAATTTATACAGTTTGGTGGAAAAGCTTGTCCAGGCCTTGGTACATGACAGTGACAACCTGTGTTATCTATGGCACAAGATATTGGGACACCCACACTACAAGGAATTGCATATTCTGAGGGAGATTGTCACTAGTCTTCCAAATTTCAGTTTTGAGCAGTAAGGCGTGTGTAGAGGGTGTGCACTTGGCAATAATTCCAAGTTTTATTTTCCAAGAAGGGAGAGTAGGTCCAAGGGGATTTTGGATCTTATTCACTCATATGTATGTGGACCGATGCCAGTAGCATCAATGCAAGGAGAATCATGTTATGTGGCATTCATTGATGAATTTTCTAGGAAAACTTGGATGTTCTTTATGAATACCAAGGATGAGGTCCTCAGTTGGTTTCAGGAGTTCAAGGCTCGGGTAGAGAACTAGACATGAAGGAAGATCAAGGTATTGAGGTCAAATAATGCAGATATTACACCTCTGATGACTTCAAGTAATTCTACAAGAAGGCAAGGATCAAGAAGGATTTGGCAGTCTCATACAACCCTCGGTAGAATGGGGTTGCAGAGAGAAAGAACCGGTCCATCATTCGTTCTTCCAAGGCCATGATATGTGATCAAGATTTTCCTATGTTTCTTTGGGAAGAGGTGTGTAACACAATAGTATATATTCATAACATGAGTTCTCATAGGATATTTGGGGACAAGACTCTCGAGGAAATTCACAGGAGTGATGCCAGAGATACGACATTTTAGCATCTTTGGTTGTCCAGTGTACATCCTGTTGAAATATACACTTGACACTGAGAGGGGGGGGTGAATCAGTGTTTGGAACTTTTGGCTATTTTTCACACTTTCATAGATTAACCGAATTAACTAAATAAGATATGCAGTTCAATTAATTATTAATAAACATCTAAAACGCAAATTGTATTAAGTAGATATAGTATCTTTCTTTTGTTTATTTAACTTGTATGGATACATATAAAATCAATCCTTTAATATCTTCAACTGAATATAAGAGATCCAACTCTTTGATACAAGACCCATCTTGTAGTTCTCAAATCCAACTGAGAAATGAGGAATCCAGCCCTCATAACAAGACCCAGCTTGTTGATCTCAGATCCAACTGAGATGTGAGGAATCCAATCCTTATAACAAAACTCAACTTGTATACAAGCACCAACCTGATAGAATGAAATTTCATTCAATCAATTATATATACATATATATTTTAATCCACCAAGACACACATATATTCACCACCACTTCTAGTTTATATAGTATTTCAAACAGTATAGGATTGAACCAATGTGTCTTTTTGACATGAACCATTGCACCTCTTCATTTAACTAACTAATATTGATTTGAACTTTGTCCTCATGAGTTGATCACAGATATGGATCGATTCATTATATCATTCTCATGCTTATGATGTGTCCTCTATTCCCCAACAGATCATATTCAAGCTTTTACCATCTCTTTGTATTGTTCTGGTGTTAATCTCTCTCAAATTACTCTACAAACCTTAAGCTTACTATATGACTATCGTTGGAACGACGTCTTTCGTGCTTCAGAATTCTTCTCCTTTTTCTTTTCTTTTAGCCCCCATATGTCCAATGTTGGGACCGTGTTCTCCGGGCTTCAGCGCTCCAGAAATTTCCTTCTTCTTTTCACCAAACTCTTTTTATCACCGAAGCGATATCTTCCAAAGTGTTACATATCGAGCAACTTCGATTCATATTTTTTAATCCTCATCGTTGATCATGGTTTTAGATCAATTGTTCAATCATTCTTTAAAGGACTCATTTCTCAACATTTTCTTATCTTTATCCAATGGTTGAGATTCAATCGTGATATGGACAGTTGTCGTTTCCTCTGGTACTTTGCAGCTTCGTGAGTTTTGCTCTTTTATAAACTTCCAACTCTCCCATACTAAATTTCCCTGAAGTGTGTATAATCTATATGTTTTCCATGTAGCTACACCATCCTATGGTCCATATCAAAAGTGTGTTGCCTCCACCAGGTTAATCTTCATGCACATTACTTTGTGCTTTTGGATATTGACCGTGGATCTTCCTCCTCAACGAATGGTTAGATCTTATTTCGGGGCTCCGACACTCCGTGTATCTCGAACTCTGAAGTAGTTCAATCCTTTTGGATTTTTACCTACCGAATAAGTCACAAGGTTGTGATGACCGCTTGTTATCAATTGTTAGTACTCCTTACGCTATCCTTCCACTGTGCTTTGATCATCGATCGAGAATGCTCCCGAAGTAGATCAATGGCTAGAATTACTTTGTGATTCGTGCTTACTCTATCTTTCCACTACGCTTGATCTAAAAATCATTATACATCCTGGAGGATCTTAGATCAACGACCAGAGTTAGTTCACAACTTCTCCCTTCAGTGCTTCGAGTAGTTGCTAGTAGGAGAAAATGGATATACCGGAAGGGCATACTCTCGAAGTAATGTAGCTTGTTGATGTCACCGTTGATGTGGCACTGGATGAGTGCTTTCCATGTGTCACCTTGATTCGTGACTTTCGTATACCTAAAGTGCCAACTAGACCTTGACACTTGTCACCATGTGATTGTGCCACGTGTCATATTCTTGTTCTTCCACATGTCCAACTTCATGAATTAGGTACTTCGTGGCTTCGAGAGTTTTGGAATTTTTGTATTATCCTTCGATGATTGCCGAAGTGTCGAATAGATCTACCACCGTAGATTCTCAAATGTATTGATCCTATGGCCTTCCTTTATTCCGGAACTCTAGGGTTCAGGAGTTCTTGGTTTATCTAATCTGTTTATAGTCGGAGTAGGTCAAGGCTAGAGTTGACCATGCTCTTACAGTTTTTACTTCATATCAACAATTGATGGGATTTCCTGATTCGACAGTCGATGGGAATGTGTGACTCCGGGGCTTCGGACTTCGAGTGAACTTACTTGTTCTGGTCTTTTTTACTTCGGAGTGGTCGGCACCGGAGTTGACCATAGTTCATGACTTTGGGGCTTCGACCTTCGAGTAATTTTGCCTATTCTAGACTCCTTTTCATCGGAGTGGTCACCACCAAAGTTGACCACCTTCTGATCTGACGGTTCAAATTTTCAGTCCAGATCGACGACTAATACTTAACTCTAGATCAAATCTTGATCTAATGGTTGGGAAACCATCCAAAGCTCCTGCTTCAGATATGAAAATTGAGGTTTAATCCTTCCCAACCTATGACTTCACCTCGATCTAACGATCCTGCATTGTCTCGAAATAAGAATGAACAACTCCTATGAGTCATCCCTTTTGAGCTTCGTTTAACGTTCTTCCTTTTGATATGTCCGTCGCTATTTCTCCTGAGATTTTAATAATTCTTTGTGCATTCTTTTATGAACTCATCTTTAGTCGCTAACCCACTTGAGATCTTAATTCCTTCTGCTTCGTTACTCCTTTTGTACATGGATTCTCTGCATTATACCTCTCTTGATCTTTAGAATCATAGGATCATTGTTGATCCTATCGTGATCAACAATGATCATGAATTACTTCTGCCATAAGAAGATCTTCTTGTGCCCGAAGGTGATCTTTCTTTTCTTCTGATTACTATACATGTTGGAATCATGTTGCCATCAATGACAACACACAATCAATAATTCCAACAATCTCCCCCTTTGGAATTGAGGGCAACATATCTGTAAAACAAATACTTTTGCTCCCCCTATCATTGATCCCATTTTCAGGTTGGAGGATTGAACTTTTACTTATACCAAATATTGATACCAAATTTGTTTTAATGTTTTTCTCCCCATTCGACATCAATGACAAAGAGTTAAACTTTTATTGTTTTTCTCCCCCTGTGAATTTATCAGATGCTATATAAATCTCTTGGGATTTTATGTTCAAATAGGTAGTCTTATTGATACCAATTTTTGTAGTGACCAAGTATTTTTAACCTAATCCAATTACTTCCTCATTTCATGACCAAATTAAATACTCCCCCTGAGTTTTTATTGTTTCATAGGGTTTTATTGTATTCTCCTTTGTCCTAAAGGACAAGGGTGTCAATCTCACTAATATTTTGTTTCTTTATTCTTGTTGATATTTTGATTTTTCACAAGAATACCACTGATCGACACTAATTAATTTAATTTCCAATCTTCAACCAATTTAATATTTTATTCACAGTCCTTCGACTCTGCGGAAACCAATTTCAACTTATGTCCCTTAGAAATAAGATTGAATTGGTCATTTCATCTGTTTGTTTGTATTGTTGCCTCGAATACTTAAAACATGCTTTAGTTTGTCATGATACTTAGGCTATAATCCTCTGCTAACCAGGCTGATGGACTCCATTTTATTAATCATTTTTTCCCTTCCTTTTATACATATTTTCTACTGAGGGGAAATTTAGTAGTTCATGAAAATAACATTGGAAAACTTCCAATATTTTCACTGCTCAATTCTTCTGGTTGGTATGCTATTGAAGATTAATCACTATTTTGTTTTCCATAATTTTTCATGAGATATTTTGTTTGTAGGATCTTTCTTTTCTAGATTTKTTCTTTGAGACTTGWCATTTCTTCTTTTCTTCCAACCTTCAWTAGATTTTCTTSTTGACTTGTCTGRATTATTTCTCATGGTTTAACTTCTTGATTTTCTRCAATTTTSGGTTTTGTGACCAAACCTATCACAGTTGTAACATCTCATTGTATGACAAAACTTTGGTGTGTGGCCAACATAATTGCATCTCCAACATCTCATTGAGTTATTGAACCTTCCTGAATTTTTATTTTTAGGACTCTTGAATTCCAATGCTTTGTGACCAAAGTTATTACAAGAAAAGAAATAACCATTGAAGGTGCTTCCATACTTGGGTCTGTTGTGACATGAGAAATCTGCCTTTTGATATGTCTCTTGTTTTTTGCTTTTATACCTTCCTTCCTTGACAAAGTTCATGGTTTGTTTTAGGTTTGTGACTGCACCTTTTTATTTTGAGGAGAATGATCATTTATCATGTTTTTGAATGGTGCTCCATTTTCCACCTTCCTCTTCCTTATCGTATCCAAGACTGGTTTTTTTATCAGTTGGTCTTTGACTGTTCCAGATCCTATCTAGTATAGCTGAGCTATTCTAGAATTTGACGGTTGCTTTTGTCTTTGCATTCTTCTTTTTGAGGTTGATAACTTCCATTTCCAACATGTGACATGTTTCTTCCTTTTTAGTCAATTGAATCTTCAAGGCTTCTTCTTTTTCCTTAGCTCCTTCAAGTTGACTCTTTAGATTGATTACTATTTCTTCTGTATCATCCAGTTCTTCTGTGTAGTTATTAGTTTTGTCATATGTCTTTAAATATTCTATATCTTTTGTTAGATCAACAACTTCATTATTCAATCTCTTGATTTCTTCCTTGTTTTCTAGCTTAATCCTTTTGAGGTTGATGGCTTCCAATTACAACATGTGGCATGATTCTTCATTTTTAGTTAATTGGATCTTATGTGCTTCTTCATTTTTCTTAGCTTCTTCAATTTGAATCATTAGAGTTGCATCAGTACTTTCATTTATCTTTTTTATGTCAATAATTTCCATTTCCAACATGTGACAAGATTCTTCTCTTTTAGTTAATTGGATCTTCTGGGCTTCTTCATTTTTCTTAGTTTCTTCAAGTTGATTTTTTAGATAGATGACCATTTATTTTGTCTCTTCTAGTACTTTTTTTATTTTATTGTCATGTGTCTTTAATTCTTCCATTTCTTCTGTTAGATTAGCTATTTCGGTCTTCAATATTTTGATTTCTTCTTCTTTGTTTTCTAGTTGAATATTTTGTTCATGCTCTTCATGGTTAGATTGATCTAACTGTTGTAGTAGCAAAATATATTTATTTTTAAGTTTCTCCAATTCTTCAAAAGTGCACATAATTGTGTATTCAAGATGATCAAGAACATCCCTATTAACTTTAATATATAGACCAATTGTTGGTTCCATACTAATAACTTCAAATGTGGTTATAACATCATTCTTAGAATCTAATAGTTTTTCTTTAGTCAATACTGAGGTATTCATCAATTCCTTGATGTAGTAGTCTTCTATGTTGATGATTGGGGTTTCCATCAATTCTTTAATGGACTTGTCCTCTTCTGTGTTTTTTTCTTTATTCTGATCAGAATTCTCTTTATCTGTATTTTTTTCTTCAATCTGATTTGATTCCTCCATTTCTAAGTTTTGTTCTATAAACTGATTGGAATTCTCCATTTCTTTGTTTTGTTCTTTATTTTGATAAGAATTCTCTTCTTCTGAGTTTTGTTCTTTATTCCGACAGGAGTCCTCTTTATCGGAATCTTGTTCCTTACTTTGATATGATTTCTCTTCTTCTTGTGCTTTATTCTGATAACAATTTTATAGTTGGAGCCATAATTCTTTAGCATATTTTGTAGTGCCTCATATTTTCTTTGACTTGGTCTGACAATCCATCCTGGATTGCTTTTAAGGCTAATGAATTGTTTCTCCTTTCTTATTTTGCAGTTTTGGTTTTGTTCTTTGAGATAGTTGAGTACCAAGGTTTCGATACTACTAAATCCCAAACACCAGATCCTCTTGACTTTAGATACCGTTTCATTCCTTCCCTCCATGAAGACTAGTCTATTCCATCAAATAAGGGAGCTTCATTTGTGGAGAGAGCCATTTTTCCACCCATTTCTTCGTAATCTACCTTCCATTGTTTAAATTGTGCTAAAGGCACCCACTATGATACCAATTGTTGAAATCTACACTTGACACTAAGAGGGGGGATGAATTAGTGTTTGGAACATTTGGTTGTTTTTCACACTTTCATAGATTAATTGAATTAACTGAATAAGATATGCAGTTCAATTAATTATTCATAAACATCTAAAACAAAAATTGTATGAAGTAGATATAATATCTTTCTTTTATTTATTTAACTTGTATGAATACATATAAAATCAATCATTTCATATCTTCAACTTCAACTGAATATGAGAGATCCAAATCTATGATACAAGACCTAGCTTGTAGTTCTCAGATCCAACTGAGAAATGAGGAATCCAACCCTCATAATAAGACCCAGCTTGTTGATCTCAAATACAACTGATATATGAGGAATCCAATCCTCGTAACAAGACTCAACTTGTATATAGGCACCAACCTGATAGAATGAACTTTCATTGAATCCATTATATATACATATATATTTTAATCCACCAAGAGACACTTAGATTCACCACCATTTCCGGTTTATATAGTATTTCAAACGGTATAGGATTGAACGAATGTGTCTTTTTGACATGAACCATTGCACCTCTTCATTTAACTAACTAATCTTGATTCTAACTTTGTCCTCGTGAGTTGATCACAGATATGGATCGACTCATTATATCATTCTCATGCTTCTAATGCATCCTTTGTTCTCCAACGATCATATTCAAACTTTTACCAGGTCTCTATATTGTTATGGTGTTAATCTCTGTCAAATTACTCTACAAACCTTAAGCTTACTATATGATTTTCGCTGGAACCACATCTTTCGTGCTTTGTAATTCTTTTCCTTTTTTTTCTTTTATCCCCCATATGTCCAATGATGGGACCGTGTTCTCCAGGCTTCAATGCTCCGAAAATTTCCTTCTTCTTTTCACCAAATTCTTGTTATTGCCAAAGTGATATCTTTTGGAGTGTTACATATCAAGAAAATTCGATTCTTGGTTTTTAATCATCATCGTTGATCAATGGTTCGATCATTCTTTAAAGGACTCAATTCTCACAATTTTCTTATCCTTATCCAATGGATGGGATTCAATCGTGAGATGGACGACTGTCATTTCCTCTGGTACTTTGCAGCTTCGAGAGTTTTTCTCTTTTAAAACCTTCCAACTCTCCTGGACTAAATTTCACCGAAGTGTGTATAGTCTAGATGTTTTCCATGTAGCTACACCATCCAATGGTCCAAATCAAAAGTGCGCTACCTCCACCAGGTTAATATTCATGCACGCTACTTTGTGCTTTTGGATCTTGATTATGGATCTTCCTCCTCGACGAATGGTCAGATCTTATTTTGGGGCTCTGGCACTCCGAGACTCCATGTAACTCGAACTCTGAAGTAGTTCAACCCTTTCGGATTTTTACCTACCAAATAAGTCACAAGGTTGTGATGACTGCTTGTTGTTAGTTGTTAGTACTCCTTACGCTATCCTTCCACTGTGCTTTGATCACCGGTTGAGAATGCTCCCGAAGTATATCAACGGTTAGCATTACTTCGTGATTCATGCTTACTCTATATTTCCACTACGCTTGATCTAATGATCACAATACATCCTGCAGGATCTTAGATCAACGACCATCATTAGTTTGCGACTTCTCCCTTCAGCGCTTCAGGTAGTTGCTGGTAAGAGGAACTAGATATCCTCGAAGGGCATACTCCTGGATTGATTTAGCTTGTTGACGTCACTATTGATGTGCCACTAGCTGAGTGGCTACCACATGTCACCTTGATCCATGACTTTCGTATACCTAAAATGCCAACTAGACCTTGACACTTGTCACCATCTAATTGTGCCATGTGTCATGTTCTTCTTTTTCCACATTTCCTACTTCGTGACTTCGGTACTTCATGGATTTGAGAGTTTTGGAATTTTTGTATTATCCTTCGATTATTGCCAAAGTGTCGAATAGATCTACCACCGTAGATTCTCAAATGTCTTGATCCTATGGCCTTCGTTTATTCTGGAAATCCGGGGTTCGATAATTCTTGGTTTATCTGATTTGTTTATCATCGGAGTAGGTCAAGGCCAGAGTTGACCGCACTCTGACATTTTTTACTCCAGATCAACAGTTGATGAGATTTCCTGATCCGACGGTCGACGAGAGTTCGTGAATCTGGGGCTTCCACCTTCAGGTAAACTTACCTGTTATAGTCTTTTTTTTGTTGGAGTGGTTAGCGTCGGAGTTGACCATAGTTCATGACTTTGCGGCTTCAACCTTCGGGTAATTTTACCTATTCTAGACTCCTTTTCGTCGGAGTGGTCAGTGCTGGAGTTGATCACCTTCTGATCTGATGGTTCAACTTTTCATTCCAGATCGACAACTAATACTTAACTCTAGATCAAATCTTGATCTAACAACTGGAAAACCATCTGAAGCTCCTGCTTCAGATCTGACAATTGAGATTTAATCCCTCCCAACCTATGACTTCACCTCGATCTAACGATCCTGGATTGTCCCGAAATAAGAATGAACGACTCATGTGCATCATCTCTTCTGAGCTTCGATTAACATTCTTCCTTTTGATATGTTCGTCGTTATTTCTCCTGAGATTTTAATAATTGTTTGTGAATTATTTTATGCATTGATCTTTAGTCACTAACCCTCCTGAGCTATTAATTCCTTGTGCTTTGTTACTCCTTCTGTACATGGATTCTCTGCATTCTACCTCTCCTAAGATTTAGAATCATAATATCATTGTTGAACCTATCGTGATCAACAATGCTCACAAATTTCTTCTGCCATAAGGTGATCTTCTTGTGCCCTAAGGTGATCTTCCTTTTCATCTCATTACTATACATGTTGGACTCATGTTTCCATCAATGACAACACACAATCAATAATGCCAACACATCCATGTGCCTATGAAGAAGAGGATGAAGTTGTATCCTTTAGGATAGAAGGGCATATTTGAGGGCTACAACGAGACCTCAAGGGCTTACAGGATCTTCATGTCGGTGCAGAGGAAGATAGTTATGAGTAGAGATTTTAAGTTTGAGGAGAACTTGGAATCTAGGAATTCTCGGGAGTTATCACTAGTGGTAGAGGACGTGGAGCAGGAGGCTCTGGAGAATGAGAAAGGCTCAACAACTTTTAGTTCAGGAAGTTAGACTTTAGGTGGGGAGGAGGATTTATACCCTTCAATTTATGTCAGGACACCCAAGTGGTTCAAGCATACAATAAGGGGTGCTCAAGAGAACCTTGAGGCCCCTAGGTGCATATTCAGGGAGAGCATGCCTCCGAGGAAGTTTCCAAAATTTGTGGCGCTAATGAGTAGCATCATTATTTCCAGGTCTTCTAGTGTCTAGGAAGCAAAATACCAGTGGTTTTAGTGGGATGCCATGACGTGGGATGATGTGTATGACTTTGTGCCAATATTAGAGGGACAACCAATTACAAGTGGCATAAGTACTTTCCTCACTAAGAGGGAGTGTTGATGTTTATAGCATTAGACATGTACTTCCACACAAGCCTAAGTGTATAGACATGTGGAGGTCATACAAATCCTTCTACCTTAGTAATTTACTTTAATTAAATTAATTATTAAAGTAAAGTGATTTTATTAATTAGTTGAGTTTAATTTAATGAAATGCTAAAGTTATTTCCATTAGTGAATTAAATGAATCTTAGCCATTGATCTCAAGTGAGGTGATCCGAGGAAGTTTCCAAACTTCGTGGCGCTAAGGAGTAGCATCATTATTTCCAAGTCTTCTAGTGTCTAGTGAGAAAACGACCAGTGGGTTTAGTGGGATGCCATGACGTGGGATGATGTGTAGGACTTTGTGCCAAGATCAGAGGGAAAACCAGTTCCAGGTGGCCTAAGTACTTTCCTCAATAAGAGGGAGTGTTGATGTTTGTAGCCTTAGACATGTACTTCCACACAAGCCTAAGTGTCTAGACATGTGGAGGTCGTCCAAATCCTTCTACCTTAGTAATTTACTTTAATTAAATTAATTATTAAAGTAAAGTGATTTTATTAATTAGTTGAGTTTAATTTAATGAATGCTAAAGTTATTTCTACTAGTGAATTAAACGAATCTTAGCCATTGATCTCAAGTGAGGTGAGATATAATTTCAATCGTTAATCTCTTTGGAGATTAGGGTTAGGTCGTAAATCGATATTATAAAAGCAAGGCTAGGTGAAGGGGAGAGACACAAGAGAGAGAACATAGGATCAAAAAATGACTTTTTCTCATGTGCTTGAGCCATCCACTTGGGAGAAAAGAAAGACTTTTTCTCAAGTGCTTGAGTCATGAAGGACTATGATTCAAGAGGATTTTGGATATGTGAAGAAGGAATTTCATCTAGAAATCAAGTCCAAAGGAGGAAAGAGGGAAAGCGGACAACAACAGACATATCTAGGTAGCAGGACAAGCTCAATACAGATCTAGGTAGCATGCAGGAGGGAAAGTCGTAGGTACAGATTGTACAGGATTTTGGACAACGTCGTATGTGCGAGACAATTAGCTCAGGTGTGTACATATGTGGGAGATGATTATCTCAAGCACGTACATTCATGCGAGACAATTATCTCAGGTGCATACATACATGCAAGACAAGTGCTTAGGGTGTGTACATACACATTGAGTAGGAGGTGAAGGACACGTACAAATTTGTACAAGCCACATGTACATGGTTGTACAGGGGCAGACTGCAGCATTGGATTTTTGTATCTTTGTTTGTACTTGTATTTTTATTTAGTGGGCCATTTTCCCAGTTTGGGAGCCCCTTATAAGCTTGGAAGTTATTTGAATGAAAAGGTGACTTGAAGGGGGGATTTTTTTGTGTGTTGTGTGAAGTTTGGTTTCCATATTTTTTCTTTCGTTGTTTTATTCCCAACAAGTATATTTTATTCTATGTACTGTAATTTGGTTGCAAGAAAGGAAATACATAAGGTAGTAAAGTATCTTGGTGTTGGGAACAAAGATTTTAACAGCTGAGGAGGGTGAAGAAGTGCAATTCAAACTAGAGAAATGAACCACATAGAATCGATCCTCACCTTCGGTGCTTGCAACCAGATTGCTCCCACGTTTTCCTTTAGTCATTGATTATTGGTGATTGAATGGTGAAGAGATATGGAAGAGTATTAAAAACAATTATGTCCCTGCATGATATGATTGTAGGTGTATGTATATTTTCTATCTATACTCACTCTCAAATATCATATAGGTAACTAATGACTACAATTAGGGAAGACGCTCTTTATCATTAACATATATGGCCCTTATGAGGACAAAAGGGTATTTTGTCTCTTTTTCAATTTGGGGATTGTCGAAGAAGAAAATATTATTATTAGGGTGAATCTCAATACTAACACTAAATTAGCAAAGGTTTGGTGGACCAATGCTAGAGAAAACCTAGTGGAAAAATATTTCATTCACAAGTTTGAAGAGACAGACCTATGTGATGTAGCATCTCTTAAACTACTTCGTACATGAGGGGATTATAGAGTAGGGGTTGATGGTGTCTCTAGGAAACTGGTTATGGTTTTGGTGGTGGAAAGGGCTTTGATGGAAGTTGATGGGATAAAAACATGGGTCAAAGTGGATGGCTCATCTAATCATCCTCTTGTCTTACTGCAAACTGAAAGAGATGAGAATAAGTCTCTACGAATTTCAAATTCAATCCAAAATCGTTGGAAGATGAGGAGTGCACCATGTTGGTTAGAAAAAAAATGGAAGAAGTTTGATCCTACTAATGAAAAATCCATTATGTTTCAATTTGAAATATCATTGTTAGGATTGTGTTTGTAGAGTAAGTTATTAATCCATCACTCATATCTCACAAGTATTAGTAGTAACTGGCCTATTTCTCATGGTTGTGAATAGTCCACTTAGCACGCATTGCATTAATCGTATAGCATGTATCATCACCTCATAGGCTTGCACCCAGTAAATAGGATTTCCCAGGAGGTCACCCATCCCAAGACTTATTTGGCTCAAGCACACTTAACTGTGTAGTTTTACCCACAATCAAGCTCAATTAGCTTGCTACCCCATTTACAAAATTTAACAAGTATTTTTTTCTTATGAACTATTCAGTTAGGGCTTCCTTGAATCTTTTATTTAAGTATTGAGAGGCTTGCGTAATCCAATAATTCTCCCTTTCACAAAAAAAAAATCAGCTGTTGTATTCGTTAAAAATATACATACAAATCCCATAAAAATCACTAAATTTACAAGTGTTCGGATAATTTGTCCATAATATTAGAAAATATAAAAAAATTAAAACCATGGTTCATGAAGATAAGAAGTAGATTTTCCTTGATGGGATTCAAGGATCTCTTAGGTTTCTTCATGCAGCTCAAATCCTTCTTTGGAAAGATTATCTGATTCTATAGTTTTGTCCCTATAGACATGTGTGAAGGAGAGGTGAGTGAAAGTTGTTTTCAAATTAATTATGTCCCAAAATAATGGATGAAGCATAAAATTATTGAAAGTGGAGTCTCCTTTCAATTATTAAATGACTAAAAGTGATTCTCCCATTATTCGTATTTGTGTAAGACCTTTTTCAAGTGCTATAATGAGGACCAATTTAAGAGCCAAAAGTTCAATGAAATTGTTTGTGGCCACTCTTATTCTAGCCTTGAATGAAATGGTGTGATTTGGGGAGAGGAAGATAATTCCCCAAGCCCCACCTCTGGATTGAGTGCTTTGAGAGGGACCCATAAAAGTAACCCTAGGGAATTTATTCATTTCTATGGCCTACTGAAACTTGATTATGAGGAGGATAGGAGGAGAATTTAGGATAAGAAATTAGAATGTTGAGGCTTTGAGTGGCACATTTGAGGGGAAAAGTGTCCATACCCTCAAATAATTTGGTGTTTCTAGCCAACCAAATTCCCCAAGGACAATTGAGGGGGAGATCTTTCTACCTCTTTGTGTCCTTATTTTGGCACCATTTCCTGAGTGCATCTTTAATGGCGTCCCCTTCCCATGTGTTTTGCATTCGTTTTAAGCCTTCAATTTATTTCCATACTTGTTTCGAGTAGGGCTAGGAGATGATGAGATGAGTGTTGGTTTCAAGGTATGCTTCACTAAGAAAACATCTACCTGGACCTTCAAAACTTATTTTTTGCAGAATATCCCAAGTGAGAGCTACGTTATTGAGGAGGTGCCACATAAATATTTTTTATTTCGAAGGGAAGTTAAACTTCCAGGTGGGTTTCCACCACCAAAGAAGTCGGTTCTCCATTCCTTCCAATGCCAAAGCCTTGTATCCAACTTTTGGTTTGTAACTCTTAGAGGGGTCCAAAGGCTAGATAAGTTCATCTTCCTCATTATTTATGTTGATACAAAATTTCCTAAGGTTCTCAGTGTAGGTCTTCCAAACATCTGCAAATTCCTCCCTAAGGTACAACTCTCTCCATGAGAGCCACTATTGATGGTGATTATTTACCCACAAGCCATTTGCTATATGTCGCGGAGTGTAGAATCCTTTGAGCCTAAGATCCTGGATGAGAGGGACTAGCATTTTGTAATATTCCTTGATCCCAATCCAAGGATCAAGACCTACTTGGACCTTGTCCCCCTTTCTTACTCTCTAGATCAATCATTTCCTGATCAGGAGGAAGGTCGAAGTAGTTTCTTTCTAGATGATCGAAGCATTTTGTGATCTTTTGATAGGAGTCCTAACCAAATCCTTAATGGAATTACGGGCAAGTTATTTGTCCTTTATGACTTACACCCATAGAACTTGACCTCACCATAGACTCCATATGTTCTTAGTAGGGAGAGATTTTCAGAACTTAATAATTATTTTTAAGCCCCCACCCTCCTTAGCATTTTGGAACTGCAAGTTTCTTCCAAGAGACCAAATCCATGCCCTTTTTATCTATTTCCCAAAACCATATTAGTGTATAACACAATTGTTTGGTTCCCTCAAGGACTTCTTACGAGATCCAGGCTAGGGACATCCAATAAACTTGGATGGCCACAAGGACATATTTAACTAGGACCAACCTTCCACCATGAGAAAGGAATTTATTACACAATGTGTTAATATGCTTTTCAATCTTGGAAATAAGCCACTACCAGTCACCCTTGAGATAAAGGTTAGCCTTTAAATGAAATCCTAAATATTTGAAACCTAGGTCAAATTTTGTTACAAGAAAGGAGAATGATTGAGATATCTGAAGTTTCTCTACCTTTGAGAGACCCCAGTAGGAAGTATTCGATTCGGTTGGGTTAGTCTTCATGTCGGTGGCAGCACAGAAGAGATCCATGTTATATTTGAGTTTGTCTACAATTATTTTGGAACTATCGCAGAAGATAAGAATGTCATCAACAAAAATTAATTGAGAAACAAGGGAAGAGTTACCTACTAGTATACCTTTAAATGTGCCATTAGCTGAAGTTTCCCACGGAGATATGTTGAGCCCTTTTACGACTAAAAGAAAGAGGAGTCAGGATAGTGGACATCCCTACCCGATTCCTCTTTCAAGCTCCATTGATCAATACAACAAAGGAAAATGAGCTAATGCAATCCATTACCCACGATACAAACTGATAGTTGAATCCCATATGGATGAAGATGAGATGTAATAATAGCCAACTTACTTTGTAAAAATCCTTGGAGAGTTCCACTTTGAATATCTATTATAACTTCAAATGTGTTTGCTCAAATTTCTCATTGACGAATGGATTTTAAGTGATGACAGTCTAAATTAATGCCTACTGAAATAGACACAATTACACAATGTATCAATCTGGTGCTCTCAGCTTCTTCCCTCTATCTCAAATTAATTTCACATCTGGTCATATCTTCTTAAATCATTGACTTGAAAATCAAAATTTTCATGGACTCATCCATCCTCTCATACTTTTATTATCTTATCTTGCCACATGATCATCCATAATAACCATAAGCCTCATCAATCTTCCCCTCGTTCTAAACATGTTATTGTTTGGATTCTTCACCTCTTGAAATAAAATGATTCTTTGTCTTAGTTCTTTTACCTATATATGTATTCTCATTACCTAATTCCCTCATCTATCTCTCCTATGAACTCACAAGTCTCATTCTAGAACCTGCATGTCAGATTCCTCACCTCGAATATAGCCATTACACATTATCAAAATCCCTTTTCCAAAATGTATTTGGTAACTAATATTTAATATGAGTTGTTATAAGTTCAATATGGCAATCAAGGTTAAAGCATAAATTCAATTTCAAATTAAATTAACCTATGATATTTAAAAAGTCCAAATCAAAATCTTTTCCACAAGCCAATTCAAGACTTTATTTCATAATGTGATGGTGATGTGAACTCCAAAGGTGGTTTATATGAGGAAATGTAATGGTTTTTTTAATGAGTTTTAAAGTCTCGTAACCAATATGGTGTTGGCACGTGTTGAAGGGTGGTTTTCATTTACGGTATGTTGAGATCGAATTAACACACGTATAATTTAACCTCCTGTAATCAATGATGGTTGTCAGATAAAAAGACGGGTGGATGGTTGGATTGAACATGTATATGACTGGATTGGACGTGTGCCAAATAGGGCCAGTGTTTAATTTTCATATATAAACCATCTACAAAGTGCTCACTCCATTAGATTGTTGCTCTGAGGTGTCCAAGAAGATGGCATTCTTCCACAAGTAGATGTAGACACATATCAAGGACAGGATGACATAGAAGAAAAGAGAAATCAACCAACTTCACTAAAGCTAGGCTAGAAGATATGTTAATATCTTTGAAATGAGTTAAAGATCTTCCGAGAAGGTTGTTAGAGCACATAGCCTCCAAAATAAACTAAATCTCTCAGTTCCTTAGGTAATAGAGGACTTGCTTTTTACAAACAACCATAATCAATGTGTGGCTCTAGTTTGCAATACTGATAATGTTGCTAAGAAATTTGTACCATATCAACTAAAATATATACTTCCTTTCATCGACAAAGATAATGAAGTTGAAAGGCTTATTAGTGTGGAAACCCATGATAGAGTAAACTCGAATCTGCAATAAAAAAAATTGTTAGAGGAAAAATATTGGAATAACTTAAAGTTGTAGACAGAGGATAAAGGAGAATCGATTACATAGGCAAGTTTTGAAGCCAGACCCATCAGACAATGAAGACTTGCATGTTGGTGAAGGCATAAATGCACCGACACAGGCTCAACAAAGGGAATTCATAGAAAATAATGGCACAGTCTAAGGTCCATTTTTTCAAGATGTACAAATCGACCACAATTTGATGTTAACATTATGGGTCTCAGAGGTTCCAATTTGAAGTATATACTAACTGAGGTGTTAGAGATTGAAAGAGTTATGTGCATGTTGGACATAACTCACAACAAACTTGTTGATATTCCTTTGTAGATTGAAGACCTGAGAAATCTTCTCCTAGAAGAACAAGTCAAAAAATTGAAGAGTAAGTTGGAATGTCAGTGAGAAATACTTAAGTTGAGGGATAGTGTAGATGGTTTGGAGAATCAAACAAAGGAACTCAAAATCACTAAGAATCGGTTAATTATAAATTTTGTTGAGTTCAAGAAACGCTTAAGAGAGAAAATCGATACAATTATTTAGACTAGGGTGAGATCAATTTCTAGAGCATACAACTGTAAGAGAGTACTTGAGCAAGGCATTGAATTATGAAAGGGGGCCGATAGATCTTAAAGGTCTTAGAACATAGGTAATCTACTCTTTCATCAAGTTTGTAGTGATCAATTTTGCTAAGAACCATGTTGAAATTTCAAAGTTGTTTGGAAATGGTCGGAGAAAAGTTGCACTATTTTTGTGTTTCAAGTGTTGAAAACAATGTTGTCCTTGCTGGAAAAAGGTTATGCTCTTTGTATATTACAAAATACATTGTTTCCCTCCCTAGTAATGTGGAGGATACAAGCAAATTGAAATTGGAAGATGTTTTCATATTGCTCTATGAATATTGTTTGGATGTTGAGAAAAGGAGAGATAATTGAAGCTTTGTAGATAAAAATGTATACATAAACCTCTATTTGATGATGTGGTTAATCATTGGACTGAAAGGAGTTGCAATATTGTGCTTCATGATGTGGCTAAAGGCGAAGTTCTTCCATTAGGTGGCCAACAATTTGCTTCTGCAATAGATTGAACAGGTTAGCATGGAATTCAACAAGATATAACTGGGTGTTTGAAAACAAAATTTGCTTATGAAGTTAAAGTAATGATTCATATCTTTAGCAACATTGCATCCGCAGAGGTGTTAGTCATTGTGTGGACTCAACTCGCCAAAGCAATAGTAGGAAAAGATCCTTTTGAACCCTGAACTCGCCAAAGCAATAGTGTATTTATTATTGTGATTTAGAGTCACCTATGCAATGACTACTATTGCAAATAATTACTTAAAGCACTCATTGAGATTTTTAACTATTATATATGATGTTTGGGAACACTAGCAAATAATTGTTCAAAGCACTCACCGAGCGCTATAACCATTATATAATTTGTTCAATGAAATGTTGATCCTTATCCTATGGTAGAAAATTGTGTTTTTAGTGAATATTTCTCATGCCCTCACATAACCCTACATAGACATTTCCAAATCCAAAATTTGATTTAGTTTTTTTACAACGACGAAAAAATTCTTTGCAACGGATAAAGGGCCAATAATTTAAAAAAATAAAAGTAAAAAAAAATAAAAAGAAACTTATATGCACCTATACGAATCAAAACAATGAAATTTTGTAGTGTATAGGAACATGCCATGTACTACTAAATGTCAAATAATGTGTCTCACATGTCTATAATATCAACATGTCATTTTCATTGTGATAGGGTAGTCGCAATGCAAATAAAATACAAAGGTCAAGAAAAACCTCATGAAACATGACTAGCGCTAAAAGTAATAAAATTTTATCAAGTATTGAACATAATAATAATTAACATTGTTAATAAATTGCACTCCCCACAACTATGTTTCATGAATACCATGTCAAAATGCAACATTCTAGCATAAATTTATATCCTTACAATAGGATTCTTGAATAATCTTGAATTCCAAAATTTCGAGATGAAAGACATTATTCTAGTCCTTGGTGTGCTTTTACTTTTAAAAATGGTTCTCTTGCCTAAGTGTGGTAACTACAAGAGTTAAATGCCCAAACTCCAATGTTCTTCCCAACAAAATTACACAATTAGTAGAATAAAACAAATGTTTATAAGTGCACCTAAGTTATTGTGAATTCCATCATATGTTGAGAAACCTGTACAATTATTACCCATAAAAATCTCATTTGGACTGGACAAGAACACTCATTTCTAGGAAAAATAATTATCAAATCTTACTCATCATTAAAAATTCTAAATTTTAAAAACCCCTCTTGTTTGAAGATGTCAACTTTACAGTGACTTCCATTCTGTGAAAGAATTGAAAGGACTAAATATTTTTGTATTTAGGAGCTTTTCTACCCAAAAATTTGGGCAAACTTCTTTCTTTAGAGGTGTTTAAATTAGCAGGGTTTTATCAATTAGAGTAATTGTGTATTGGTTTCAGTTACCTAGTAACATTAATAGATTTGAAAAGTTAAACATGTCCATATGCAAGAGATTATCAAGGTTATCTAAAATATTTGGCAAACTTAGCAACTTAAAAGTATTCAACCTATTTGAATGCAAGGGGGTTTGGTATATCTCCTTGAAGGTTTTGGAAAGTTTAAAGGGTTTAGTATATCTCCTTGAAGGTTTTGGAAAGTTTATGTGTTTGGAAGAGAAAGATCCATTGTCTTCAATATAAATAGTATTGAACGTCTAACAATGTGAGAGGTTGGATAGTATATGGATGGAGTTTGTAGGCAATATAATATTTAGAGTTGTTTGGCATTCAAGGGAGTGGAATAATGATCCAATGATGAATAGAATCAAAAGGCAGTAAATAATGGACACAATTGCCTCTATTAATCATTAAGACGTTGGCATTTTTGTGTCAAGATTTCAGTGTTCTTGGCAATATTGAAAGATATTCATGTTTGTTGTGCAATGCGGGTGGTAAGGCTTATTCTTTCCTTATTTCAATAAAGTTTACTTTACTTTATGCACCATCTCAAATACAAGAATCTTGTCAGTATGTTTAATTGAATCCTTGATCTTGTATTATTCTTATTTCTTTATTTTATTACGATGTCAAGATCTCACCAAAACAAACCATGGGCTTTTTCTTGGGTGGTGGCATTTGTTGCATTCTCTAATATCACATATTTGCCATTTAATGAGATATATAGAGACCTTCTATTTCCTATTTTGACATCGTCATTGTTGGAGCAATCATATTGGGCATTCAAATATTACTTGATTCAGTTGTTCTCAAACATGCTTGTGTATGTGCATGTTTTTATGAAGATCATAACGTTTCAATGCAATGGTATGAATGGATTTTGATCGGCTTTGCAAAATATTAGAGAATAACCATTTAACCAAACCCACACCTCCAATTGTGTCTGCAATCCACACTTGAAGACACTATAAGTTAGTGAGTTTTCAATAGTTGTCTGTTTGTTTATGTCTAGAAGAGGAGGTTTCACAAATTATTGTCCATTAATGATTGAAACCTGTGAATCACCATTATTGTGGATAGAAATTTTTGAAAACATATATATCAAGACCATAATAGATTATTTTCTACATTACTTTCCATTGGATTCTCACTTTTTTTTAAGTCTGTTTGCCCATTCTTAGGGGACTGAATTGTTTGCTAGTGCTTGGGAACATGATTTTCGCTTTGTCAATTTATAGGGATTTGGTGCAAAGTCGATTCACTGGAAAGCTCCAAAGGCTTATCCTATTGGAATGAAGTCGTTTAGTCTGTATAAGTTGTAAGAGACCATCAATTTACTCGACTTAGATTTTGCTTTATTGAAACTGTTAGACTTACACGAGATTGAATTATGTTGTTTCTATATGCAAAATTGAATATTTTGCTTTTTTGTTTGCAAATTTTTTCACAACAATTTCTTGTGAGGGAAATTCTTCACAAACATGCCAATTAACATGATTGTGGTAGTAGTAAGTGCCAACTCTTTGGCACACCAATAGTGTGTTTTGATGCAAAGGTTATGAACAATGATATGCTGTCAAGAATCCCTTACCAAAGATGGAAAATGTAAAGGCTTATTTCAGTGTGTAGATTTCAGCATTTTGGTCTTTTGTTTGCAAATGTCCGTGCAACAATTTCATATCAGGGAAACCCCTGGAGACGTGCCAGTTAGTAGAAATGTGATACTTGGAAGTGCCAACTATTTGCAATGTCCATAGTTTCTTGAGGCAACGGTTCTTACGGTCCAATATAATGTCCAAATTGCCTTACCAAACATGCAAAACACAGAGGCAAAAACTTGCAAGGATGTTGGGAGCCTAAAAGAATTGCCAAAATTGGTGTCACCGTGATAGAGAAATTAGATGTCAATGACTTTAATAGCATGAAGTAGTTCTGAATTAACTGCTCTTAAAAGGAGTTTAATCCTTTTAATTTAAGTGTCGCATTTTATAAAAGCATCCAAGCAATTTTGAGAAGCTTACAAATTTGGAGGTGTTTCATTACACCATGTGTACCAATTAGCAGAATTATGGTATTTGTAAGTCCCAACTATTTGGCACATCCATAGTGTGTTTTAAGGTAATGGTTTTGAAGGTTCATATAATGTCAAAAAATCCTTATCAAAGGTTGTAAATGTAAAGGCTCAAGTTAAAATGATGTGGGGGGCTAAAAGAATAGCCATAATCGCTAGAGTTACGATATTTAGAGAAGTTAGATTTGAGTAATTTTAGCAGCATGAAGCAATTCACAGAAAGGTTTTGAGAATTAGTGCTCTTAAAAGCCATAAGAGTAAGTGTTGCAGTTTACAAGAGCTTCCAATCAGTTTTGAGAAGCTTGAAACATTGCACAGTTTTCATTATACCATCACTGCAATTTGCTTTGGTTGCCTGAAAGATTTGGAAACTTCACATCCTTAACTAATCTAGATCTACAAATGTGCAAGCATATAAGTAGTCTTCCCAACATGTTTGGATAGTTAACATACTTCTAGTTCAAATGTCATTTAAACACTTGAAGGTTTGTCAAGGCTACCGGGTTTTGCAATCTCAAAAGGATAGAACTATTTGTGCTAAACAAATTTTATAGCTTAAAGACACGTTCTAGTTGGTTCTAATAATTTACATGTTTACAAGAGTTGGATTTGTCTAATTATGCGACAATGCCATGATCCCATGAAGGTTTCAATGAGGCTGTTTGCTTGCAAGTGTTAATATTCGAAGGATGTGAAACATTAGAGCAACTCCTTAGTGACTTTCGTTGTCTGAAAACACTTAAATAGGATAAAAGATATACAATTGCAAGAGCTTGTCAAAGCTACCTGAATCAGAAAACTTACTTGTTTGGAGATGTTAAACTTGTTAGATTGCAATTGGTTCGAGCAACTTTCCAGTGACTTTAATTCTATGGGTGTAGTCAACAGGGCTTGATTGGTTGGTAAAGCAGGGTGTTACTATTCCCTCCCACCAAGGTTCAAACCCCTCTCAAGAGACATGTTTGTGGCATCTCACCTGTGTAAGTGATGTGTTTCATGTAGATATGGCCAAGTGCAAGTCCTCGGTGAATTTGGTAGAATAGATACCTCCAATGACAACATTTTCGTTGAAGGGTTGCTTCGGTGAGTTATGAGGCATATTTGCTCCATTGTAATATCTCATATAGGAAGGTGTCCATTTCATATGCTGACCATAAACGCCTATCAGAAAAAAAGTCTAGAAGTAGGAGCTTGTCAAGGTTGCCCAATTTTTTTAGCAAACTTCCTTCTTTGGAGGTGTTAGCATATTTTTATCAGTTAGAGCAACTGTGTAGCGGCTTTGATTCTCTATTAGCATTGAAACTTGAACATGTAGGGATGCAAGAGCAAGTCAAAGTTACATAAAATATTTGGGAAACATGGTGGTTAAAGAGTGTCAAACTTATAGGAAGGTGTCCCTTGCACATGTTGACCATAAATGTCTTTTAGAAAAAATGTCTTGATGTAGGAGTTTGTCAAGGTTGCCCAATATTTTTTTGACAAACTTCCTTCTTTGGAGGTGTTAGCATATTTTTATCACTTAGAGCAACTGTGTAGTGGCTTTGATTCCCTAGTAGCACTGAGATACTTGAACATGTATGGATGAAAGAGCATGTCAAAGTTACATGAAATATTTGGGAATTGTAAGACATTTTGGAGTTGTTAAAACACTGTAGTTTGACCACCCCTGCCCATATTTGAAGGGTGGTCCTTTGCAACCCATGGTTTCTCTTTTAAGACCCGAAAGAAACCTAAAGTCTAAGCTCCACTTCCTTAGGACTTTCAAGAAGGAAAAGAATAGCTCCAAGCTAGTTTTTTTTTCATATAAATATTAAAATATTGTAATTCCTTTTGGATAAGAAGGAGAAATTACATCCTCCAATGCCTCACATGCATATCAAAATCTGCTCTCTCAAGGACTGTTTAAAAACCAAAAAGGACACTAAAAAACTGGCTTATACATCGTTACATCTTTGTCCCACTAATACCTATTGTTCATATAAAGCATCATTGGCCTTTTGACACAAAATAAAAAACTGTTTATGTCCCCCCGCCTTCTGACCCAAAATTAAAAATTGTTTATGTCCTCCCCATTCCCCACCCACCAGCTCACTCCAAACTAGTTATTACTTAGGCATGGATATTTAATCCCAGAGAGGGTAGGCTTAAAACTGCAATTTCACTCTTGCAAAGATTGGGTGTTGGTGGTTGGCATTATCAAAGTTAGTGGCCACTCAGCCTCATTTGCTCACGACATCAAAGAAAAAAATTATGGAGTCCTCAATCATTAAAACAAGTCGAAGATTTGGAGCTTAAGAAGAGATCAAAGATGTTTGCAGGCACTTTGTGTGTAATATGGGGAGTAGTGAAAGAAAAATTATAATCAAAGATCGCAGTGTTTCAGTGGTTTAGGTTTCTTGGAAAAACAAAATCCAAGGCTTATGGTTTGGGACTCACAGTTCATGTGGTTTTTGGAGGAAAATTTGAAGCGTAATGTAGATTTTGTGGCTAAATTCATGGGTCTTCCAATGCCTGATTTTGTTAAGTATCCAAAATGGCTTAAATTCAACTTGGAGAAGAGGATAATTCCTCGATCTAAGGTAATGGAGGAATTGACGTCCATGCAAATGCAAGAGTTGAAAAGAGAAACAACTTTTACATATATTGTTTAATCCTCAATTCTATAGGATATTTACCATGGTGGGAATGCTGGAAAGTTGATCATCGACAAGGAAACATGCACAGTCTCAGTAAAAGAGTTTCACTAGAGTTCCGAGAGTTCTTCAGCACCTTCAATATGACTTTTTTTTGTGCACTAATTTTGTTTTCAAGTTCTTTTATTTATCCAAAGAGAACACAAAGGCCTGTGACATATCTATGATTAGCATAAACCAGCATAGATCCATCTTAATCCCAGATCTATTAAGAAAGCCATAGAAAAGAATATTACTGAAAATTCCTACTACAATCCTGCAAAACAAAATTTAAATTTTATTATTGCTACATCGATGCACTGTAGGAAGCCTGAAATGTTTATGTGGGGTCATCAATCCCTACATCTCTTCATCTAAGAGATATTGTAGCCTTGCACAACACAATGGGCTTACACAACTTAACCCCTCACGAAACTATTGTTGTGCAGCAGAAGCATAAATTAACCAGATTTAAATGGCACAAAATACAACACAGAGACAACAATAATCACACAAATTGAACACAACGATTTTACGTGCTAAAACCCCATATAGGGAAACATCCATGGGACAATGATATATGGTTTATTTATCGTTGAAGGGAGATATTACATCAGACAGACCAGGCTTACACACACTCAACCTCTCTCAAGACTATTTGCCTCTATGGGCATACATGGATTTATAACAGCTCTCAAACAGTTTATAAAATTGATTACATTATGTGGATCCAAAAATTGG
>ML802333.1:0-61684 GCA_009831015.1 Picea engelmannii
AGCATAAAGTAATGAGAAAGGACGTTGTATACCTTGGAATGATTAGATGAAATGATAGTATAAGTCAAAATGTAGGTGATGAAGGGTAAAATAATAGCAAAAAGTATGGGCAAAAAGGGTACAATATGTGGTCCTAACACTACACACAATAGTTTATTTGGAGCGGACCACCTTCGCATAGTATGTCGGTAGGTTCGACACCATTTTCTTTGAACTGAACATTTGGTAACAACACCTTCTCGTCAGTCGCTTTCCCGACTGGGGGCAACCCCATTTTTGGACAATCTACTCCTATGCAGGGTATTATTCCTGCATAGGGGGCAAACCTAGCAGGACCTTAGAATTCAGGGCAGGGATCCATTCCCTCATTCAAAATGTCGATCTGGGGTAATTCTTTCCACAATCAATGGAACCCCGGACAAACTACTATGCCTATCCCCATGGGACTGGCATGGGGTAATCCTTCTCAAAGTCCTTCGAATATAATGCATGCAAAACCATCTATGTCCTATTTGGGAAATCAGTCGATGATGTCTCCACATATGCAAAATCCTTACACTAGCCAGGGCCATGGTTTCTACCAGAATCCGGGCCAGCAGCAAAAATTTTCCTGGCAACCTGGTGCCAGTCAAAATCCAGGCCCCTTTTTCCCAGGTTATCACCAACAACCCAAACTACCTTTCCTGGCGACTTTACACTTGCTAGATTTGAAAAGGTTGTTGAATGACCCTATTTGTCACGATCCGTGTTGGCCTCCTATGCCAACGAAGTTGCCTTCAGACATTCCAAAGTTCGAAGCCAAGCCTAACGAAGATCTAGGAGATCATGTGACTACCTTCCATCTTTGGTGCTCATATAACTCATTGAAATATGACTTCGTACAGTTGTGATTGTTTCAAAGTACTCTCATTGGGAGTGTCGCAAAATGGTACATTGAGCTCGATCGCTTAAGATACTCTTCTTTTGGCGAACTGGCGATGGCTTTCCTGAGCCATTTCCAGTTACTTATGAGATACGATGTTGGCACAGAGTTTCTCGCCAATTTTGAACAAACAAAAGTGGACCATATCTCTAATCACATCCGAGAATGGAGATGCCGGAAGAGTTTAATCAAGGTACCAGTCCCACCAGCATTCTTGCTTGAGTGGTTCCTTAAGTCTTTGGTCCCGCATTTATCCAAAGACATTGCGACGTCAGGAGTTTTCTTTGAAGAAGACGCCATTATGAGGGCTCAACATTTTGAGCTCATCTATTCTCAATCTGGTTTATTATACAACATCTTGCCAGATGTGCCATGTTCAATACTGGATAAAACTAGACAGAGAGTTGGACCACATACCGATGGTATTGTCGGTTCAGCACAAACAAATCCCACTGAGCAATTGACAAAGCAGTTGCAGCAGTTATCTATAAAACACACAGCAGGCAGCTAAACTACTACTTTGGCTACTCCCCCTACCAAAATGTTGAAAGTACACACAATGCAATTGACTAACCCAAAGGAAACCCAGCAGCCTGAAGGGAAGAAAAAACAATGAAAGATGGGTAAGGGGGATAAAAAAACCCAATGATAATGCTGGCGGGGACAACACTGAAAAAAAAAAGGCGAGGTATCCTTGCAACTTGTGCGCGGAAGACCACCCGACCCATCTATGTCCTCGACTTGCAGAGGCCCAAAAATTTGTCATGCAGTAACAGTAGGCAGTGTTGACTAATCCATTTCAACATGGGCAAAATCTAACTCAAGCCTCTGCAAGAACGGAAGGGGGCAGCCAAGAATCATGCCCGCCTCCAAACAACCCCACATCCGTGAACGTATATATGGTTAGGCGTGATGCTTTTATATCAACTAGAATGCACAATTATAGTAAACCAAGCACTTCTGAAAAGGGTAAAGAAGTTGACCTCCCATCTCTTCCTCTACAGATTAAGAAGATGTTGGGAGAAACAATGACACGCATCCCAAAAGATGCATTTAAAAAATCTTCTCATAACCCAAATGCAAGGGCCACCCAGAACTACTCTGTGGTGGAAGATTTATCACAAACCCCTTTGTGCGATGTCTGCTTTGGAGGTCCTCCAAAGATTCCCTTCTCAGAGGAAAGCCTTGTTAACTTCTTTGGGCTCTACTAAAACTTGTAATCTGGGTACCATCATGTTAGATACAATTGACTTAAAACCTCGTCTGCCTTACCACGTAGAATTTCAGATAGTAATGGCTTATCCCATGAAATTTTTTGCTCAGAATATCTTTCGCACGGTGGTCGATGAGGGTGCCTCGACATGCGTTATGTCGTTGGCATGTTGGAAGGCCATTGGCCATCCCATTTTGTCTCCATCACCTACTCTCCTCATTGCTTTCGACGGTCATTTGTTCTGACCACATGGCATCATTCCCTCTTTCCTCGTGCAGTTAGGAGGGAAGACTGTGTGTGTCAAAGTAGAGGTAGTCTATGCTCCCCTCAACTATAACCTCTTGTTACGACGAAGTTGGACTTATGTTATGCAAGCTGTGGTTGCTACAGTTTTTTGGGTCTTGTTGTTTCCACATGAGGGTCGGATAGTGACCATCATTCAATTGTCTTTCTCCATACCTGACCTAGCTTTGGTGGCATCCACGGTCCTGATGATTGATAATCCTCAACCCGGTGCCATCAATGTAGGAGTTGGTTTGTGCCCATCCTTGATGGGTACCTTCGATTACCCACCTCCTCATGGTGATATCAAATTTATATCCAATCACCATAAGGTTGAGATTTTTCAAGTTTCGTCGTTCCACACGACTTAATTCGAGGATCCATGGATACTTCCTTCCCCATCGGCCACGATGGATGAGACAGGGCACCCAGGCATGTCCATGCCCTTGTCTGCCGCTAAAGTAGCATACTCTTTAGTCCAGCAAACTTCAACTAACACTGATCTGACTCCAGCACAAGAGTTAGATCCACTTCTAGAGCCTATTTGGGCTCAGGGTACTGATTCATTAGACTTATTCTTACCTTCTGACGAAGCAATAATCGAAGCAATGACTAGTCCGAACAAACCTTGGGAATATCTTCATCACTGATCATATTTTCTCCCAGATTTAAACCGAATCGAAGCAGGAGAATTCACCATGACCATGATGGGAGATCAGTCATGTCCTATTAATCTCTTAGCTACACATGAAATTTATGTTGAGGGAAATATAGTGACTATCGTTGAAACTATACCAATCAACATCTCCCAAAACCCTGGCATCATGGAGAACGTCTTCGTTAGAGCGGACTGCTCCCCCGAAGAGATTCAAATCTACATGGATCTTTTCAAAGAATTCCGCGACGTTTTTGCCTGGTTTTATGAGGAAATGCCAGATATCGATCCAAAAATAGTTTAACATGAAATCAAAACGTATCCTGATGCCAAACCTGTCTGACAGAAGCTTCGTACAGTTAATCCTAAGAAAGTAGCAGCCATCAAGATTGAGGTAGAGAAATTGCTAAAGGCAGGTTTCATATATCCTGTCGATTTGACTCAATGGGTGTCAAATCCTATGCCGATCAATAAAAAACAAGGCACAATCCGTGTATGTACCGAATTCTATGATTTGAACAAGGCATATCCCAAAGATAATTTTCCAACACCATTCATCAACTAGATCATTCATAATGTGCTGGTTGCGAAGCCTTTTCTTTCATGGACAGTTTTTCGGGATATAATCAAATCCAAATCAAACTCGAAGACCAACACAAAACGGCATTCATTTGTCCTTGGAGTACATTCGTGTATCATAAAATGCCTTTTGGTCTTAAAAATGTTGGAGCCACCTTCCAGCGGGCCATGTCTTTTTCTTTTCATGATCTCAAGCATATAGTCGAGGCCTATCTAGATGATTTAGCATCGCGATATCACAAGAGAACGGATCATCCCACACACCTTAGACTAATTTTCAAACGCTGTCGCTACTTTCAGATTCGCTTGAATCCAAACAAATGCAACTTCTTCATAACGTCAGGACGTTTGTTAGGTTTCATCGTATCAACAATAGGGATCATGGTCTATCCTCTCAAGGTGGAGGCAATAATCTAGTTTCCCCCACCACGCACAATCCTTCAACTTCAGAGTCTACAAGGCAAGGAGAACTTTTTACGATGCTTCATCACCAACTATGTCGAAATCACCAAGGGATTTATGCGCTTATTGAAGAAATACATTCCTTTCTACTGGGATGATGTCGCTCAATGCTCTTTTGATGCATTAAAACATGCCCTCACAACTGCCCCTCTGCTACGGCCACCTAACTATAACAAAGATTTTGTATTATATCTAGTTGCTGCAGAGTCAACCATTGGCATGGTTTTAGTTCAGGAAGATGATTTGTTCTCAGAATACGTGATCTATTACCTGAGCCAAGGCCTTGTAGGACTGGAACTCAATTATTCTCATATCGAAAAACTTGCATTGGCAGCAGTTCATGCTGTTCAACGGTTCCGTCATTATGTTTTGTTTCACAAGTCGTGAATCCTTTCCAATACATGTTGACACGACGGGTTATAGGAGGAAAAATCAGTAGATGGATAGTCATCCTCCAGGAGTTTGACTTAGACTTCATTTCAGCAAATTCTAAAAAGTCATTGGTCTTCGCAGAGCTTATTTCGGAACTTCCGGTTGATTCAGGTGACGTTGTGCCTGAAGAATCGCCTATCTGGGGAGATATGTTTTTTATCACATCTTTAGATACCTAGTACGGAGATATACATATCTATATCCAGACTTTGAAGTGCCCCACTTCTGCTTCTCGTGATGAGCGTTAGCGTATACGCCATCAGGCTAAGAATTATCTCATACTCAATGATACGTTGTATCAGAGAGGTGTAGACTGCATCTTACATCGATGTCTCACACATGAGGAGGCAGTCATCATTCTCAATGATTGCCATACCATAGCTTGTGGCGGTCATTTGTTTGGTTTGGAAACAGCCCAAAATATTTTACGAGAAGGTTACTTCTGGCCGAAACTTATCAAAGATTGTATCGAATCGGTCAAGAAGTGCCATCCGTGCCAAATTTTCTCTCTGAAGATGAGGGTACATCCCACTCCCATGTTTCTTGTCATCACAGTTGGTCCCTTCACCAAGTGGGGGATTGATTACACTACTTGCAACCCCCCTTCAGCAAGGGGGCACCGCTACATCATCATAGTTGTAGACTACTTTACTAAGTGGGTCGAAGCTATGCCAACGTTTAAAGATGATGGAGAGACTGCAGCTCTCTTTTTATTCAACCATATCATAGAAAGGTTCGGCGTCCCGAGATAGATTGTTACTGACCATGGAAGTCACTTTTAGAACCAAATGATGACTGAATTAACATCAAATCTTGGGTTACGGCAAGAGCATTCATCACCCTACTATCCCCAAGTCAATGGGTAGGTGGAAGCTGTAAACAAAACTCTTAAGACTATTCTATAGCGAACTATCAACTCAGCCAAGTCAAATTGGCATTTGATGTTATACTCAGCATTATGGGCTTACCGAACATCTATTAAGATTGCAACTTTTTTCTCACCTTTTCAACTCGTTTACGGGCTGGAGGCAATCTTGCCCATCGAATGTCAAATCCCATCTCTAAAATTGGCAGTACAATTATTGCCAGACACTTCTCCATTTGAAGAATGGTTAGTATACCTTGAGAAGCTCAATGAGTAGTGTCATGATACAGCCCTGGACAATGAGGCTCACAAACATAAGGTCAAGTGCTAGTATGATAGGTCCGTTCGTCCTCGGATTTTCTCTGAAGGCGACCTTGTCCTGGTTTATGACCAAGACAAGGACCCCCTAGGGGCAAGAAAATTCAAACCCATGTGGTTCGGACCTTTCATCATAAAAGAGGTATTAAAAAAGGGTGCTTATCATCTGGTTGATTTTGAAGGGAATTCTTTGGTGGAGCCTAGAAATGGGCTCTACCTCAAGAAGTATTACTCATAGGTAGGTCACTGTGGGTAACTTTTTGTAGCATATGTATAGTCTTTGTACTATTACTTTTTAGTTTCTTTTAAATGTTATGGACGTGTCATTGATGTTATCTTTCGTCAATATGGCAGATGTCAAGTGATTCTGAGGTGTTCGTTGGGTATGCAAATGGTGCTAGTCGACACACTCAGAGGCTTGCCTCCACAACTTGGGTAATCTTTACACCTCATGGCTACTTATTATCTTCCGGAGGTATATGCTTAGGTGACACCACAAATAATGTCATCGAGTATAGAGAATTTATTGAGTTGCTTCGTGACACCTTGTCATTGGGTATCTCTCATCTCCGAGTCTATCTCAACGCTCAACTGGTTGTGTCTCAGTTAAATAGAGTATATCGGGTTCATGATCCAACCTTACACCGACGATTCTCTAGGGTACGTCTCTTAGAACGAAACTTTGATTATATTACATATTTTCATGTTCCTGGTAGATTAAACCAAATTACAGATACTCTAGCTAATCAAATTTTAGATTGGCATCTTGCACACACATGAAATAACATTGACATAAGCATGTAAATACGTTTTTTCACATGTGATCCATAAGACACAAAAGATCAAAAAACCATATAATATCATAAAGTAACCAGAGTACATAGATGGATGCAAGCGCCTCAAAAATAAGACCAATAATGAGTCACAGGGCTTATACCCTCAAAAAATATATACAAGTAGTGCTCATGGCACGTAAAAATTCTAAATAGGTTCAGGGCCTATGGACCCTGTTATATTGGTCCACAGCATGAGCTAAACGCCTAAACAATCGGACCCACGTCCGAGGTGCCCCCACTACATGAGGTTGCATGGATGGTGGCAGGTCCTCAATCTCTACCATCGGGACTGTGCGAGTGAGTGCAGTAAAGTTTTTCTCAACTCATCTAAGTACCCTCTCAGCCTCCCCGGATGGGAGGGCTCCTGCCACTGCTGGTCCCCTGGCAGCAGCAGCTGCAGCTTCTGGCCGAGGATGATGCTTGTTCCATGCATAATAGACAGGTCACACTGGTCCCACATCTGCATACAACAAACGTATATCCGTCAAATACTCTGGCATATAAAAAAATGATATATATAACAAAAACGACATAAAAATTACATATACAACAAAAAAACTACAAAGGTGGAGACTTACCCATCTCCCCTCGCTCCTCACCAGGAGGCATGGGTATCTCAGGATCTCTAGAAAAGTCTATCCCTACATATGGGTAATCCTCGATCACATGGATCTGCCATGACAGCCATGCAAAAAAGTCATCATCAAAGGACTCATTGGTCCTTCCACCACCCTGTCGTGGAAGTAATACTGCCTATATACATACTGTAGGAAAAGAGGTCTGATGTCCTCATACCACTTCCCGAGGACTAAATCTTGGAACTCTCTCGAAAAAGAATGAACACAAAATAGTCCTGAACCCGAAGTTCCTCTGTGTCCACTGATGGAAATATGTCAATTTCCTCTTCATACACTCCAGTAGTGTGGTACTCCAGTCAAAAATTTGTGCATTCAAGCACTAGATAGCATCGTTCATCTGTGCGCGGGATGCCTGATGCAAGGCTGTTGAAGCGGTAATCCGCCTAATGAGAAATAATATCGCTTGCAGCGATAGGTCAGTGATCTTACTTATGGGCACCTGGGAACTCAAACGGTTTGTCCTAGCCTCACAGTGCAGGGCTATCAGTTCCTCTATGTTAAGCGGCCCCAAGGGAAACGTCCTAAAATTGAATGGTTCCCCTCTCCTTGAGAGTCCAGTCAAAAAGTAGATATCCTCGGTGGTGGGAACCAATGATTGCCCTGCTAGCATGAAGGCCTCTGCATCAGGGTGCCAATAGTCAACCAAGGCATTCAATAGCCTCGGTTGTGCTTGCATAAATGGACACAGGAAGAACTTAATCAAACCACATTGCATCAACACGGCCATGACATTCGGATCTTCCGCAACCAACTCACTAATTGCTTCATGCTCCCTTTCCCTCCAATGGACATACATCCTACCAACACAACAAAGTTCAGGAGGGTGAGTGAGTTCTCTTTAGTTCTTTTTGTCTATAAAAGGGGGTCCATGCGTGTTGTCTAGGTGACAGTCGCATGTACACGTGGGAAGGATTTAGTCTACTCGAGTGTACACGTTGTCTGTCCAGAGATAGCCCGCGTGGACCTAGGGCCGACCTTTTAAAGGTCGACACCCACCCAAAAAATGAAATCAAAAGCAAAAAGAAATAATTGAATAGCTAGATAGGGGAGTTTGTACTTACTTGGTCCAAGCGGAAGTTTGTTTCATCCATTGTAGCTCCCGGAATCACCGTTTTTATCAAAGGGGGTCTTTTGGCTCCAGAGTCAATTTCCAAATCAGCAATGGTGATAATGAGCTGCCAGCTTCTATTTATAGACTTTTTGGCTTTTTTTTGTCACTTTTTTGGCCTCCCTTATCAGTTTCTTTATACTAGAAACCATTTAGAGTGATTTAGGAGTTAGATGGAAGGGATTTGATCGATTATTGGGACACTTTTTTTTGAGTTTTGAGGAAATTTTGACGGTACATCAAAAAATTTCCAAGAATCAACTTGAGCATATAGGTTAGGTTACTACCCCAACTTTTGTGTCTCGTTGTCTTTTTCCTCTGCCATAGGATCGATCCCATCAGGTTGTGACACGAAACCATCATATATGCTTTACAAGTGTCGCAAATTGGCGGTAGAGCTTACCAGAACATGGATGCCCTAGGTAGGTCCTAGTTGCATTATGGTGTCCATGCCGTCTCTAAAACACTATAGGCTCGGGAGTCCTTATAGTCTTTCTTGAATATGAATTTGAGCCTCATTTGCATGATTTTTCTTCTCTCTTGATCTCACCCTCAGGACTCCCAAAAAATAATGGGTCTTCTTTTAAGCCCTTTTTAGACCCTCTAAACATGAAAAGATTGTCGAGCGATCTTGTGGCCTTTCACGCTCGTTAAACTGAAATTTGAAGTCACGTCTGTCCGATGGTAGTTTAACCCTTTTTTGGTCCAGACGGTCAACTGTATGAACAAAGGTATACTCTATGGAACTTTCATTCTTTAGAAGAGTACTCTCAAGTATAATTTTATCCCTTTTCGGGCCTGAGGGACTAAACTTACGAAAAAGAAACCCCCACGGAGTCCATAGTTAAGCTCTTTTCAGACTCCCTAAAATTGAAAAGATCGCCAAGTGACCTTATTCTTTCACACTCGTTAAATTGGTCCAGAAGAATATTCCTGACGGAGTCCATAGTTAAGATTTTTTCAGACTCCTTAAAAATGAAAAAATGGTCGAGTGATCTTGTCCTTATCACACTCGTTAAAATGGTTTTGAATCGACGTCTTATTGGTGCTAGTTTACCCCTTTTTCGAACCGACTAGACTATATTCGAAAAAGGTACCCCAATGGAGTCTCCTTTTATGTTTTTTCAGACTCTCTAAATATGAAAAACCATCGAGCTTACCTTCTCTGGGATTGTTAAACTTACATCGAAKGACATTACCATTGTGTGTTTTATCAACCGCGTTTGCATACCTTATATGCCAGCCTTGTAATAGTTTGATTCTGCGTCTTAACACCTTTGGCCTTCAAAGGATTTTTCCCAAGTGTCATTCTACTAGAACATCAGTCTTGTCCTTGTGCCTCGAGCTTGTATGTTTTCATCACTCGCTCCTCCTTTGTAACATAATATTCCTTTATTCTTTTTCCACAATTATTGAAAAGAACAAAAAATTCAAATATACCCCAAAAAGAGGAAGGGAAAAGTATTTTCTTTATTGGTAGCATAATGAGTCGCCCTTGGATAAAGCACATATGTCTGTTTGTTCATCAGACTATGGGATGTAGTACGACCTTAGGAATCTTTTCTCGCTATATAGATTTGTGTCCTCCATCGTTTGGTTATCCTTCCAAACATATGGAGAGTTTGTGTTGCCTCCTGCTTCGTAGACTTATGATTAATGCCATGCTTCCTGAGTCTCATCATTTGTCATGCTATTATCCAAGGGAATTTTGTCACCAAGCCTGAGTCGGCCCCTCTGCAATATGTCTCTTGTCCTCATGCATGGCCATCCTGAACACCCAATCAAGTCCTTGTTCGAAATTATTGAAGCCTTCAGTCTGATCATCAAGATTATCAAGTCCATGACCGACGAGTCATCAAAGACTTATGGGTAGTGCAGTTGTACACTCATATTACACCCCTACCTGAGTTTTGAAGATTTTGAAGTTGTTGCTCGAGCTCTGAAGATCTCATCTCTAGCCATCAGGCCAAATCATCTCCTGGAAGATGGATACTCTATATGTATATCTTTCTGATTTCAAGATGTAGCTTCATTGTGTATTGTTCACGGCTACTCTTTATAGCTATTTGGCATGGATCTACAGTGTATTTGATTGGTAGCCATGATTCTACTTTATCCTGAGCATGGGTATGCCCGCCTTAGTGAGACATGTGTTATTTTTTAGACGGCGCCTCCCGGTTCTTTATCCTTGGGCTCAATCGTTCGACACATCAGTAAAGATTGGTACTGTATTTCGGCCATCAGATGCTCTTCTAACCTCACACATTAGGGGGAATATGTTATAACCCTAAATTGCACCACACATGCTTACCTAGCATTAGGCCATCTCATATCCTTTCTTTGCCAAAGCACTGTTGAACAACTCTTTGAAAATCCTCTTTTATAAAGGCCCACGGGCCCTAATCCATTACTGCACGCATGTACACGTTGGCTGACCCAAAACATCCCGCGTGGACCAACAAAAGCACGAAAAAAGGAAAGTTGTCGACGGAACACAAAAGCTATGGGTGAGTTAACTAAAACTCCTGGCCATGCATGGCCAAGGGTTCATCCAAATACCTAGCTCCTTCTAGCCTATAAAAGAAGGGGTAGGGGTCCCATTTGGAAGGGAGAAAAATATAGCAAAGAAACTCTACCCATTTACGAATTCCCATTGTCCCAACCCTTTAGCCTTTCCTTATGCCAAAGGATATTCAAAGCAAAGAAGTTGGAGGACAGAAGAAGAGGAGCTCAGGATCAGGTTCACAGAGCGGTGGCCGGTCTCAAATTTTGTAAGTTGACTCATTCAAAGTAATAAAGAAAATGCTTTTCCCGTCCCAATTCATGAACTTTTCATAGTTTGATTAGTATATGTTTGGATTTCTAACCCGTTGGTATATAAGTAGGATGCATGCATAGTTGTTGCTTGTCTTGGATGCAGGTCAGCTTTGGAAGGAGTATTGAGAACAAGTAATCAAGTACAACGGAGGATCGACATCAAATGTCGACAACGAGGTAGTTTGATCTTTCCATGCATTTACTAAGAAAAGGGGATTTAAATCTAGGGATGAAGGTAGAAAGTAGTTTCTCTTCAGTCATATCTGCATGCAAAGTTTGAACTCTATTTGCTAGTCCATAGGGATATTTTCCCCACAACATAGGGTGATCCATGTCTCTCACTCTTGGTTGTGCTAATATAGCTCCAAGTGTTATGGTTGATGCATCTACATGTACATGGAATGTCTTCTCCCATTCTAGAAATACTAATATTGGCACAGTGACCATCTCTTATTTTACCATGTCCAGACCGTGTTGAAAATATTTATTCCACTGAAACTTTGTATCTTTCCTTAACAGTTTCTCCATTGGCGTGGTAATATGTGCATACCTTTTGATAAAAAATTGGTAGTATCTTGTGTGTCCCAATGTCGCTCTTAGTTGACGAATTGTCTTTGGTGGTGGAAAGTAAACAATTACTGCAATATTGATAGGATCTACTAGTAATCCTTGTTTTCATACTATATGGCCCAAAAGTATCCTGAACGATGTTCCGAAGATACATTTCTTGATGTTTAACAATATCTGACTGTCTGCATCTTTCTAACATCAACCTCAAGACCTCACATGGTCTTTTAATAAACTATAGACTATCCAGTCATCAAAATATACCTCTAGAAATTGGCGGACAAACTCCTTGAATGTAGCAATGACTACTCTGGAAAATATTGTTGGTGTGTTCTTCATTCCAAACGGCATGACGGTTTACTAGTAGGATCCCCATTCTGTAGAAAACATGGTCTTGTATCTGTCTTCCTGTGCTATCTTGATCTGGTGGTAACCTGAGAATCCATCAGTGAATGAGTAAACTTTGTGTCCTCTACGTTATCCAACACATAATCTGTGAAAGGTGTAGGGAATGAGTCATGTAGGCATGCATAGTTCAACTTCATCAAGTCGACGCATATTCTTATCCCACCTTGTTTTTTCCCCTGAACTACGATCGAGCTTATCCATTCTGATTCTTCCACTGGTTCTATGATTCCTGCTTCGAGCATCCTATCGATCTCAGCTTTAACTTTATTCTTATACATTAGGTTTAGTCTATATGGTCATTGTCTAATCGGCCTCGCTTCATCTCTGAGTGGTATCTTCATTTCTCCTAGCTCTCCCAATATACCCTTCATTTATGTAAATGTTATGGGAAACAGTTCGTTGTACTCGTGCAGTAACTCTGTTATGATTTATATTGTTTTCTCATCATAGTAGTCCCCAATGATGGCCATTTTGGGATTATCAATTGTCCCAATGTTGAATTTCTTCACCTTGATCGACGCAGCAATTACTTCTGATTCTAGTGGTGGAACCTCCACTTCTCTTTCACCTTCTTCTTCCTCAATCTGAATATCACGTGGATCATCTTCCTCTAGTGCTTCTTCTTGTACATGGTATCATGACAACAATTCTTTTACTTTATGTCTATTCCGTTGTTGTTCTTTTGTTATGATTTTGACTTCTCGTTCCTTATGAATATCACCCCTCTTATTTTCTTAAGTGTTGCATCTATGTTGGGATTCTCATGATCGAATGAGAAAGTGACTGTAAAATTTTGTTGTAGTACTATCCAATTTGAATTTCCTCTACATATCTCCTGGTTTGTATACCAGTTAGTTGGTATGCCTTCTAAGGTTTGTACAAAATTATGAGGCCATTCCTCTGGGGGTGTCATCTTCCACAGTGCTCTGCACTTCTCCAAGTGTTTCATTGGTTCTCCCTGTCCATCATACTTATGTTGTTTGTTTATTTTCTATTATGCACAATAATAGCTTACATTGGTACCAATCCTTGAGTGTTTCCTTGTGTGCGCCCCACCATATTGTATGTGTGGCCTTGAGTGCTATATTGAGTGCTAAGAGTCTCTAATTTTCTATCACTTCATCCTCATATTGTGACAAGAATGCTTCTAGATCATTCGCTCCATGGAAACTGGGTGGTTCCCTAATCTTCTTGCCTACCCATCTTACTGCATGGTCTATTCGTGCACACGTTCTTGTGGAAACTTCGTGTAGCCTTTGTTTCCAGTTTTCTAAACCTGTATCTGAGTTTTTCACATATGAAGTAATGCTCCGCCAACTGAGTATCTCATCTACAGTTGGGTTTACTTAATCCTCATTGCGCACAATTGTTCTATACAATTGGATGATTTCCTCCAAGTCTAAACAAGTAGGTTCTACAAAACTCTCCCCTTCTGATGGGTCCAATGGTGCAATGACTCTGTATTCCCCTGACTCAAATGTCATTTTTTCGTGTCTTTATATTGATTATAGCATGGTTATCAAATTCCCAATCCAAGCCAAGCAATGTTGGATATGGTGGTGTGTTGTCTACTATTTCAATCACTTCAAAGCCTGCTTTAGTGTGCACTCCATCATGGTCTACTATTACTCCTTTTAGTCTACTGATTGGTAGGACTATGTGTTGGTTTGCTAGTTTCAGTTGAACCGGTGAATATCCTAATATGGGCTCTCTCATACATTTCCATGTCTTATTTGGTAGTACATTGACTTCAAATGCTAGATCTAGTATGATATCTCTCGTGTTGAAATCTCCGATGTTGGAATTCAACCTGGACTCCCTACTTTTTCTTCTCCTTGTATGTAGGTGATTGATTGTTTTTTGTTCTAGTTTTCCTTCTATCTCTATGCTACATTTTTCTAATATATTTTTCAATATTTTGACAACAGATGGATCATTCAAGAGTATTACACATGATTGCAAAAAGCCTTTGACTGTACTTACTTGTCCCATGGGTTGAATTTCATTGGTATGATCCAATACTGGAGGCATCTCGTACTCTGATGCTTCATTTCTTTGTTGTGTAGTTGAAGTCGATGCGGTGTCTTGCTTCACGAATTCTTGTCTAGCTTGCTTAAATGTGGCCTTCTCATTCTGCACGTTGAATTGTCTCCTTGGTTTGGCATTCTTCTTTACCCATTGATATTGTATTGGTTCTGTCAAGTTGCGTTGTTTCTTGTTTTAGCTCCTCCGCGCATAACTATGTTGATTTTTTGTCCTTCATCCCTCACTTATGCTGAAATCCATTGAACATTTTGATTGTTTTGATTCCTTTTTTCCTGGATCTTTACTAATAGTGCTGTACATTCTTTCATATCATGGTCCAATGCATGACAATACATACGCGTTGTTCGTGGAAGTGGACATTCCCTTGCATAATGTCCCAGTTGTTGGCAGTTATTACATACCACTGGTCCTTTACCTCTTCCAAAGCCTCCTCTCACTCATCCCCCACCTCTATAGCCAGCTCGATCTCCTCTCGGTGCATTATACTAAGGCACCTGATTGTACTATGCGGTATTGTATTAAGGTTGTGATGTGTTATACTGTGGTTGCATGGTATTATAAGGTTGTTGTGCAGTATTATATTTTTTTTGTGTAGTGTTGTATGGGGACGGAAATGGGTTAAATTATGGTGTGGCTTTCCCATTCATAATTTATTCATGTAATCTATATGCATCTGATGTCCTCTCTCACATCAAATCCATAGTTATACAATCTTTGTCATTGTGGCCCACTGACTTGCAAAAGTTGCAATATGAACTCTTTGGGACTGTCTGGTATTTTTACATCACTGGGCAGTGATATGGATCATGACCTTCTTTATTACATATATCACACCATAGTCCTCTTATTGGTAATAGATTTGGCATTCTTGTTTCCATATATTGCGTGAATGTTGGACATTCCTTCTTTTGGTGTCCTTCTATCCTGCATGTGGTACACCAAACGGATTCTCGTTTTTCCTTACTTTTGTTCTATTTTAGTTGGAATGTTAAGTTCTTTGAATCCTCCTTTGTTTCTTCAATCGCTAGATTCATCTATTGATACTCGTTTTCTTCCAGTTGCAGGGTTTCCTGCAAAGCCTCTACCTGTGTCTGAAACTTATGTTTTTGTAATGGGTATTTTAAGTGTGGTAGAAGTGAGTTGGCAAACAGGTGCATGTGATCCATATCGGTCATGAGATATTTCAACTTTCCTTTCAGTCACTTGAATCTCTGGTCAATCTCCCATACAGATTCTCCTGGTTTCTGTCTAATTTCTATCATCTCATTCATGTATTGATCTTCTTAACTTGGATTCTGGAACTCATTTATCAACAATTTCTTGATGTTTACAATATTTTTGGTTGTCCCTGGTGGATTATTTGTAGCTAAACTCATACCAATCCAGTGCACGATCCCTTAGTGTAATCACTAGTTGTTTCAGTTTAGTATCTTCGTCTGTGATCTATTTTTCTTCCCAAATATTTTCACAGATAAACAAATGTTTTTCTGGGTCCTCCAACGCTTCTCCTTTGAATTATGGTAACCTGATGGTGGGATCGTGTCCTACCATCCTGAACATTGAACTACTACCTCTGTGCGGTGTAGATACTTGACTAGTGATCCCTGAAATGGCTCCTCCAGTTGTTGTTCCTTGTGTAGATGTATTTCCTGATGTCTTTCTTCCTCTGAAATGTGGTTGTCTAAATGATGGTGTTCTCTTTTGTGTATTATTCGCACATGGGTTTATGGGTTCCACACTGACATTAATATGGATAGGATTGATGCCTTATCTTCCTTTTCTTGGACCTCTCATTTTCCTCTCATATGTTGTGCACAGGATTTCCTCAATCTGCTCCACAGCTCGGAGATCCTCTACCTCTTCTTCATCACTTTCCAAGACTTCCCTCGTAGCTATGGCTCTCTTCTTGGTGTTCACCTTATGTTGGTAGGGTACTCCACTACGCATATTTCCAACTGTCGCCATGATCTGCTTGATCTGGTCGTCATCCATCATGATTGGGTCCAAGGGTTCCTCCTTATTTCCCTTATCCATTCCTCCTTCCATTTCTCCTCTTTCTGTCAGTGCTTCCCCCTTCCCCCATGCATGCAAGAAAGTTTAGATGTCTGAATCCATCATCATTACCCCTTTGTTGTATCTTAATAGAAGTATACAGTGATCTAATATACCTTTCTTGAGGTCCACTTAGAAACTCTTTCTCTGTTGCATTGTACGAATTCACTGTATCGACTGCAAATTCTATTATAAAGCCTGCTACAATATTTTTGAGCCAAAACTCTACTGCACGGGTGAATTTGTTGTTCACCTACTGTAACTACTCAATCTGTATTGAGGTCCACTCTAACTGTCGTATCTGGTTCGTTGCATGGTTATCCTTCAACCTTAGTATCCACTCCTATAGTAAATGTAGGAGTGGGGTGTTACTCTAGGTTTTCTGTTATCTTTCTGTGCAAACTCTAACTCCTTGTCTTCAGTCATCTTTTGATCTCTGATTTTGTGGGATTCCACGGTCTCAACATCCCTTTCTATCAGCTCATTATTTTCTCCTTTTCTTCGTCTGCTTCAGTATCCTCTTGATCTGCCTCCCGTAGATCTTACATGTCTTTTAACAGATCTTAAACAGATCCCATCTACTCAACCCTCTATTGTTCCAACCAACGGAAACAGAACCATTTTTTGGTTATTTATTCTTCTCTGAGTTCATATCTTTATCTTGAGCGACCCAGGGTTCATGTCTTTTTGGAGTTCCAACAAAACCTCTAAAACTATCGACCCTCCTGGTAAACTAGAAGGAAACGCAGCACACACAGTACACTGCGCAGTCTCACCTAAGATAGTCTTAATGGGTGACTGCAATACTCATGTGTTTGCAGCCCTGGATTCAGTGGGGATCTGGGAAATGTGTGTTGAGGTTTCTAATTAACTTATTAATGCAATAAATGGTCACTCATGATCATGCATGCAATATAATCAACTCATTTGTTTAGTAAATAAACAACTATTGAAGAGAGTAAAGAAACACATGCATTCAACCACATAACATATTATTTACCGTGGTTCACCCCTCCTTGGGCTACATCCACAAAAATCTATCTCTTCACTCTTTTATTATAGTCCTTCCAAAATTATAGCATTACGTGATTTACAACTCTTCTCAGTCGGGTCAAGATCTATTATGAGGTGGACTAGATCACCCCAGGCTCCTCATCCTATGATCTAAACCTCAATATATACCCTCCTTATTCCTCTCCATCTCAACAGCTTACAAAATTAGGTCGTATATCAAAATATTACATCTCATCATCCTCTTCTCTTCTTTCTATGAGACCTAGGTATCTATATTTATACATTTTTTAGCTCGCCAGCCATTACAATGTATTGCAAAAACCTTAACCCTAATGTCATTAGGTCTTCCATGCATGTGCGTGTGTTTCTCTTCCTTCTAGCTATCGCTTCCCTCGTGCATGATTTCTTTCCCAAAATATCCTTTCTTTCTACTTTGGCCTGCTTCCAACACACTCCTATGGAGATGAATCTGAAGTTATCAATTGATACTTCATCAAAAATAGTTGATGTTACTCTATACATACGGATTATTGGTTCGTTGATGTCTCTGATGAATACTAGACCAGATATATGCTTTGTTGTGAACACCTTGAGTCAGTATCTGGTGGAGCCAAGACATGTTCACCTTATAGCTTCAAAGCACATTGTTGTGTTTGTTTTGTCACTTGGGTGAGAAAAACAACAACACTTTCATGTCTAGATAAGCCTACAAGACAAGACAGAAGTTTGTGAGTAGGTTAGACAAACCAAACGTATATGAAAACAAATAAATAAAACTAAAAAAACTAAGAAATAAATGTTAGAAATCTTGATAAACTTAGAACCATGAAAATCAAACAATGAACAACATAATGCTACCAATGGATCAATAGATTAGTAGGAAAAACACCGTAGAGAAATTCAGGGACTTATGAGCCCCCTCCTCCTCCTTGGGAAAGATCTTGAGTTCCCTAATTGAGTTCTCTTCACTCCTTGCAATGGAAGAAATGACAAATGAAGAAAAAAAATGCATATTCCCTCAAGATGTGAGTGGAATAGCCTATTGCAATGGTTCTTGAAGGCTTCAAAGAGAAAAGAGGATTCTCAAGGAAGAATTATTGTAGCATAACAATACCTTGAAGATCTTGGTTTCTTAGCACACCCATGGCTCTTATTTATAGCATTCATACATTGGAAAATGTAATTGGTTCATAGTGTGAACATGGGGCCTTTTAAGGAACCCTCTAGCCCTTGACCAGCCCCCAAGCTAGATTTTTCTCAGATATGAGTGTCAAATCGTATTGGGTGTCGGACTAGAAGTGGTTGAGGGGCCGACAAGATACATAAATGAACCATTCATAGAAGTTCACAGATTTTCTCGTAGATAGTCATGCATTATGCCCGTTGAGGATTGTGTTGGCCCTTGCATACTGTGCACTATGTGTGTGCTTCCTTTGGTGAATTTGCACACTTTAATTTTTGACCCAATTGTATAGTTTTTTTCTTTCTGGATGCGTTTTGGTGTTGTAGGTGGATTAATTTTTGTTGGAATTGATGTGTTTCTTCAACCATCATGTGCAATGTTGCGGATAATTTTTCAGTGATAACATATGCCCCTTGATGTGTGAGGTTAGGAGCATACGTATAGTCGAAATACATCAATTTTTATTTTGCTAAGAGTGCCCTTGTAAGGAAGAGTGAAGAGAGGAATTGCAAGAGCGATCCGTCGAAGGTAGAGGGAAAACTGTGGAACCCAATCCTTTCTCGAGGGAGAAAAAATAAAATATGTGTACAAACGAGGCAGGCATGCCCCATCCTTGTATCATGAAACCAACATGTGAGATTGTAACTGAATATGTATGTTCATGTAGATAACTACAGCACCCTCAGGGGTGGCTGATAACGGCAGACGACAGTTCTGAATGGTGAACAGACTCTGAACTGAGGCAAGAATGATTGTAATATTTTTTTATGACTCATAGGTATTGATGGCCTAATGAATTCAAAGGTCTTCGGCTAGTATGAAACAATTTCAATAGTTGCATAGTAAGACCCACCATAACATGAGAGTTTATTGAATTTGAATGTTATGGGGGTCAATAGAATCAGAGAGCAATGATGATTCTCTCTATGTTGTCTGAGACTCCTCATTGTAAAGGTAATGAGATTCAAGATATCGTTGCCCTTCTGGAAACTGTGTTGATGTCGACAAGAAGGGAGGTGTGACTTCGAGAAGAAAAGGGCTTCGTGAAATCCACTGAGTGATAGGTGATATCAGGTACTGACAGGTAACATGAATGAAGTCAAGATGTTGTGAGACTCAATACTATCCTTGGTTGGGGAATTTTTAAGGATGACTGGCAGCAATTGTAAAACTGGATCTAGTGTTAGGGGGATGACTAGATATGGGGTTAAACAGTGCCAGAGGCTAACAAAGTGGAAAAACTTAGAGATCATGGGTACATGAACTTGGGATACTTGGGGTTTGTGAATGATGTTGGTATGAAAAGAGAGTGGATTCCCCAACCAAGGGTGGCATGGGTTTCTTTTCTAGAAAAAAGAAGGCCATCAAGGGTGACGATGAAAAAGCTAAGTATATGCTAGAAACAAAGGATTTTTACAATTACCAAAGAAATAAAGAATAATTTGGGTTGAGTATACAGATACGAAAATGGATGCCCTAGTGAAATATGGCTTGGATGGGTGGGTTTTTGTATTAGGTAAATGGATGGAGGAAAATCTGCAGATGGAAAAACTGATGGTGGATGAGATGGAAGGATAATGAAACTGTGGAGGTGCAAACAATATAACCAAGATTATATGACCTGGGAGTCCATTGGGAAGGTTAGAAATATGATGAGAAGAAGTATGGGGTTCATTCTCGGAATTTCATAAGACTATCGAGACTCCCATCCCTAGGGGGTGAAATCAGCATGAGTGTCAAGTTGCCAAGGGGAACTGTGAATGGGACAACTCATGTGGGGGAGAGTGCTACCGGGTGAAAGTACCCAAATGTAGCAGAGGTAAAGGTATTGCAGAGCCAAATGTAAGGACCCTAAAGGTAAATGTTATAGGGTATGGTTGGGATATGAAATTGATTTAGAGAGGGAATAATTACATGTCGGTGTCGAACATATACCTGAAGGGGCTGCAAGCAGGTGGAACAAGTACCTACATGGATGAAAACCAAATACCCGATGTGAACAATCTATGATGATAAAGAACATATAAAAATTGTTTGATAAAATTGAAAGTGAGCACGCGCACTTGAACGTGACGTGAGAAAAATGTTCTTCTAGGGCCAAGTGTAGATGATGACCGGGGGAATATGAATGTGTATATGGCGGAACCAGGATCTCGTGGCTAAGAATGGATCAAAACACAGAGGCTCTGTGCTCCTATAAAAGAGTATGGAAGTTGGGAAACATGGACTATATGTGGCTGGTGGGCCCACAATGCCACCTCATTTGTACCTATCACTGTTGTCGAGTTGTTGAGATAGTTGTGAGGGGATTTCGAGATTGTGGGAGCATGAGGTTATCAATCTAGGAGTGGAGAGAGACAGGTTAGTGGTCTTATCATCCTATATGTTTTGAATTTCCTAGTTTGTAGGTAGGGGTTGTACGAAGGGTCGTACAGGGGGTTTTTAGGGTAGGGGGGCAAAAGTACACGAAAAAAGGAGGAATACTCGTGCACATGTGCATGGGTATAACTCAATTTCCCACACATAATGTGTGGTTGTGTTTGACACAGCCGCGCATGTGGGTGTGGTGGTTGGGCAGATAGGAACGCATGATATGTTCGTCTGTCTCACTGACAGTCACGCACTCATGCGTGGTTTTTTCTAATACAATTGCGTATTAGTGCACAGTTTTGCAAAGAACAGGTGTGCACATGTGCACACCTATCTGGGTGAAAGTCGCGCACTGTGGGAAAGGCTAAGGGGTTGTATTTTTTTATATTTTGATGCTTTTTTATGGATGATGAGGTTGATCAAGTGTTTTTGTGTGGATGTAGGTGATCAAGAGACTCCTATATCACGATGTTTGTGCACTGGAGAGAGCATGACTGGGACCACTTGCGGGAGGCGGTGAGAGTGCAGCTAGGTGTGCGGAGATACTTGGCAGCATGTGGGTTTCTCAAGTTCTTTGACTTCCCTCTGATACGATCACAGGAGTTCCTGCTTCATTATTTGATCGGGATGTGGATCACTGGTCTGCAGTGCTTCATTGTTAGAGGGGAGAAGCTCACATTCTCGGCCACAGAGGATGTGTATTTCCTGACAGGGCTCCCATTATGTGGGATGGCCCTTCCTATTGATCCCCATCTATTGGGGGAGGATCAAGTGGGTGACCTGGTGGCTCACCACTGCACTAAGTCGAACCCTATGTCAGTTTCACTCATTCGTATTGAGTTTATCGATGACCTCTTAATGGAGTGCATTGCATCTATGGTTATGAGAATATATGGATCCTTGGGGACTTAGCGGATCACTAGTGGTTAGCTGAGGGTAGTGGAGCGGGTCCTGGATGGGGACCTATTTGCGTGGGGTGTTCTTATGCACACCAAGATGATGGGACATATGAACCAGTGTCGATGAGCCGACTCCGGTGAATTCACTTTTGGGTCCATTCTGGTGGCCTGGTTCTTAGAGAGGGTGCCTCTATTGTGCCTGAGGATTTTTCTCGAGCCCACGGGGTGACGAGATCCGCGACTAATTTAGTGGGACCATGTGTTTTCCTGACATGGATGTGGGGAGGGTGGCCATTATTTCACAGCCACAGTGGCTCGAGTGTGGCACCAAATGCCACAGGTTATTTTGAGGTATCCATATGCAGGTATGGACTACCGTCACGATTCAGATATGATGTTGCCTCCTCAGGAGGAATAGGACCAGCGAGGTATGTGTTTGTGTTATAGATGTATGTTTTGTGATTTTGATAGATAGTATTTATTGTATATGTATATGGATGATGACACTATCTTTGGTGTTGTTTTTCAGATGTGGGACCTCGAGGGTGAGAGGTGGAGGTTTTCGAGGAGTCGACTCGCCAAGGGCCAGTTCAACCGACGCTTGCAGAGCCGAGGGTGGGACAGAGGTTTCGGTGATATGAAGTTGGTGTTGGACTAGCACACAAGCCACAAGGAGAGGTTGGGTTTATGCTAGAGGATCTACGTCGAATATTCGAGCGGGTTCTATAGGGTGTACCTGAGGGCATGTGGGCCCACATCTAGGATGAGGAGGTCCTAGAGCAGTGTGTGGGTGTACCGACAGAGTGGCAGACCCTGATCCATCGAGCGATAGTAGAAGGGATAGCAATGACTAGTTGACTATCTCCTGGACCTGGAGGGCCCCCAGTTGGTGGGGCTCCTCCGACTAACAGAGGACCTGAGGGGGGAACTCTAGGGGCACCTTAAGTGCCTATTTTTGTATGTATATGGGTTTATGGGCCCAGGTTTTGTATAGGGTATGAGATGCCCATTTTTGTACTCATACATGTGGGGGGATTCACTGGCCTACGAGCGATTGTACATGTATTTTTTGTAAACACTGAGGACCTTTTGATGATATATATATATGGATATATTTTGGATAATTCATGTCTCAATGTGTTATTTTTTTATGTATGATGTTTTTTCCATGTGTTTGTGACAAATGTATGATGCTATGTATAAAATGATGTTTAATGTGATAAATGCCAATCTAATACTAGGTTAGCCATGTGATATGCTACTTGAATGATTTGTCTTAGAATATGTGTAAATGTGATTGAATCAAAGTTGCGAGATAGGATTATAACTTGCAGGTATTTGTGAAAGAGGAAAGGATAGTGAACATGATATACGGTGTTGAGTTGCATGACGACAAGTTGGGAATATAATAGAACACTAAGTTGACAAATGTGGCAATGACTGTCCTCAGCGAGGAGACCAATGAAGGCATCATATTCGGCTTGTTTGTTGGTGGTCGAGCCCAAACATATGCCATTGGAGTGGAGCAGGACATGTGAGGTAGTATAGAGGGCACAAGCGGCCGAAGCGAGATTCTGGGTCCAGTGGTTGGCACCATCATCGGAACCGATGTGGCAAGTTGATGGATGATGCATCTGTTAATAACACATATGATAAATCAGACATGAGGAGTGGTGGTGGAAAAGAAGACTAAAAACTCTATACATTTGTACAAAGATAAACCTAAGGTAGTGGGGCTATGCTTAAGCGTAAAACTTTTTTAAGTACAACCCCTTGATAGGTTCTTTCAGAGGGTAGCCTTCTAGAGAGGCCAAGATGTAGGCGCCTTTAGTGAGGCAATGTTGTAGGATGAAGGGTCCATGCCATAATGACTCGAATTTCATATGGTTGAGAGTATCATGGGTGATATCATAGGCTAACATGAGATCACCTTTGTTGAATGAGAGAAGGTTGACATGGCTGTCAAAGTTGGCTTTGGACCATTTTTTAGCTGCCTCATTGTGTTGTAATGAATATCGGTGATCTTCATCAAGAAACTTTAAGGTCGGTAGGTGTTTCTCCATTGGAGAAGTGTCATATAATAGATCAATGGAAGTGTGTAATGTGGGGATTTTTCACTCGATAGGGAGAGTGGCCTCGATCCCATGAATGAGGTGGAATGGTGTAAACCTGGTGGCAGTTTTGACTGTCGTGCGATAATCCCATAACGTGAAAAACAACATATGATGCCAGTTGGTCTTATGTTTGTTGACAGTATGTTGTAGCATGGTTTTGAGGAATTTTTTGATAGCCTAGACCTATCCGTTGGACTGAGGATAGTATGGGGAGCCAAACTCATGGGAGAAGCCTAACTTTGAGTAGAGTTACACAAATATATTGTTCTCAAAGTGCCTACCATGATCGGACACTAGCTGTAGTGGGACTCTGAAACGGGTAATGACGTGGTTGAAGAAAAAATGCATTGTTGTGTCAGCGATGTTGTTAAATGTGGGCATGGCTCTGGCCCATTTGGTAAAGTAATCCACTACCATGACAATGTACTTGTGTCCATTACTGGATGGAGGATGGAAATTCATGAAGTCTATGTCCCATTTACAGAAGGGGTCGACTATGATGATTGAATGTAGAAGAGTTGGTGCTGCTCATGCTTTGTTTATGTAAAGCTGGAATTTGTTGCATTTCTTGACAGCATGGATGCAGTCATGAAACAATGTGGGCCAGAAGTACCCTGCTCAAATGATTTTTTGGGTGGTGGACATACCTAAGAGGTGACCACCGCAAGAATCATTGTGGAAATCGTTCAAGATTCTACCAGCTTTGTCGATGGTAAGACATCGTCGAAGAATAGTGTCTACCCCGTGTCAATAGAGAACATCTCTAATGAGGAGGTATCAGGGGGCCTAATGGTGAATGCATCGACAATCATATTGAGAGACGTGAGACCCAAACTTGTGTGTATGAAGGTATATGAGGAGGTCGTCGTAACAGGGGTCATCGAAGGGGATGAAGAATAGGTGTTTGTCAGCGAAATACTCATTGATGGGGGAAGATTTAGTGTCTGAGGGAAAATCCGTAATTTGTTCGGCTAGGATGAGAGATTTCCTGCTTTTGGGAGTAGAGAACTCTAGATCGTATTCCTGGAGGCTAATGAACCATCGGGAAAATTTTCGATTAATTTTTCATCGACTAAGAAATTACTGCATGGGGTTGGAATCTGCTACGACCTAGGTAGTTCGAAGCAAAATGTAATGTCGCATTTTTTGGACTGCGAGGACAACTGCTAATGCCAATTTCTCATCATGATTATACTTCAAGGGTGGCCCTGAAAGGTTTTTACTAATGTGTTAAATGACATGTTCATGCCCATCATCCCCTAATTAGACGAGGACTCCTGCTACTAAGATAGTTGAGGCTGACAAGTAGAGGATGTAATTGCAATCATAGTCTAGGGGACTAATCAAAGGGGCACTGGATAAGGCGGATTTTAAATCATCAAAAAAAAAATTGAGCATGTTCATCCCATCAAAATGGGATATCATGATGCATTAAGCAGAGAAAACCGTGTGTGCGAGTGGTGTAGTTTGAGACAAAGCAACGTAAAAAGTTGGCTTTACCTTGTAGGATTTTCATTTGGCATAAATTCCTAGGTGGGGGAATTTCTATGATAGATTGGACCTTAAGGGGGTCCACCGTGATGCCATGTTTGGAGATACTGAACCTCTTAACACTCTATAAATTTGTTCAGCTGATAAATAGACGACGAAGGTAACTTTTTCAACCAACTTTGAGACCTGAAACTAGCCTTTTAGATCTGGATAGGGATCTCTCGAAAGGCGCAGTCTCTGCGTAGGATATGGATTTGAAAGCAGTGGCTAGATTCAACACCTTTAATAAAATGGGCTCTGGTTATATTAGCGCAAGAAAGTAAGACTTGGGATATGGAGTCGATTTGAGGGAATGACAGAGACAAATCACTCAGTGACTAAACTTTGAGAGGATAAAGGCTAATCGAGCAACAGTGTTCAGTGAAAAATAGTAATGTGTGGCAGAGAGAAATTACAGGAAGTAACTCGGAGCACCACGGCGGGTGAATTCGGAGTTAACTTTTAGAAGAAAAGGATTTTGTCTAAATGGCGTGAACAAGGGGTGTTGCACAACAAATCCACAGGTTCAAAAATTCGTTCCAAATTAGATAGAAAAAGATATGAATAAAGATAATAAGAAGCACATACGCAAGAAAGGGAAAATAATACATCCAACTTCTACAATTAGAATCTTTTGATCAAAATTACAGGAATTTTGCATTAAGTTTCGATCGAACTCAAATTACATGCAATAGATACTATCTATAGCAATTTTTTCAACCAAATTGGATTACATCGAAAAGATGAAATATATAAATGAGGGTGTCGCCTGGGCTACCCTTCTTTCTAACTGCTACCCTAAAACTAGGAAAGACAAGTAGCATGCGTTGGAGACTCTTCGCATGGCCTTTTCCAAAAATAGACAATAATCACGTTTGTTTACACATGACTGTTCACAAATTTTCCATGAGGATCCCATCATAGGACAGGTATCGATATGAGGAAAAGATGTCTCAGTGTTCCCCTTCGATCAGATGTCTGAGAGGGCGGGTGTCTATCGAGAACTCGATATCTACTGTAACGGCTTTGTTTTTTGTTCAGAACACATTTGCTAGAAAAAATGTGTGCAGCAAGTGGTTGTTTTATTTTTAAAGTCGTTATCAAAATGGTAGAGTGATTTGGGGAAACATGTCTTTCAAAACAGCCAAGATTTGTCTTATTCTTTTGGATGCAAAGATGAACACCTGCAAAACTTTCTTTTTCTACGTGCTGGCGAGTTCCATGCGGGCTTCCTTCTTGGTCGCTTCGCATTCCCTAGAATTCACTGTATTCCCTTCCTTCGTCAATATTTGTGCTTATCACAGTTGTAAAATGGTGTCGTGCGCCTATCTGAGCTATATTTTCAGCCATGCCACCTTCGCTTCACGACCCTGCACTGCTGACGCTTCCATAGTCTTTGTCGCTAGTTGCCACCTCAACTCCATGTTTTCCTGATAGAGTTCAGCGATAGCCAGATTTGCCTGCTTTAATTGTTGAGATGGATATTGATCATTCGTTCCTGTGATATATATTTTTCTTGTTCTTCTCCTACCTTCGTGGCTCAATCCTCCAACAGGCTCTAGCCGGATTGCACTCATGAGTAGTTCTTCTGCCACCGATCTAGCACACGACTCTTCTGAAAAATTGATCTTCCACAGCTTCCTTGTTCTTCCTTGGCCTGCCCCTTCTCCGAGGCATTTGGTTTTGAGGAGATAGGTCTTCTACTGTCTTCCCTTCCTATGCAAGTATTTCCACTTCAGGTTCCATGCAGTTTGATCTGGTCTTCTCTGTGGGTAAAGGAATGACTCCTTTCATGTCCTTGGGGATGCTTGTTGCAGGTGAGAACGACTCCCAGTCATTTTGGGGATTGGACCTAGAAATTTTGTTGCTTCGTGCACCTTTTCTTATTCTTTGGGAGGTCTCCATGGAACGACCAGTACGTATTCTACGCGCGGCATATCCAGCAAACGCATGGGGGGGGGGGGGGATTTTTATCAAATTGGACTGGAAAGGGGAATTACAAACAGAGTGCGAACCTAGTTTCATGACTGAAAAGAGTGTCAAGCATCCAAGATTTATAACAAGTCAGGAAGAAGAAGAAATCATGTTGGAGGACAGTGAATTCATGGTGACGAGATGTTTTGAATCGAGTTGCAGTTTTTCCATTGCAAATCCCCATGTGTAGAATGCAAGCGATAAGGCTTGTTGGGCATGCATGATACGAACGTCGTGATTTTTTAGTCCCTCGGCCTTCATGATGAACTGATACTAGTTGTTGTACTTTTCGATGCAACTTCCATTAACTACTTGACTTGACCTGGGGCAGGTAGAGACTAGTTTCTTAACAGGACTCAACTCTTTGTAAAATACATACCCGTACCACTTACGCATGTTTCGAATCTGACATCCCTTCCAATTTCCAAGGGCCCACTGGCCACTTTCTTACTTCAACCCCATGGTGCTACATACCTAATTTCACATGTTTAGGTGCATGGGTCGTACCCCGACTGAAACCGACTCTAAATGGAAAGAACAGTGGCAGCGCTAACAGCTAGCTCCAATGGGGATGTTATCCTCCCCGCAAGGTAGAAAAGAAAAGTAGACTAAGTGCCTGACCATTGGGATTTGTTTGACCTTCATACATTGAGAGAAAATAAATGACAGACAAAAAAAAAATTGAACCTATCGACAAAGCTTCTAAAACTTCAGCATAAACTTAGGGCCTTCAATTTGGGATTCAATTTTCTGCTGACCTACTGACTCGACGCAAAAAAACTAAAATGACTATTTACAATGAAAAATGACTTAAACGGATTTTATTTCATCAGATAATGTTTAAGAAACCTGTCGTTTACAAGCCCCCAACCAAATCATTATCCATCTAATCCTTCTAGAAAATAAGGATTTCCCCCGCAATGATCGTTCATTCTGAATGGACCCGTCCAAAGATGGTCAAACTTTATGTTCTTTCCTTTGTCCTCATTTCTCGCATCCCATCTCAAGACTAGATCACCCAACCAAAAATTATCTGGCTTAGAACGCTTATCGATAGCTTTATTTATCCTCTCCTGATGGAGTTGTTTCTCCCTCATCTACTGCGTGTGAACTAGTTGATTTATTCTCCTTTGTGCATCATTTGGCTCATCCTCCTTCTCTTGCAAAAAAATTCTAATGGGAGGCTCCAGTGAAGTATGGAATATTTCATCTGTGTCGTAAATGATCAAGAAAGACAACATTGATATAGACTTCTTGGTGGTAACTCGATCTTCCCACAACGCGTAGATAAGATTTTTATTCCAATCTCTCTTGTTGTCTTTCATGAGTCTTTTGATGATCCTGGTTAGGCTCTTATTAGAGGATTTTTCTAACCCGTTTCCTTGTGAATAGTACGTCATAGAATTCCCCAAGGTTATGTTATAATCCTAAAAAATAATTTCCATCCTCTTAGACTTGAATGTGGTTGCATTCTTTGTTATGATTTTAACGGGACACCCAAACCTCGACAAGATGTTTGCCTCTAGGAATTGGATGATGACTGCGTTTGTAGCTTGCTTCATGGGGAATGCCTCTATCCATTTCATGAAATAGTCGGTGGTCGTGAGTATCCATTTGTGTTGCATGGAGGATGGTGGATTTATTTCCCCTATGAAATCTAGACCCCACTGCATGAAAGGTTCTTCGACTGAGATCGGATTTAGTGATAGGGGCTGCATCTTTCTTCTTCCGTCAAAAATATGACATTCATGGCAGGTGGAGACCTCTTTATACATTTCATCGAAGATTGTAGGCTAGTAATAACCTACCCTCATTATTTTGTGTGTGGTTTTTTTCCAATAGTGGTGTCCTCCGCAGTCACCTTTGTGAAATTATTGTATGGCCCGCTTCACATCATCTTTCAGCAAACATCTCAACAATGTTCCCTCGAGGTCTTTCTAGTAGAGTGAATTGTCTGGGATGCAGAACTTAATCGCTTTAAGCTTGAGAAATATGGCCTTAGTATTACTCATGCCTAGAGGGGCCTATATATTCTCCAACACATAGATGATGTCTGCATACCATGGAAAATCAATGAACTACTGAGACACATGCGCAGTTTTTTCTTCTTGAGGGCATTCTGATAAATCTGTGATGAAATTCATTCCTACAGCATCGCAATTCGACTACAACATTAATTTTTCAAGACCCTGACCCTTGATCAGTTTTGTAGGCTTGATCTCAAGATCGTATTCCAGCATGACCGCTATCCACTTGCCTCTCCTTCCTTCCGGGTCAGGTTGAATCAGGATATCCTTTATTGAGTTGTTGGGTACATAAGCGATGACATGGGATTGCAATATATATGTCCTGAATTCTTTCAAATCTTTCACTAAGGTGTACACTTGTTTTTCCATAATGTTGTAACTTATTGGCACATCATGCAGTGTCCGGCTGAAATAGGCTATGGGTTTTTCGAAGGCCTTCTCATCTTTCTGCAACAACACACCAGCAATAGTGTGTTCTAAGGTGAATGAAAACAGGATGAAATATTTCATAAAATCTGGGTTGGCTAGCACATGAGCTTTAGTCAGTGCCACTTTGATATCTTCAAAAGACTTCTTGGCCTCTGAGTTCCATTTGACCTTGTTTCCCTTCCTAAGCATGCAAGTTATGTTCTTTATGATTTCTGCCATCTTAGGGATGAATCTCCTCAAGACGTTTACCTTTCCCAGGAAGGATTGCACCTCTTTTTTACTGTGCGGGGTGCCTATCTTCAGGATTCCTTCAACCCTATTGGGGTCTATCTTAATGCCTTCCTTGGATATTATGTGTCCTAACAGCTTCCCTTCTTCCACCCCGAAATGTGATTTCTTTGGATTTAGTGATATGCTGAAATTCCTGCACTTCTCAAAAACCTTCTTTGGGTGCTCGAGATGTTGTTTGTCAGAGGCAGAGTATGCTATGATGTCATCCAGATAAATCATAATGAACTTTTCCTTTTCATCAATAAACCCGATGTCCATTTCCCTTTGTAAAGTGGCTCCAGTGTTCATCAAGTCAAACGGCATCTTGGCGTACATGAACATTCCCGATGGAGTTGTGAAAGTTGTTTTCTCTCTATCATCCAGGTGGACCATGATCTGATTATATCCTGAAAACTCGTCCAACATGGACATCGTCTGGGACCTCACCACCTTTTGCATTATGTAGTCCATTTTAGGAAGGGGGTAGTGATCCTTGAGAGATACTTTGTTTAAATTTTGGAAATCTACACATAGTATTATCTCGCCGCTCTTCTTTCGTACATTTACCAAATTAGCTACCCATTTCAAGAATCGCAAAGACACAATAATTTTAGCGCCAAAAATATTCTTTACCTCCTTCTCGATCAGCGGCATCAATAGGGGATTTATACATCTCATCTTTTGTTTGAAAGGTTCCTGATCTTCCTTGAGAGGGATAACATGTTGGATCACTTTCGTGTCATATACTTTCAGGTTATCATAGCTCCATGCGAAGACGTCCAGGAAATCCTTCATGAGCTTGATGTAGTCCTTCTTGAACTTTGGACTGAACGTCTTTGATAATTTTACCATATTCAGGTTCTCCTCAATCTCGATGTTGCAATATTCCACGTCCTCTTCTCTTGTAGTGGTCTTGGGGTTTTTAGCCACATCATTCTCATCAAACATATTTTCCAGTGGCACCAACACCTTTGGAACGATATTACTTTTTAGTTGTATTATGTCCCTTCCCATGATCCAGTTTCAGAAAGGGTCATCATTATTGTGTGCATCTGCACTCTCATCTTTGTCGTCACAGCATTCCTCATCAATGTTTGTATTAGAGAACTCATCTCTCATAAGGAGGAATCGTTCCACCTGTTTTTCATCATCAAACACTTGCCAATGTTTGATATTATCAGGCATTGTCGGCCTGTGCTTGACCTCGATTTCATATATTTTTTTTGGGAAGATGGGGATCTTAAAAAATGAGGCCAAGGTGGCCAACACATCGGTGATCTGATTTTTATCTCTGGGGATAGTAGATAGGTCATACTTTGAAAATCCTTTGAGGAGGTCCAAAGACAAAATTTTGTATGCTCTCAGCCTGGGGTGTTTGGTCTGATATACACCCTTTACCTGATTTATGATCAGCTCAGAATCTCTGCACACTTCTATCTTCTGTGCACCCAATTCATTCAAAACTTGTAAGACCAAGATTAGTGCTTCATACTCGGCCATGTTGTTAGTGAATTCAAACAGGAGCTTGTATGAGCACAGTTTTGTGCCTACTTCAGGGGGGCTTACCCATACATTGGCCCCAGCTCCTTGTCTGTTGACTGCATCATCAAAACTCAAGTTCCACACCATGTTTTCCATACAGTCCTTCAGGTCAGTTCACTCTATTGTTTCCCACACGCTTTCCTCGTCAACTTTCATGATGGTTATTGGCTCTTCCTCTTCAAAGCTCAGGTCATTGTAGAATATAGAGTAACCCACCTCAGTTTCGATGGCATATATAGGATGATATTTTGGTTGCGTCTTGCTACTTACCATGTATTTAAGAAGCACTTCTCTGTACAGCCTTTTGTCATGGACGAAAACAGGGATGGTGGTGTATGACATATCCATATGCAAAGTGCCCTTAAACTTTGCAGCCCACGACCTTGATAGCAACATGCCAAACTTTGGGGGTATGTCTGCAACGACTATATCCATGACCATGTTCTTAGCAGGGATTTGAGGCAACGACAGAACTAGGTCTTTGATAAGGCCCAAACAATTGACTTTCCTCAAATTAAAAGAGAAAAGGTCTTTGCATGGCCTGGTGATATCGAAACCCAGTTCATCCATGATCACCTTTGGCATGAGGTTATGTGATGCACTGGAATCTAGCATGGCATTATGTAGGGTCATTTCATAGACCTATAGACTGACGTAGAATGGAGGGACATACTCGGTATCATTTGTCTCTTCAACGTGCGGACCAAAAAGGATAGCGGGGTGATCATATTGGATATTCAGAGTATCGGGGGTCCCTCCCATTTTCAGCATATTAATGATTTGTTCTCAATACTCTCCCTTTCTAATAAGTTGGTTGAATGGGACATAGATTTTTATTTTCGCCATCTCATCTTCAAAATTGAAAGGAGGACAGGTTTTCTCTACCTCTTTTCCGCTCACCTCCCAGCCAGTCTCTGGAGATTTCTTAGGGACCTCCTCCTTCGACTTAGCCTTCTCCATCGCGTCCTTGGTCACACTATATAACCTTGGTTGGCTTGTGGAAGGGGTGTCAACTGGAGGCTTCCTTATGGGGTTCATTTGTTGCGACTCAACATGTGTGTCTTTTCTCTGGAGGTTGTACTTCTTCTAGAAATGCATGATGGAATTCTGATAGCCTTTCCTAAACTCTTCTATCTCCGAATATGATGCATAATATGTTTCGAGTGTCATATCATCATCTGTCTCCAACACGAAGTCGTCATTTTTTCTCATGTACTGATCATACTCACTCTTTTTCAAGAACACGCGTGGGTTTATGTCATCGCAACAATGCATCTGGTCATCGAACGTCTGGTATAAATCCTCATTCATGTACTTGTTTTGGAATGGAGGTATTTTATGCTGGTCACCTTGATCCCTCTTCTTTTTCTATTCCCTCTGTCTGATATGAGGGACTTGACCCCTTCTGAGGTTCTAATTCCTGGGTTGTGGGTCGTTTTGTTCTCAGGCAGCAGATCTATTTCCCATGGACATTCTCTCCATCAACTTCTCCATGGTCTTCATCATCATGTTGAATTTTTCATCTAAGGACCACGACGTCGATGGCTATACATCTCCCTGGGGTCTCTTATCACTTCGGTTGAACCTCAAATTTATTTTTCCCGACGCCATCATGTTTACTTTGACTTTGAAAGCGTTACTCATTATAGCATCTAGACTTGTTGATCTTGTTTCTCTCAAAAACAGGGCGAAATCATTGTCAAAGGAATCGACATACCACAACTGCGCAGCACCGGGGGGCGGCTTGACTTATGCAAGGATTGAGTTATACACCTTCAAGAAACGGGCTGAGAATTCATGTATTGTCTCTTTCGGTGCTTTCCTCATATTATTGTACTTTGTTAGTAGCTTCAAAGGGTTTTTCTTGTCCCCCCATCTATTCAGGAAAGACGTCTAGAATGCGGTGAAGTCTCAAATGCTCGCGGACGGGAGGGATTTGAACCATTTTCTTACATCTCCTAAAAGGCTCTATGCAAACAGACTCATTTTCACGTCTGCGTATTCCACCTCCTCCAGGTTGATGAAATCATTAAACCAGTTCAGGTGACTTTGGGCGAAAACATTTCCTTTAGTGTCGTAGACACTGATTCTCTGACTTTAATTCTAAGGTAAGTCATGTAACTGGGCTAGCAGGATGAGGGGGAGAATATGGCAGCCATGGATCTAGGAAGATTCATATTTTGATTGATATTATTTGATATCAGGGCTTGGAATTTCTTCAGGTCAAAAATGGTCTCATCCAAGCTGGTTTCTGACTTAGACCTGAAAAGGGTTTAATCAAATAATTCATCAAAATCAAGGTCATCGATGCTCTGATCACTGTCTTTGGGTAAGGATAGGCTTATGTCCAGGTAGTAGAATGGGTTCAGTGCTTTCTCTCTAGTCCTGTACAGAATATTCTTGGGGTCGTACACAAGCTCTGTGGATTTTGGGTTTGGATTGGCTCTAGTATAGATCGTCTTTGGAGCCAGGGTTCCTGAACTGCGCTACTTGGAGCTACTCATATTTTGGACTGGAGTCGCCAAGGTAAGGTTTTCAGCTGGCATGAATTTTTATCCCTATATTACCCTCAGGGGTCAAACTGCAATGTTAGTCATTCTCCTAGGGAAAATCTATTCAGTTTCATCCCCAGAAGTGCCGCCAGAATGTTAGCACTCTGTAAATCTGTTCAGCTAATAAATAGAAGAAGAAGGTAACATTTTCAACCAACTTTGAGACTCAAAACTGGCCTTTTGGATCTGAAGAGGGCTCTCTCAGAAGTCACGGTCTCCTCACAGAATATGGCTTTGAAAGCAGTGGCTAGATTTAACACCTTTGATAAAACGGGCTCTGGTTATATTGGTGCAAGAAAGTAAGACTTGGGCTATGGAGTTGATTTGAGGGAATGACAAAGACAAATGACTCAGTGACTGAAATTTGATAGGATAAAGGCTAATCAAGAAATAGTCTTCAGTGAAAAATAGTAATGTGTGGCAAAGAGAAATTACAAGAAGTAACTCGGAGCACCCCGGCGGGCGAATTCGGAGTCAACTTTTAGAAGAAAAACGTTCTGTCTAAATGGCACGAACAAGGGGCATTGCACAGCAAATCCACAGGTTCAAAAATTCATTCTGAATTAGACAGAAAAATATATGAATAAAGATAACGGGAAGAACATATGCAAGAAAGGGAAAACAATACATCCAACTAGTACAATTAGAATCTTTTCATCAAAATTACAGGACTTTTACATTAATTTTCGGTCGAACTCAAATTACATGCAATAGCTACTGTCTATACCAATTTTTCCAACCAACCTAGCTTACATAAAAAATATGAAATATATAAACAAGGGTGCCACCTAGGCCGCCCTTCTTTCTAACTGCTACCCTAAAACTAGGAAAACCAAGTAGCATGCGTTGGAGACTCTTTGCATGCCCTTTTCCAAAAATAGACAATAATCATGTTTGTTTACACATAACTGTTCACAAATTCTCCACGAGGATCCCATCATCGAACATGTCTCGATATGAGTAAAAGATGTGTCAGTGTTCCCCTTCGATCAGATGTCTAAGTGGGCAGGTGTCTGACGGGAACTCGCTATCTGCTATAACAGCTTTGCTTTTTGTTGCGCGCTCATTTGTTGGGAAAAATGTGTGTGGAAAATGGTTTTTTTATTTTTACAGTCGTTATCAAAATGGTAGAGTGATTTGGGGAAATGTGTCTTTAAAAACTGCCAATATTTTTCTTATGCTTTCGAATGCAAAGACGAACACTTGCTAAACTTTCTTTTTTTGTGCACGGGCTTCCTTCTTGGTCGCTTCACATTCACTGGAATGATGTGTATGCCCTTCCTCCATCAGTCTCTATTCTTCTCACAGTTGTAAAATGGTGTCTTGTGCCTCTCTGATCTGTCTTTTAAGCCATGCCATGTTCTCTTCACAACCCTACGTTGTTGACGCTTCCATAGTCTTTGTCGCTAGTTGTCACCTCAACTCCATGTTTTCCTCATAGAGTTCATCGATAACCAGCTTTTCCTGATTTAATTGTTGAGATGGATTTTGATCATTCATTCTTGTGATATCTATTTTCCTTATTCTACTTCTGCCTTTGTAGCTCGATCCTCCAGTAGGCTCTAGCCAAATGGCGCACATGAGTAGTTCTTCAACCACCGATCTGGAATGCGGCTCTTCTGAAAATCAAGCTTCCATAGCTTCCTTGTTCTTCCTTGGCCTTCCCCTTCTCCCAATCATTTTTTGTTGAGGAGAGAGGGATTCTACTGTCTTCCCTTCCTGTGCAATTATTTATGCTTCAAGTTTCACGCAGTTTGATCTGGTCTTCTCTGTGGGTAAAGGAATGACTCCTTTCACGTCCTTGGGGATGCCTGATGCAGGTGAGAATGGCTCCCAATTGTTTTTGGGCTTGGACCTAGAAATTAAGCTTCTCTGTGTGCCTTTCCTTATGCTTTGGGAGGTCACCATGGCGCGACCAGTACGTATGCTATGTGTCGCGTATCTGGAAAACACACATGGGGGGGGCATTTTGATCAAACTGGACTGGCAAGGGGAATTGAAAATAGAGTGAGGACCTAGTTTCATGACTGAAAAGAATGTCAAGAATCTAAGATTTATAACGAGTCAGGCAGAAGAAGGAATCATGCTGGAGGACAGCGAATTCATGGTGACAATATTTTTTGAATCGAGTTCCAAGTTTTCCATGGAAAATCTCCACGTGTAGAATACAGATGATAAGGCTTGTTGGGCATGCATGATATGAATGCCATGATTTTTCATTCCCTCAGCATTCATGATGAACTAATAATAGTTGTTTTAATTTTCGATGTGACTTCCATTAACTACTTGACTCGACTTGTGGCACATAGAGACTGGATTCTTAACATGACTCGACTCTTTGGAAAAGACATACTTGTACCACTTACACATGTTTCTACTCTGACATCCTTTCCCATTTCCAAGGGCCAACTGGCCACTTGCTGACTTCGACCCCATGGGGCTACATACCTGAATTCACATGTTTGGGTGCATGGGTCGTACCCCGACTGAAAAATGACTCTAAATGGAAAGAAAAATGGCGGCGCTAACAGAACCCAAGGAGGCGCCTGATAATGATGCAAAATAAACACTTGAGGGGGTTCAATCGGATATTGTATTGGCGACATCGTTGGAAAATGATGCATATTTCATCTAAATGTTGAGTTCACTTTTTCGATCGACCAGTGAGGTTGTCTAAAGAATCAAGGATGATGCAAGTGAGATCATGGAAAACATAGGTCATCTTCTGTTGAAACGTATCACCTGCGTTCTTGAGTCCAAAAGGCATGACGCGATAAGCAAAGGTACCCTAAGGGTTAGTAAAAGCGGTTTTATACTGATCTGCTAGATGGATTTGTATTTGATTGTAGCTTAAGTACCCATCCATAAAGGACAGTGCCTCATGGCTGGCACAGTCATTGATTATTTGGTTGATAAAAGGGGTTAGGAAGTTGTCTTTGGGACAAGCGTGGTTGAGATCATGAAAGTATGTGCAGATGCGAATATTGCCCTATTTTTTGTTAACCGAGATGGGGTTGGAGACCCACAAAGTGTACGCAATGGGGTAAATGAACCTGACAACACGTAACTTGTCAATTTTGGCTTTGATGGTCACAACTTTGGATGGGTGAAGGGGGCATTGATTTTGATGAATAGGGGCGACATATGGTCAAGTGTCAATTCAATGTTCAACTATAGATGGATCGAGGTTGGGCATATTCATATATGACCAGGAAAACATATCCTGGTATTCATGAAAGAGAGATTTGTAAGCAATGAGTTCTTTAGCGGAGCATGTGGCACCAATGGTGATTTCTTCTACGAGTCCTGATTTAATGGAAATGTCAATTTTGATGGTGGGGGATATGTTGGCCATGTTTCCTTCCTAAAAATCATCTGGGGCAGGGATAGGTTTGTCGAACCAGACTATATGCCCTGAAGAAATAAAATCCTTGGTTTCGATTGCGCACATGGAGGCTTGGATAGGAGGTTGAAAGGCCTCTTGTAAAAGGAAAAGTGTTCGATGATGGAGTGCATTCCATGGGAAATCAAGGGTAGTGATTTCCCTTAGGATATCTTCATCGCAATGAAAAATGCGAGAATATAGGGGATCCTAGGAGGGGACAGGGGGAACTATCAATGGGTAAGTGTTATTGTCATCAAGTGGTGAAAACGTAGATGAGATATCATGTACAGGGTGCGAGGGCCCACTGGACATAAATTGAATATCCTGATATTGTGTATGGTACCTCGTTCGCTCAGGGACTGACGAAAAAATATATCAAATATCTATAATGTGAGCCTCAATAGGGAGTGGTGGAGAGAAATCTAGTCTAGATGTTTGACGTAATGAGGCTAATGCTTGCCGAAATTGAGGTAGAGTTGGGAAATGATGAGTGTAGTGTCCATATTCTAAATAGATGGCACAAGCAAATTTGGTCTGCAACCTTTTATTACATGTGTTTGAGGAATCTGTAGTAGAAGTGGATGTACTTGGTGGCATGGCGAGCAATGTGGTTTCTCTAGGGAGATGGATCAGATTGTGTAACTCGGGAAGAGGAGGACATATATTAGTGGGGTGTCCTTCTCTTTTGCATAGTGTGCAAGGAGGTTAAGCTCGGGAAGTAAGTGGATTTGTGGGCTTGTTATTCATTCGTCTGCCCCCAGTGGTGGTGGTGTTTCTACTAGTTCGGGGAGGGGGTGGTGTGGTAGGATCCTGTACTGGGATCTACATCAGTAATCCCTCTATCTGAGGAGGGAGAGATGGTGTAGGGACCATCGTGGGTGGATGGAGATACCATATAGGGATGCCAAGAACCATGTTTGGAAGGGTGAGAGTAGCAGCTACCTGGAATGCATGGACTTCAAGTGGGTGGTAGAAAAAGTGAATTTGGGTAATGGATTGGGGGATTGTCTCCCAAACAAGGATTTTCCCCTAAATGGGGGGGCAATCTGGGATAAGTGGTGTAGTGGGGTGCTCGAGGAACTCCTGAGGTAATAGTTCTCCAATTGGTGGAACTTAAATTTAGGGAGGGGACTTGGTGGAAGGAGTATTGTCTCTTATATTTGTTCCATTAGAAGATACTACACACACTTGTGTTGAAGGGTGTAGGAGAGGTGGTGCTCCATGATATTCCCCCAGCAAGGATGGGTCTTTGAAAATTCCAAGACCCATGTCAATGACCAAAAAAGCATTTGATCTAGTGTAGAAAAAGGGGAGAATGTTATCAATGTTGGTGGAATGATTAGGCTCGTAATGTTTAATTTGGTCGATGGTGATGATTTTCCTATTGTGGGGGAACATCATCATTTGAAACGCAGAAGAGGGACCACTTTCATAGCGTACATGTAGCTACGTATGAATAAGATATTGTAATCAAGTGGGGCATCGATAACTTCAATGTTGATGAGAATGGTTTTTCCCCCAAGTTATTTGGGGACATTTGGAAGAGCCCTTTGGAGATGAGGGTCGACCATCATAAGCTTTCAAGGTGATGGAAGATGGTACTAGCTCAAGTGAGACAAGTTTTTTCCATACTACTTTGGACATGATGCATGTGGATGCACCTTCATCGATGATACATTGATGAACTGTGATGTTCCATATCTTAACTGGTATCTGAAAAGATACCAGGGTGAGGAGGCGTGGTTCTCCACTATCTATATCAAAGGTGATGAGTCTACTATCAACTGGGTCAACTGCCCCCAAGGCGGAAATCAAGGATTTCCTTTGAGTTGGGAAGGTTTGGAAGACCTCCAATATAGACATGGTTGCATGAGACTATGCTAAGTTGTAGACCAGACTATGGTTATGGGTTTCCATAGCATGAGGGTTATGTACATTCTGTCGTAACAACATACGAGGTATGCGAGGGTTTGGTTCAGTGTTAGGGAATGGAATCATCAATGGTTGTCCGGCTATAGCTGGAGATGCTTCTGAGGTGGTTGGGGTAGATTCATAGAGGACACCATATTGTCGACATCTTATTTTCAAAATAATATATTCTTCATTGGTAAGGAGGATATTGTGATCATCCAGATTTCTAGGTTGATTGAGACATGGGTTTTGATACTACCCCATTTGGGGTGGAGCAGGGTGTACCTCCTATTGGGTATTAATCACACCTTGGTGTGGGATGGGGTTTTACAAAACGGTCGGAGGTGGTTGTTTCAAATACTATTGTGGGGCCTTCTGAGGGGCAGGCAGTGCTGGAGGACGTTGCACATTCATGGATTCTTTCATCCATTTGAAATCGGAAATTTGGGGGTAATGGTGAGTATAATGTCCATACTCACTACAGAGAGTGCAAGGGAATTTAGTTCAGAATTTATTGTTTTTCCCTTGTTGTGGTTGATTATTATTGTTTCCCCCTTGGGGTTTTTGGTTGCCCTGATTCTAGTTTCCCCCAATGGGATGGTTTTGTTGGGGGTTATTTCCACCTGGTCCTGGGTTGTTGTTGTTTCATTTTTTCCCTTTCTTCTTGGCATTATTCGGTGGATGGGTCGGATTTTCTGTATTCAATTGTTTAGAATTCTTAAGTTGTTGAATGGGAGAGGGTTGAAGAAATTTAACATCATCTTGTGGTTGTCCTGGTGGAGGAGAAACCAGTTGTGGAGGACTAGGAAATGGAAAATATGGATTGTTTTGTGGAGATGATCCATATGGCATGGAGGAGTTTGAATTACTTCCACTATTGTTGAGGTTGTATGCAGAGGTAGAAGGTGAGATCCTACTTGGTTGAGAGGCCGAACGCATCATGGATATTGGTGAGGGTCCACCTATTGGTGGAGGGGTAGCAACAGGATATGAATGTTGGTGACTGGGAGGAGGGTAATAAGACATCCCTCCATATGGTGGCGGATATTGAGGTGCACCATAAGTGGGTGACAGGTGGCCATAAGGGTTGAGATGGTTCATATAACCAATCAACACATTCGCAGTGTGGGACATCCCAGGTTTGTCCTGGCCAAATGATATGGGTCGGGGTGCATCAGGAAATACTATGTATAAGTAACATGACTGAGCATAGATAATTTTGAACTATTGGGCCTTGCTAATGGCTTCCTCTTCTGACTGGGGAAAAGTGGATGCTACATCCTTGGAAATAACAGAGACAAGTGATTTGAGAAACCAATCAAGACATTGTTGTTTGGTGGTTTTTTCTTTACATAGACTATGTCACCAATGCCATTCATGGATGTGGTCGGCTATATGGATAGTAGTGGTTTGTTTGAACTAAGAGAGAAGTTCCAAGCCAGTATCATGACGAACTGGTAGTTGGAAAAATGACAAAAAGGCCTTGGCCAATGATTCAAAGGTCACATGGGACCCTGATTTTTCGTCCACATACCATTTGGTTGATGGGCCCATGAGATTTATTTGAAATAACCTCAAGCAGATGGAATCGTCCAAGATTTTGTTTGAAGAGAACCATAAGTGGAAGGTCATAACATGGTTGGCAAGATCTTCCCCTATTTTTCCTTCAAATTTTGGAATATCTGAAGGTAGTTTGGTAGGCATATTGGGCCATGTGGGATCATGTAAAATGGGATCATTCATGAGTTTGGTAAAATTAGGAATTTTTAGGGATTCCAAGTATGGCATAGGAATATTTGGTGTAGGATTAGTTCCATCCATTGTGTGGGTAAGTAGTGGACATGTCCCTTGAGAGGGATTTGGTGGGGTTGTAATTCTTGAGAAGAAGTTTGACCCCTGCCTCCTTGTCAAGGAGAACTAATGGATGTATGGCCTTGGGAATTGAACCCAAGAAAAGTGGAACCAAGAAAATATGACCCCAAAATAGTAGCACTCACGGGGTGTAATATGGTTGAGTTGATGAGTTGGCAATACTAGGGACTCCTCCTAGAATGGGAGGGAGATTTTGCAAGCATCTGGATCGATGGGGATTCTATGGGTCCCCTATGGTTTCTAACTAGCAAAGTGAATGTGTGAGAATGGTGAAAAGAGATAAATAAATGAACAAGATATTTGTATACTTTTTTTCCTTCACAATATAGTATAACTCACAATTGTATGTAATCAAATGAGCATCATGCATAAATCAACTGTAAAATAAACAAGCATGTGGATAGGTGGATTTTTTTCGCGTGGGGGAACAATAAAAAAAAATGCTTGTGTCCTAAAAGACGTATCATCCATCCTCTCAATCAGTACTACGCCTTCCAATAGCACTCAACAATGGGGACTGAAGCCACCGGAAGAGGAACTAGTGAAGGTTGAATTAATCAGTTATAATGAGGGGTAGAGGGTGCATATCCCAAAAGAGCTAGTGATATTTCCCAATAGCCACACAAAATATGATCAAGGTGCGATTGTAGCCCACAATCACTACATGGGTAGATATCCTAAGTTTTGTCAACTAAGTACCTCAGTCAAAGTGTGACATTTATATTTTTGGCATCATAAATGGGTCACGGGTTGGATGCCCTCACAAGAGTTGGGTGACTCAAGGAGGGATGCGCAGAATAATCGGACCTCAGCCTTCAACCCTTCTCGGGTATCTCCCTACCTTATGGTGTGGTAACACTCGGCTTGGAGGATTTGAAATTTCCCTATTTCTCAACTTGTATTGTTTGAAAATGTGAGAACCTGATAACAGGGGGTTATTTGGATGCTTACCCCCGAGATCCTACCTAGACTAAAAATTTATTTTGGCACCTCTTGTGGAGGAAAATTTAGTGCGTTTAAAAAAAAAATAGATCTAGTGGGCTGAGAGACTGGGTTCATGGACCAACCTCGTTTGATTTAATTGGGTGTGGATAGTTTCCAAAGAAGTAGTTGGATCTTTTAGAATTCCTTTGGAGAAAACCTCCTTCGACCTCCACTTTTCAAATAGAAATTATGTGTGTGAGGAGTGACTTTGTGTGCAAGAAAGTGACAAGTGTGAAAATATTTTAATAAGTTAAGTGAGATTGCAGTATGTGGACTTCATGTGGTCCTTACAAATATTTTTTACCTATCTTACTATATTTCTTTGGTACAACCTTGCGGAATATTTAAATCCCTAAAGAACTAGCAATGTGGACATATGAGTCCTTACAAATCCTTTAAACTCCCTAAAATGTTGTCTATACTAAAAAAGATTTTAAACTATCCTAGATTGGTAGACATGTGGTCATGTATGGGCATGTTACTTTAATATTTAAACTTCCCTAGATTGTGGTCTAAACTAAGAAAGCATTTTAAGAAACTATCCTAATATTTGACAACATGTGGGCATGTATGGGCCTTACAAAGCTTTAAGATGGTTTCAAAAAACTAAGAGAAACCCTAAGAGGGATTTTTCCTCTCCTAAATATTTTTTAAGGGAGATGAAATGTACCTTTAACCACCTTTCTTATTCCCAAGATCACACTAGGGTGTGGGGGAAGAGCATACTTGAGGGTCAAAGTTAACTCCTAGTCCCAATTTGAGTGATTTGTTTATGAAAGCAATAACTTCAATCTTAAAATTTTACAAGCCAAATGAACCATCCATGTGGAAACAAAGAAAAAGAGGAGAATAGTCATTCCTTTTACCCCCCTAAGTGCCTATGTTAGCTATCATTTCTTATGGGAAAGGATTCTAAGTGGAGTGTAGTTTCCTTACAAAGTGCATGAAAATAAAAATATGAAGGCTAAGGGCCCTCAAACCATTCATAAAAACCCTTACAATTTTGAAAAACTGGACTTGTGCATGGGTTACTGCTCTGGGAGATGTGTAGAGAGTGCACAATACACATAATGCACAGAGTAATGAGGCATGTTTCATGCATCGTGTGCAGAATGAGCGTTTGTGGGAAAGAAAAGTCGTGCACTTCCTGTCACACGTTGGTGGAGAAATTTCCAAGTGAAATACTCCTTCCTCAGTTCTGAATTTTGAATTTGGTAGGTTGGGCTAGGCCATTTTTGGTACCTGCAAGACAAAAAAATCAAAATGAAGTGCTCTCAAGGCTCAAATAGGGAGGAATTTGATATCGATCCCCAGTATGGTCATCAATTTGTTGTGTTGGTTTTTTCACTTGGGTGAGAAAAACAACAACACTTGCATGTCTAGATAATCCTTCTAGATAAGACAGAAGTTTGTGAGTGGGTTAGACAAACCAAACACATATGAAAACAAAGAAATAAACTAAAACAACTAAGAAATAAATGTTAGAAATCTTGAGAAACTTAGAACCATGAAAATCAAACAATGACCAACATAATGCTACCAATGGATCAATAGATTGGTAGGAAAAACATCATAGAGAAAGTTAGGGACTTATGAGTCCCCTCTTCCTCCTTGGGAGGGCTCTTGAGTTCCCTAATTGAGAGATATCCACTCCTTAAAATGGAAGAAATGATAAATCAATAAAAACAATGCCTATTCCCTCAAGAGGTGACTAGAATGGCCTATTGCAATGGTGCTTGAAGGATTCAAAGAGAAAAGAGGATTCTCAAAGAAGAATTCTTGTAGCATAACAATACCTTGAAGATCTTGGTTTCTTATCACACCCATGGCTCTTATTTATAGCATTCATACATGGAAAAATGTAATTGGTTCATAGTGTGAACAAGGGGCCTTTTAGGGAACCCTATATCCCTTGACCAGGCCCCAAGGTAGATTTCACTCAGATATGAGTGACAAATCGTGTTAGGGGTTAGACTAGAAGTGGTTGAGGGGGCGACAAGATCCATAAATGCATCATTCATAGAAGTGTGCGGATTTTCTTGTATACAGTTGCGCATTGTGCGCACTGAGGGTTGTGTTGGCCCATGCATATTGTGCACTATGCATGTGCTTCCTTTGGTAAATTTGCGCACTTTAATTTTTTACCCAATTGTATAGTTTTTTTCCTTCCGTATGCATTTTGGTGTTGTAGGTGGACTACTTGTTGTTGGCATTGATGTGTTTCTTCAACCATTGTGTGCAATGTTGTGGACGATTTTTAGTGATAACACACATGATGAGATACCTTAAGGGTACATTGGACTATGGCCTCTATTATACTAGATATTGTGACTTCAGATTGTATGGCTATACTAATTCAGATTGGGTTGAAATGGATTCAAATGGAAAAATCACTTCAGGATGTTGTTTCAGTTTGGGGTCAGCCATGACTTCATGGAAAAGCAGAGAGAAATATAGTATTTCTCTCAGTATGGCAGAAGTGAAGTACATTGCATCATGCTCTGCCAGATGTGAAGCCATATGGCTTCAAAAGTTGTTGAGAGGTCTATTTGACCTATAAATGGATGCTATCATGATCTTTTCTGATAACGAGAGTTGCATAAATATGAAAAAGAAACCAATGTTCCACGATAAGATGAAGAACATTGAGATTTGATACCACTACATTCGTAATATGGTACAGAAGGAAGCTTTGAAGCTCTAGTAGTAGATGTGTTGAGTAAGCCTTTGTCTCGCGTGAATTTTGAGTAATTCAGATACAAGCTTGGTGTAGTCTGAAAGGACTTCCCTCGAAAGGGGGAGTGACATTGATGATACTATGGTATCATGACCACCAGTAGGGAAACTCGTTAGGATTTATATCCTAGGGGATTGATCATCCCTGGACAGATCTCATAAGGTCTGGATGGACGGTCTATCAGAGTGCCTATGTATATATATACTTGTTGTGGTCAATAGTGTGGAAACTCATTAGGATTTATATCCTATGGGATTTTATTATCCCTGGACATATCCCATAAGGTCTAGATGGATGCTCTATTTGAGTTCCCATTCTTGTCGTTGTTGTTGTTGTTGTTTTTTATGCTCCTGTCTCATTTTGTTTCCATTGATGTTGTTGTTCCAACTTCGTGTTGTTGATTTTGTTGTTCTAGCTTCATGATGTTGATGTTGATGTTATAGATTCATGTTGTTGATGATGATGATGTTACTCTAGCTCTGCACTGCAAATGATTATGATGCTCAGTTTCTACTAATGTTCATGATGAGAAAACTTCTGATGATTTATATATATGATAGACAGTGTTCCAGATGTTGATGACGATGTCTCCTCCTCTTGATTGCGTATTGAGTCCAGTCAATTTTTATTGATTTTGTCAGTAGAATACCCTTCTTGTTAAGGGGGAGTTTTGAAATATTGTAACTTTGAAGAATATTCTACCTAAGAGGGAGTGTTGAATAATCTTATTATATTATATTTATTAATTAGGCCCTATTGTTCCTTTGTAAAAGTTGGCCCTTTGTGCCTTGATAATTAAATTTTAATTAAAATAATAAAGTGATAGGTCATCCTAGACCTAATTAAGGGAATCTAGACTACTATTTATAAAGGAGTCTAGCACCTCATTTACACACACTCGTGCTCTGCAACAAGAGGAAAAAATGTGCAATTCTTGGAGGAGTAGTTGTTGCAATTGGGGGTGACGCCAAGGAGGGTTTTGATATATCTCTTGGTATCTCTTGGTTAAGTAATGCACTACTCTTTCCTAGTGAAGGAGTAGAGGAGGATCTTCTACTTTTTTTTGGTCGATCTATATTGAGGAATTTTTTGTTGGGTTTTCTTCCCCATGAGGGTTTCCCAAGATAATATGTGTGTCTCTATTGTTTCTATGACTTCCTCTCTTTTAGTGATCTTATTTATGCAGCTAATGTGCTAAATGATTATAATAATAAAGAAGAATCGTAACTGCTAGTTGTATAAGTAAAACATCAACAACAATAGGATCCACTCACAACACTGGCAACCTGGAAGGTAAACTAGGAGGATGAGGAAATCCTCAAGGTGTCTCAGAAACATACCCCAAAGTCACAATGGATAAAATAGCATCCAACATCCTAGATAGTCCCTTCAGGATTGATTCTACAACTAATGTAGTTATAGGCTCTCATATTTCTAAAACTCCCAATCCCAAATATCAAGGTTACCCAGGGAATCCTATTGAATATCTTGATCACTCTATTCAATCAAACAAATCCTTAGCATTATAGGAAACCAAGTTTCTCGGTATGGGTGAAGAAGTGGAAGCACTGAAACAAAAAGGAACAGACACATTTTAGTTTCCTATCCAAGACTCAGAAGGCACAACTCAAATGGAAAGCACTCCAGCCTCTTCCTTGCCCAACTTCCAACACATGGCTAAGGAGGATCTAGATACATTCCTTTTTTAATTTGATTTCTTGTGCCAAAGTTATGACTACTCCATAGACATCCAAAAGCTTAAGTTGTTCCTAGATACTCTAAAGAAGAATCACTCTGCTAGTTCATGGAGCTTGAGGGGAACTCTATTAAAAAATGGGATGAAATGAGGTAAAACTTCTTGAAGAAGTAGTCCATGATTATTTTAAGGTGAGGGATATCATGGAGGAAATTTTCAAAATGACACAAATGGATGAATAAATCCTATAAGACTATATTGAAGGAGTCCAGTATAATCTAAATAGAAAAAAACAAAATTCATCGGACCTTGAAACTTTGTGCATTATTCTCCTTTGGGAAATTAGGGATGACTTCATAGATGTATTAAATATCATGGGATATGGAGACGTGTCCTAGTTGACATACGATGAAATTTGTGACCTAAGTAGGCATTATTCATGTAGAACTACAAAATATGGGAGAGGCCCTAGAGACATAGTTTCAAAGATCACTAGGACATCTACTAAAGAAGTCACTAGAGCAGAGACAAGAAATTTGTTGGATAATTTTAAAACTGACATTCTTATCTTTCCTCCTCAAACCCAAAAATATTGTACTCAGTCTCACTCACCACTCTAGCACCCACAACAACTACAATTACCATCCAACCATCCTCCATAGATACCATCAAAACTACCTTCCTATCCCATACCTAACCTGAATAATAAAGTAGTACATCCCTCCTACAATGATGAACTACCCCATTTTCCAACTTATGTCATTTATTCTATAGATTGTAAAGATATGCATCTACACTCAAGAAAGGTGATTCATGATCAAAGTACCCCCCTTATTCAGAAACAAGATGATGAGGAAAGTCTTACCGAGATGGATAATCAGATCACCAATTCCTCTTCAAATAATTAGGCTACTACTTTAGAACAACCACATGTAGGAGAATCAGTTCCAACTACCCCATATCCGGAAATAATATGTATATTAAAGTCCCCCACACAACCAAAATTCATTTTTTTAGGGGAACTTAGAAATGTGTGTGTTAAAATTCCCTTGTTTCAAGCCATTAAGGATGTCCCAATTTATGCTAAGGTTTTTGATAACTCTTTTTTGAGAATTCTAGGTAGGAAGAAGAAGGATCCCAAAACTATTTAGGTCATAGGGGAATTGGCTGATCTAATTCTAGGGAAAATATGTGTGGACAAATACATGGATCCAGGAAGTCCATTCGTTAATGGTAATATCAATAACACTTTCATTCCCAATAATCTTATTGACTTAGGGGCATCTATAAATATTATGACCGAAGGAGACAATTGAAAAGATTCAATTACCTAGTCTATGACCAACCCCTATAGTCCTTCAGTTGGTATATATATCTAAGGTAAATCCTAAGGGGATGCTTGAATATATAGTTGTTTTTGTAGATTCGTGGGAGTGCCTGACTAAATTTATGGTCTTGTAGCCAAAAGCCAACCTGGGAGGATATCCATTGATTTTCGGTAGACCCTAGTTGGATATTGTTGGTGCATATATTAGCTTCATATCATGGGATATGAAAATCTCTCATGGAAGTTACACTAAAAATATTACCCTTTATCCCCCTGCCAAACCTTCTTCTGACTTGGAGAATCCTCCTTGGCTTGAAGATAGTGATGAGGAAACCACCTAGCCTATATTGACTCTTTACCAAGCCTCAACCTTTAGAGAAGACACTAAGGATTATTTTATTTGTACCTACATAGCACATCCTCACATAGCCAACCATTCATCCCTTGGGAATATCTTGTGGAAAAATTCCCAGGAGACTTGCTCGCTAGTTGAATTGACACAATGGTTTCCTTAGATGATATATCTAAGAATAATATCTTATCAGTTGAAATTCATCTTGGGGAGAGCTTGAACATTAATGCTAAACTAGAGCCTTCTCAACAAGAGAAACTTATCAGGATGCTACAAAAGCATAGTAGTGCATTTTCCTGGGACTATACTAATATGAAAAGGATCCATCCTAATTTGTGTACTCGTCACATATATATTAAGGAGGATTCTAGACCCATTGGGTAGCCTCAGTGATGGATGAATCCTACTCTAAAGGACATGGTAAAAGAGGAGCTTCAAAAGTTGTTTGATGTGAATTTCATTTATCCAATTTCCAACAATAAGTGGGTTTCACCCTTAGTTATTGGGCCAAAGAACATGGTAAATGGCATGTGGGTGTCAACTATAGATAATTGAACAAGGCCATCTTAAATGATTAATTCCCCTTGCCATTCATTTATCAATTCCTTGACACCCTAGTAGGAAAGAACTATTTTTCCTTTCTGAATGGATTCAATGGCTACAATCAAATCCAAATCACCCCTGAAGACCAAGAGAAAACCACTTTCACCTTCCTTGGGGAACTTATTCTTACCATGTGATAACATTTGTATTGTGTAATGATCCATCTACCTTCCAAAGGGATGTCCTCGGGATATTTTCTGACTTGACTAATTATTGTGTGGAAATTTACATGGATGATTTTACCGTATATGGAGATACCTCTGAGGAATCCTTAAATAATATTGAGAAAATCATGATAGGATTTTAGGAGACAAACCTTTCTCTCAATAATGAGAAATTACACATGCTCCACACTGAGGGAGTTGTGTTAGGCCACCACATATCAGTTGTAGGAATCCAAGTGGACCCTACTAAAATAGAAGTCATTTTCATGCTTCTAGGTCCAACAACCTAGAAAGATGTCCATAGTTTCCTAGGGCATGCAGGATACTATCAAAGATTCATATAAAAAAATACTAAGATAATATCACCCCTATTTCAATTACTTACAAAAGATGTAGAATTCTACTAGACTTCCCAATGTCAAGTTGCATGTGAAGCCTTGAAAGAGAAACTATCAATTACACTGGTCCTATAGGTCCCAAACTAGCCCCTACCTTTCCATATTTCTACAAATTCTTTGGATATATCTATTGGAGTTATGTTGGGTAAGAAAGAGGAACAAAGACCATCTGACATCTATTACATCAGTAAGAATCTCACTCATGTTGAACAAAATCATACTATAACTAAGAAAGAGTTTCTTGTTGTTGTGCATGCTATTAATAAATGTTTTCATTACATTATTGGTTACCCTGTGTCTGTGCATACAAACCAATTTTCCCTATGTTATCTCATGAATAATCCTATCACTTATGGCCAAGTGACTAGATGGATGCATTTTTTACAGTATTTTGACATTTAATCCTTGAAAATCCTAGGAGAGAAAATGTGATTGTTGATTTCCTCTTAAGGCTCACTAACGAGGGAGAATTTATTCTTGTAGAAGACACTTTTCCAAACAAACATATATTTTCTTTGTCTACTAACACACCTTGGTTTGTAGACATCGCTAACTATCTGGATGCAAGGAAGCTCCCACAACATTTGTCACCAAGAGAACGCTAAAGGGTCATCTGACAGAGTGTTATGTACTCATGGATCCAAGGGTACCTCTTCTGCACTGGTCCATATCATATTATCCAACATTTTGTTCGAGAAGATGAGATATAATATATTCATAAAGCCTACCACAATGAACCTTGTAGGGGTCACTTCACTAAAAAAAGAACTGCAAATAAATTATTTCATTTGGGGTGTTATTGGCCTACCATTTTCAAGGATACCAAGAAATATGTAAGAAGTTGTGACAAGTGTCAGTTGATGGTTCGACTAGTTCAATCCGATGAGATGCCACTACAACCTCAGGTTTTGGTGGAGCCATTTGAAAAATGGGCCCTTTACTTTATTGGGCCAATCAACCCACCATTAAGATAGAAGGTGTATATTCTAGTATGCATCAACTATGTGACCAAGTGGGTCGAAGCTAAGGATTTTCCAAGGGATACTAAGTAAGCAGTGGTTGACTTCTTGTACAAGGAAATTTTTGTTCACTTTGGGGTCCCCCGAGAAATTATTATCGACCAAGGGAACCAATTCACTTATCAGCTTATCCATTCTATCACTGAGAAATTTAAGATCAAGCACCATATGTCTACTCCACAGCACCCTTAAGAAAATGGATAGGTGGACATTACTAAAATGGTACTGGGGGAAATTATAACCAAGAAAATCTAGAAGCATCACAAGAACTAGGTTCATAGGCTCCCTAATCCCTTTGGAATTACCAAACCACCTAGAGGAATACTACAGGATTCACTCCCTATGAACTTGTGTATGGGAATCATGTGCTTCTTCCAATAGAATTTGAGATCAATACATTGAGAACTGAAGTGCAAGTGGGGTTGGATTTCTTAGAGACTCAACAACATTGTCTCAACCAAATCAATGAGCTTGACGAAATCCATCACTACAAGGAAAAGACCCTCTAGCGGAGGTTTTAGTGTTACGAAATTAGCAAAAACTCTCAAAAATACCTCTGCGAAAACATTTGTTTTTGGTAGCCGATGTTTTTGTGGAGATTATAATGGAAATTCATTATAAATAAAAAACATTGGGTGGGCAGAGGTTGTAGAGGATGTCTTTCTAGTCGGTGTGATTCATGGTATATACACACTGGTGTGTTCTCAAACATAAATCATCGATGCCTACATTACACCGAAAGCACCAGGCGAGTCCTAAAATATTGGGGCACTGATGCATTTATAAAAATTAACTCACTGATTGAATCTATGATACCAAGAATCAAGGCACTCTCTAACTTAAAGCATCGGTGCTTACAATTACAAGAAAGCATCGGGGTTGTCCAAAACAATTGGGGCACCGGTGATCTTATAAGTAATAAAGCATCGGTGCCTTAATAAGAATAAGGCATTGGAATAATATATGATACCATCACCGGTGCGTTAAAAAAAAAAACCCTGTCGGTGCATGATATTCAGAACGCACCGAGGCGGAAGTGGGATACAAAAGCATCGGTGCGTTCATTAATTAAGTGCACCAATAAAGGTTTTTTATTATTATAATTGTTGATTAAAATAGTATTAAGATCGATCTCGGTTCCTTGTATATTAGCACCAGTGCGAATTTAATTACGACACCGTTGTGTTTTATCTTGAAACGCATCAGTGTTTTTTATCATTAAACGCATCGATTGTCATTTTCTCTTTTTAGAAACAATGACCTATGACAGTGCACAATTATTGTTATTTTTTAATTCCATTGTTCATCAAAAAATTGACATATATCTTATAATAGAATTCATATAAATTAAATTTTGATTAGTGCATTTGGATATGATGTTTGGATTAATTTTTTATAACATCAAATTTCACATCTCTTCATTATAATATTTAATCATCCATATATTTAATCAGTGATGTAACATTTCACAACAACATTGGACAACGCAATAGAATAAAATAAAACATATTTTATTATATATGAATAATAAGCTCTTTGTCATACAAAATTGGTCGTCACTTATTGGTAACCCCTTGTCTTTCAATTGGGACACTATGTCCATTACATTAAAAAAAATGTTTTATTTTCACAGACAATTATTTCAAAAAATACAACTTGCATTGATATCCAAATATATTGATCATCATTTGTCACTGGATCTCTTGTCAATGCTCAAGCTACTTCCATGACTTGGGTTATTTGGTCAAATTTTTTGTTGATTGTATCGATTGTTTTCCTCTTCTTCAAATGATTCCATCTACAAAAATAAAAATAAAGTGTAATTAGTGTATCTACATTGGTGAGAATAATGAAAATTGAAATAAATAATATACATGAATGTAAATTGAAAAGCAACATACCATAGCAAGAATTGAGTCACGAATGATACACATTTTTTCAAAACCAAATGCCATGCCTTCTATAAACAACTCTTCTGTTGGAAAACTTTCATACTTTGTTTCCTACAAGTTTTATACCCCATAATAAATCATAGATTTAATATATATATAAAAAAATAAATAAATAAATAAATAAAAATAAATAAATAAATAAATTGTTCCATTAATTATAAAATGAGAGAAGTAAAACAACATAAGATACTTACAAACTCCACAATTAATTTTTGATATGCTAACATATACTCACAACCCTTACTTAAACCAATGTCAATAAATTCTTGTGATGGCTCTTCTTTGTATGTTAGCACATGTTTGAATACATTCAAGGATGGCTGTTGTAAAACAAATTAAAATATAAAAAAAAAAAATCTTAAGTTAATGTTATAAGGAAATAACAATTACTCACAAACTTTGCTATAAACCCTATTCTTCTTTGTCGTCATGTTTTGTGTGTTGAATGGGTTCTATTTTGTTTTCTTTTCTGCAAGAAAATACTTGAAAATTAATATTTAATGCTAAATTATTTATTTATATGTAGCTAATAGAAAATTTCAATGATTTCATACATTTGAATCACGTTGTTGTTGAGATGATTCCTCCTATGATGCAATTATGTCCATTTCTTTTACCATCTCATTGTACATTGTTTTCGACATTCCTACTGACATATTTTGGATATCATCTCGTTGATCCTTTGGGATTTTCGCAATCTTCCTGAAAAAAGTAACATGACAATAAACTATTTTTATATTGATATATGAAAACTAAATATAACAAAATTGATATTAATAAAGGAATGGTTTGTAGTAATATATACATATTCTAGAAAAGAATTTTTAGGAATATTACTTTTTGAATGATTATTTTTTGTTGTTGTATGTTTTTGCTATTGCAAGTCTGACAAGTCTTATTGACCATTGCTTTGGAAACGTTTCATGTAATTTAGATATAACTTGATTCTTGGAATCGTTGGATTGATTTATGTATTGTAAGTGGAATGTATGTCTATAAATTCATTCAACTATATCCCTCATAGTTTTGTAAAAATTTTACACCTTTCATTAACCTCTTGCACCACTCCATATGAGCTAAGGACCAATTCATCGTCATTTACATCTTCTATAATTTTTATTTTCTTAGGACGATATTTCGTTCCTTCGTTGTTGGTCCCTGTAGAACATTAAACATATGTGAAATAATAGATTGTTTGAAACATATTATCTAATGTTTTAAGTATATTATTAATGAAAATTCAAAAAAAAACTCAAGTTGAATAGATTTTTTTAATTCACCCGATTCTTCTTTTTGCAATTTTTCCATCAAGTTTTTACGCTCTTCTACTTAGATCACAAAGAATCTTATCGAGCTTCCTCATTTTATGGCTCTGCATGACACACATTAACCAATACATATTAGTTAAACTTTAATATAGTTCAAACATATTAATTTTGTATAGAATTTACAAAGAACTGTTCTTTTTAACATATTAATTTTGTATAGAATTTACAAAGAACTTGTATTTTTAACATATTAATTTTGTATAGAATTTATAAAGAACTTGTCTCTTTTTCCTTTTTGGATGTGTTATCATTGTGTCGATCAGAATTTTTGTTACTTAAACTATTCTCACACATTATTTTATCAATATATATCCTATACCATTCAATACACAAGCTATTAAATATATTTTATAAATAAATCACATAATTTTCTGCAAAAAAAAAAAATGTTTCGAGTGCATTTTCATAATATAAAAGTATCGGTGCGTTCCATATATGAAACGCACCGATATCAAAAATAGATTTTTTACAAAATATAAATTACAATGGGTGCGATATGTATCGTTATCAGCATCACTCCAATCGAAGAAGAAAGAAAAAAATGAAAAAAAAAATACCATGAACAAATAAAATTACACATCGATGAATGAATTCTTTTAATTATGTTGCAGCATTACCGGTGTGTTTTATCCAAAAGTGCACCGGTGCGTTAGATTCAATTAGGTGCATCGATTACCCAAAACAGTTTTTTTTTAAAACGTGACAGGGCCGAGAGGTTTTGGATCCAATGCATCACATGTCAAACGCCTTTTATATGGAAACATAAACCCATTAAATCTAAAATGCCTAAAATGAAAAGTTGTACTTATGAAGTGATAGAGGGAGTTAAACCCTAAGGTGAAATTTTGCAGTCACATAAGCAAGAAGAAGAAATGGTTTAAGGTAAGTATGAAAAAAAAAAAAATCTGAATTTTAATTAAATCTAAATAGAGATACAAATTGTAAAAAACTTTATTATTAAAATCAATAGTAAAATTTAAATTTTTTACTATGCAAGGTTTTAAGTGAATCATAAAACCCTTCAAATTTTGATTTCTGAAATAATTTTGTTGTTGAAAAATGATTTTGAATGAATCACTATACCCTTCAAATTCTCATCTTCTGAATAAGTCTCTTGTTCCAAAGTATTGATTTGTTGCTCCACAACTCGCCCCTGTATGTCTCTCTTGCAAATCTCTCCCCTATAAATTTTGGCAAAATAATAAAACATTGAATAGCTTAATACCCAGGAAATATTTTCTGAAAAGGGTTTTAAAATGAATCATCATAACCTTCAAATTCTGATCTTCTGAATAATCATGTTGTTCCAAAGTATTATGCTGCTCCACAATGCTCTTCAGTAAGGCTCTCTTGCAAATCTCTCCACTATAAATTTTGTTAAAATAATGAAACAGTGAATAGAATTTTACTATTTAAATGACTATATGAAATTAGATTTTAAATGTTCTCTCATTTTTCAATTGTAAAAATACAAAGTCGCATTGTTTTTTTTTTTGTTTTTTTTTTTTTTTTTTTTAGTTTTTCGAAACCCTGATGTGTCTATTAATATAACACACTGGTGTGTTTTTGTATACAATGCATCGGTGCGCTTAAAATTTTTGGAGCACCGATATCAGATAATTCTTTTTTATTTATTTACGAATTGATGTGACTCGTAAATAAATGCCCCAGTTCTTTATATTGTTATATACGCATCGGTGCATATTGTTTAAATAAGCACATCGTTATGATTTCAAAGTTATCTGAAGTTTTATTTGCATTCGAAATAGTATATGCATCTTAAATTATCTTTTAGAATGAATCCACATGACTTGTAGTATTCCATAGTATACATTTTCCGCTTAAAGTCGCCTTATTCTTAAAACTTTATTGTTGATTTTACTCAAATGCAGGGAGAAAAACTTATAATATCAAATGGCCAATTCTTCAAATTATAGTTCGTTCCATATTGCTCAAATTCCATCGTGGATTTCTCCCTTTCCATCTCTAGTAAGTTCAGATTTTATTTATATTTCGATTATCTAATTGAATTTTTTTTATCCTTGTCAATCTGAATAAAAATTTATCCAAATTTGCAAGACCCTGATTCAGAATCGAGTCCAGATGTAGATAATATTTCACCAATTCAAAAACATCGGAAGCTCTTATCAGGAGAAAAATACCGCAAGAAGTTGGTAGATGAAAATGTACAATTGTTTTATGTTGTCAATATTAACAATGCCATATTCCAACCACAATCTTGATTCAGCGACGGTAATAATTAATGTTGGGTATAATGTGATTTGAACAAACCAATTTCATTGTGATTACAAATATCATCGATGTACTAATGTTAAATATTTTTGAAATTAGGATTTTGATGATGAGAGACCTACCTATCATCTTCTGTTGCACCCCACTACAATGTCAAATCAAGAGAAGGTTGCAATAAGAGAACAACTCAGAGAGGAAGAATACCAAGAATGGTTGAATCAACCATCTATTAATTCCCACTATGTCCAAATTCACCAATTAGGAATGACTACAGGAATACTAGTTCTTCACAAGTTGGCAATGGAGTCAATGAAATAGAGGTTGGTATGGATGACTATTTATGGGATACAACTTCCATGGATACAATGTTGTTAGATGCATTCCATAACGATGAGTGAGGGGATGATGATCATATCATTGATACCTTATTTGAAATTATGAAATCTGTTTCCACCACCCCTCTCTTTGGACCTAGTCAGTCAAAGTCTATCCAGTTGGGGACAACAATGTTACTGTACAACTTGAAAGAAAAGTTTGGCATGTCAAACGCATGTTTCTGAGCAATATTGAGGTAATTGACCATCATTAAGTCCCTTATAATTTGAGAAATATTGTCACACAATCAACATTAAAAACGATCGATTTTATGAACATTAAATGACATTGTACATTTCTATTACCCACTAACTGCAACTTATTCAAAGATAAAGTTCTTTCGAGTGATAATGTCTATCCTGGTAGTTGTGAAGAGGTAAAGAAGATGTTGAAAATATTGGGTGTTGAGTACATATCATATCATGCATGTTCGAATGATTGTATTCTATATAGAGGAGAATATGCAGACAAATAGATATGTCTGAAATGTGGGCATGACAGATATCATAAATCAAATAAAAAGGGTAAATCACATGGTCCTCCTCATAAGATATTGAGGCACATGCCTATAATCCCAAGGATTCAAAGGCTCATTCATTGCAAATAATTATCTATGTTGTGAATATTGTATGCATCACACATAATTGAGTCAGGAGTTATGTGAATCTCAATAGATTCAATAGTCATGAAGCATATAGAGGATAAATGGCCTAAAAAATTCAAGGATGAAGTATGAAATTTATGACTCAGCATAGTCATGGATGGTGTCAACCCATATTCCCTCCAAAGCACCAACTACTATGTTTGTCATGTAGTAGTGATCAATAACAATATCCCCCCATGGTTTTTCGTGAAGAATGAACATCTTATGTTGGCTCTTATAGTCCATGGTAGAAGACAAGTGAAGAATATGGATGTCTACCTACAACCATTGATAGATGAATTGAAGGAATTATGGGAAGGGATACATGTATACGATGTATCAAGACCCATCGCAATAAAGAGGATTTTTATGTTGTAAGGAATATGTGCTTACACCACACATGATTATCCAGGCTTAGGAGTTTACTCTGGTAAATTATATGTTTATTGATTTGTTTATATACGTAACAATATTTTTTGGCATATTTAATTCGTTGTGATTTTTCTTATCTTTGACACTAACATGCTTTGTATACATTAATAATTTTGTAGGTCTTGTAACAAAAGGCTATCATGGATGTAAATGTCGTGGACCTTCTATGAAGGCTAGGTGTTCCAACCACCTATGAAAGAAAGTGTCTGACTTCTCCAGGGTATTCCTCCCAGAACAACACCCTTACAAAAGAGAAACATTCACTTTCAATTGTAAACCATAGAGAACCCAAAGGCCTGCAATAATGACACCAGCTGAATGGCTTAGAGAATATGAGAGAGAGAAGGATAAGGATATTACATAAATGTTCGATTCAAATGGGGAGCCTATATTCGATGATCCAGAATTCTTCGACACCTATGTTGAGACATTTCCCATTGGGATGAAAAGGAAATATGTCTTTTATGAGCTCCCATATTGAGAGCATCTTAAGATTTCCCACTTACTAGATCCCATTCATATATTTAAAAATGTTTCATCTTCTTTATGGAGGCGCATATCATCAAAATAAAGTGACACATTGGATGTTAGGAGATATCGTGTTTCTTCGAAAAGTAAAAAGAAACATTGGCCAAGAAAAGAAAGTAGAGGAGAGGTCGATCCCTCTTGGTATTTAAATCAAGGTGGTGTCTCATGGATATTGAAGAAAGTTGATCTTTCTTTGGCAAAGGAAGTTATATTGGGTGTGAAGGTGCCTTCTTTATATGGGTTTTCACTACAGCGCAGCTTCACTTGGAAGACCATTTTTCAGGGTTAAAATCACATGACCATTTGAAACTTCTAAGAGTACGTATGTCAAAAAAATGATTTTAGTATTTTTTTATAAATTCATGCCATGGGATAAGACACAATTAATTTGGTATGTGTTTACTTTGTAGTTTCATTATCCTTTGCTCGTGTGTGGGCGTGTGAACCATGAATTCCCCGAGGACCTATGGCATGTCATATCTAAATTATCTGCATGTGTACGTTGGATCACATCAAAGGAGATTCATATGGCTAGCATTCCACGGTGGTGTCAAGAGATAGTTGAGTTTCTTTGTATGTTTGAGAAGGAATTGCCGACAATTTTCATGGACTTGTAGTTTCATCTTCTAATTCACCTAGAATATGAGGTTGAATTAGTCGGAGTGGTCTCTTGTCATTGGATGTTATTCTTAGAGAGGTACATGAAGAAACTAAAAGGATTTGTTCGACAAAGGGAAAACCCGAATGGGTATATGGCAAAGGGGTACATATCATATGAGTCTTTCTATTATGCCAGTGAGTACGTCAAACAGATCAACAACACACCAGGTGTGGTGATTTTGGATGACGAAAGGGATGAAGACAAAAGAGAAGGGGAACTTTTCCAAACGAATGGAAAAAGTTGCTTGATAAAGTGTAAGTGACTTATCATTTGTCAAATTTCTACATGGTAACTATTCACAATGAACTTCATAATGTATGTTTTAATTTGATACGTACTATACGTCATTTTGACATCATGAATACACACACACACACATCATCGAATTCAGAAATTGATTCCATCAATAAATTCATTCTTTACAATTCGGAGGCAACATAGTCATGGGTCGCATTGTACGAACAGAAGAGGAGTAAATGGGACAGTGACATGAAAGAATTTAAATGGTTGAATGGTAGAAGCTTGCCTTATCCTGATCATTTAAAAGAAAATATTCCAATTATATGCCCCAACAGTTGGGTTGTTGACCAAGTTAGAGAGAAATATGGTGCACCTGGTCATTATTCGCGTGCTAAAGAGGATGCACTAAACATAGGGATTGGGTGTATCAACTCGGTAATAATATATGTGTACAAGTTTAACTTCATAATGCACCTTTGAATTGTAACATCTATATTTTATATTTTATTGGTCGTATTATTAGACACATGACACTGTTATTTTTTCATTTTTTTATAGGTGCATTTGTTCCCATCTATGTGTGCATATGGACATCATTTTCACACAAAGGATGTCGATGATAGACGCATGACACAAGACTACAGAGTGGAAGTCAAGTTAGACCAATCTATTTGTGCTAGCCATCGTGATCAAAACCTAATACGGGGGATGTTAGGTTATGTTGGAAAGATACAAGAGATCATTCGAATGGACTTATATTCTTTCCAATGTGTTATTTTTAGGTGCACATGGTGGGACACCTTTGATCAGAATAATGTAAAGGAAGATCGTGATAGTGGGATGATATGTATCAACTCTATAAAGATGTGGGATGAAGATAAGGAGCCTTATGTTTTCCCAAAACACTGCAACCAAGTGTTTTTTTACCTAGATGTGTTGGATAGGGATTGGTGGTTCATATTAAGACACGACCCTAGATAAAACCATATTTTTGAGAACAACAATGTTATCATGCTAAGCGAGGAAAATATTGAGGGTTATGACAATAGAGGTTGATATGTACATATTTTATTTCATCATTAATATTGTCGTTGTATCTTTTTGTTATCTTTATTTCGCTAATTATATTGTTTTTTATTCATCTTCTAACAAAGGAAATGTTAAGTTATATTATAACAAATATTTGAACAATTTTAGTTGGTTAACAGTCAGTTTGATGTGTAATGTGTTTGTCTTTCAAACTATTTGTGATTGCATGGAACGATTGATTGAAATAGAATTTTATATTGTTATTTGAACAAATTTATAGTCGTAGGCTAAATATTCTACAAAATGAAGATTTTTTCTGGGGATATTTGCCCGAAATCCGGTGAGAAATTCTTGGATTCCTAGATTTAAGTGATTATTTTTGTAAAATCCGAGTGCCTTGGGATTTGTTTTGCATGATGAATCCATTTCTACATTCATAAATGGATTCCAAACAACAAAAAATAGTGATTCGTGTAAAATTTATATCATTGGATTCCGGTGAAAAAAACCATTTCGTAGAACAACTAACCAACCCCATATCTATATGTCACTACATGTTTAATAATATAAAGTTTTAAGATTTATTATCAGGATAAAGTCGTAAGAATTATTATCATATTCAAAAAGGCCTCAAAATGTTAGATGTTTGACCCTTTACGAACATGTTATAGAAGCATTGAGACCTAAAAAAGAGCATAGTAACAATGGTGTACTTAGAATTATGATGTGTTTAGAAGATGGCATTTATCCATTTATTAACAATCCTCTTACACTTGGACACACTCAAGAACTTTTATAAATCACTTGTGTTAGTGGTATGACTTTGATCCTTATATCTCTTAAGGAAATAATTTTAAGATTTGCATTGTAATTTGAGTTGTGAATATTTTAAATCATGCATGAGTTATTTAATTAATTTTTTTAATTTAATATATATGCAACATCATATAATATTTTTGTAGTTGGCAACATGTTTAGATATTGAATGGTAATATTTTAATTTACATAGTTTCTTAATTATCCTAATAATCTATGTTGATATTAGAAGTAATAATATAGTTGATATGCATGTTTAATAGTACAACATTTTTTATGATATGTTAACATGATGATTCAAAAATTGAGTTTATGTTCATGTATTGTGTAGATTTAAAAGTAAGATATTTAACAAATAATGTGGTTTTCAATTCAAAAATTTAATTTCTAACATGATTTTGTGATAATTTGGTTTTTAACTAATGTGTTTGTTAGTTTACATACTTTTATCATTGTTTTTGGAAACATTTATAAAATTATTCCCCAAATGTTGAGTAAAACCACATTTAATGAAGTAATTTAAAACAATCAACTTACGAAATAATGACAAAAATAACAATAGGAAGATTAATTTGCATCCATAAAATTTTAAGGCCAATAGAATGCTTATCATTGGAGATCATAACTTTTTGTAATAACAATTTTTAGTGTAGAAGAGTCTATTAAAAAGGAGTAATTAGTACAATGGAAAATGTTAAGAACCAAATATCTATATAGCATAGAAAATCCTTAGAAAAGTACTCAACGCCTTGAAAAAGAGATAATTTCAGATAATAAGCCTCTTTGAGGGGGCAACCTCCTTTTACCCCACTTAAATGTTCAAGTACAAGATGATTCAAAATGAAAATGTCTTCTTGGTATATATAGGAGACTAG
>ML802333.1:65837-112443 GCA_009831015.1 Picea engelmannii
GCATTTCTTCACCTTCATCAAGAGTCCAAGTAGGATTTTCTGGAGGCTTATTTGGTGTAGAAGTTCCCTTTTTTGGTGGCATGTTGGTCAAGTATCACTTTTGAACCTTGATTTTGAGGTGGTTCTGCTAGACAATATTTCTTATGTTGTATATCCCACGTTTCGGCCCTTTTGGGTATGAAACTCTCTTTTATGTAGTTCTCTGATATTTCTTCTCTGCAATGCCACAGGTCTGATCAAAATTGGATGTGCCAAGTGGAAATTACAATAACTTCCCCACAACTTGCCAATTTTTGGCCTTTCCAGGAGATCTCACTTGTATAGCGTGCCCCACACAAAATAATTGATATAAAATTCTAAAACTCACATTGAAAATACTAAAGACTATCCAAGATCCAATGAAACTAGTCCCAGTCAATTTGGATACTCTAGGAAGAAGTTATGATTGTTTTACCTGGAACACCTTCTTGAGACTAGTCAATAGGACTAGTGAGATACCCTATCTTACATAGGGTGTATCTACAAATTTGAGATGACCCATAAGCTAAAAATTTTACCATAGCTACCTTACTAATTTTTGTAAATATCATCCGGAGTTCAGGGTCTGAAACATTACAGAAAAAATTTTATAGCAAAATTCCGTAATGATTTAGTTCGGGATGATTCCAGAACCCTATCTTGTACAGGATGTATCTCTGAAAGTATAAGTCCTCAGGAGATGAATTTTTAAACTATAGTACCTTAATCCATCTACTAAATATCCTCCAAGACGTTCCTTCTGAAACATTGTAGAAAAAAAGTTATAGCAAAAATTCCAAGGTGTCTCAGATGTAGCAGAGAAACCCCAAGACCTTGAGCTCCGATACCATATGTTAAGAACCAAATATCAATATAGCATAGAAAATCCTCAAAAAAGTACTCAATGCCTTGAAAAAGAGATAATTTCAAATAATAAGCCTCTTTGAGGGGGCATCCTCCTTTTACCCCACTTAAATGTTCAAGTACAAGATGATTCAAAATGAAAATGTCTTCTTGGTATATATAGGAGACTGGGAGGTATAATTACAACTAATGGCCTAAAGCCAACATAAATAAAATAACATTACTAATATAATATGCCCTAATTAAGGGGTAATGAGCCAATATTAGGGCTTAACAGAAAATAACATTTAGTCATATGTAATTTGTTTTTTGAAAAATAATTTAGTTAGAATGAATATATATGAACTATCTATGCAATAGAAAAATGTTTATGGTAATTTCACAATTATAGTTTCAACCATATTGAACATTGTAATTTATAAAAATATCTTTTCATTTTTTATTTAAATTAAGTCTTTATGTTTCATATATATAATTTTGATATAAGTTCACCAATACATAATCTATAATAAAGATCATTTAATAAAAATAAACATCATGATGATAATCATCTAACAAACATAAACATCATCTAAAATACACATTTAAACTCGCCAACATCATCTAATTAATTATATATACCTCTAAAACATATAAACGTCATTAATTAGCTATCACATAAATCTAATAATCTAACAGGGCATCATCAATGTGATCACATCTAATCAAACACAAGCATTGTCTAACATCGTCATCACACACATCTAACAAACATCATTTAACATAAACATCTATCAAACACATTTAACAAACATATCTAACATGACCTAAAAATGTACACATCAACATCAACATATAAATTAATTAAGTACATAATCATGATCAACAAAAAAAATGCACATCTAATGAACATTTTTATAACATGCACATCTATCAAGCACATTTAACAAACATATATAACATGACCTAATAATATACACATCAACATCAACATATAAATTAAGTACATCAACATGAACAGAAAAAATGCACCATATATATATATATATATATATATATATATATATATATATATATATGAAGGATCAAGGATGACTCGCATGAGCGGAGGCTCTGCGGATAGGGTTTCCTCAACCGCGGACCCTTCCCTCCATGTTTTCTCTCCTCCCTTCCACTGATATTCTACTTTATGTTTGCAGTGAGGATCGTCCTCAGACCACCCCAGTTATGTTCGCGTCGATTCGTTTGGTGTAGATGGGAGCTTATCTTCGGCCATTGATCATTTGCAAGGGGGGTCTGATGCTCGCACCATCCTTTGGGGGTTGTTCTTTTTGCTTGGCTTCTTACTGACAGAGGGGATCCATTTCCTATTGGTATACATGTAGCGTTACCTCTGTTGTCAGCGGCCAGGTTGTAAGTCCTCCATGGGAGCAGATTTGGAGTTGACCACCTCTTTCAATCTTCCCTCTGCCTCATCACGCCCTGCTGGTATTATCCGTCGAGGCCAGATCCGAGTGCAGATCTGGATCGAGTGAGATGTAGATTGGTTTCTTACTCCTATTGAGTGTATCATGGTGGTTTTCTCTGGGCATGGAGCTGGTAATATTCAGATCGAGTTCTTCATTTTTCTCAGATTGTCTTCTCGGATCTAATCCCCACCTCTTTTGTCATCTGCGAGGGATTTTGATCCTCTATATCTACAGCATCTAGTTTGGGTGGAGACGATTTCTTGAAGTTTTCTAAGGGTTTGGCCCTCACCATGCCATCCCTATTGGTTTTGTTTAGGGCTTGATGCAAATTTAGGGCCTTATCGGTGTCTTGGTGTCCAGGATCCCCTACACCCCCTTTCGATCTATGTTGTGAAGTGGTTTCTTGGGTATTTTTGCTTCAATATGATTGGGTCCACTTCAGAGCTTTTGAGGTCCATCTCATGGGTGTGCAACGATGATTTTGACCAGACAGGTCAGTGCTTTGAGGTTCGTTTAGGGCATGCAGGTTCTGGTTCTCCTTCTTTGTGGCTACATTCACTCTTGTGGTCCCTTTGGGTCTTATTTATTGTTGGGGTTATTTTCTGCTCTGGCCTGGTCCATCTAGGTTCTCTTCATTCTTCATTTTTTGTCATATTTTAGGTTTTTTTTTTCTTGAGGCATCTCGACATATATCTGCCTACATTTGGGCTTATTCCCAACTCCTTTTTTGGTACATACTCTGAGGATTTCACTTTGGGCCTTCTCTAGATTCTAATACTTCTCTTTGTTTACCCAAGTATTGGGCATGTGCTACCAGCACCTACAAAATGTAATTTGGTTCTCTATTGATGAATAGAATTATGCTTTTTTTTCCGAGGAAAATATATATATATATATATATATATATATATATATATATATATATATCATGAACAAGTCAAATAACTGCTATAACATATATGGTCCAGCTGATTCGATAATCTACATATCTACAATAGTAGTGGAGGCCTGGTATGTATAAGAAGATGATGGATGGTCAAGAGGAAGTGGTTGGTTGAATCTCTGACCAGAAATAAGCAGTGGAGGAATAGGTCATGGTTTCTCATCTAGGTGAAGTGAAAGAGGAGGATGAGGAATAGGTATTTCCTGCTCATCTAGGTGAGTTGAAAGAGGAGGAGGAGGAATATGTGTTTCCTACTCATGATATGGGTGAGGAGGAGGAGGATGTGGAGAGGTATCATGGCCACCCTCATCAATCGATGTGGTTCTAGATTAATGAGTCGTACTAGAAAGGGAATTGTGCCTATCATCGGGAGCCCTCCTCGCTGCTAGTAGCCTGGTAGCTCTGACGATATGATGCATAAGAGGCATCAAATCATGCGGCATATCCCTCCAAATATCCAAGAGCATAGTATCTTCCTTGATGTCTCACATAACCACAGGGAGGACTCCCACCTCAGTCAAAATTCCACAAATTGAGTCACCCAACTCCAACCTGAATCGTGTATCTGGCCTACGATGCATACTATCGGATATATGCACTTGAGGACCCTGACTCACCACGGCCTCGGGCATCATATCCTGATCATCATATACTGAAGGAGGAGGCATGTCCCTAATGAAAGTGCCAATGTCTATAAAAGATATAGTATACAACAATCATTACACAATTTCATTAAACAAGTTAATAAAACAAGTTAAAGAATGTGTTAGAATTAATTTTATTCTAATTAAGTAAGACAATAAAATGAAACTAGATTAATTTAAACAAAACACTAATATTACCTATATCATTTGGTGTAAATAGGATGTTCAGACATCCTCACCAATCCAAACCTACGTAAGGACGCAACACCATCACGAACATGTGATATGCCTCACTGGCTAGTAGCCCCAGTGCATTTGGGTAAATCCTAATCGTAAACTTTTGTTGGCCCCTCTTGGGAATCATCTCCCCCCACATGTGAATACACACATGAATCCTCAGCCTAGCAGGCTTACGGAAAAATGTCAGCATCGTCTCCGAAAACCTCTCGAAAAATCAGCAAAACAACTCTAAGGAAAAATGGAAGTTTGATCTCCCACATATCATAGCACGACATCTATCTATCTGATACATGGTGGCCTCTATACCAACGAATCAACATAATAAAAAAGAGGGAAATTAATTTGTTTTGCTGAAGGAGCATCATCATAAATAGCTAGTGGAAGACAGCTCAGCGCACTAGCCCGCATTTTGAAGTGGTGATTTTGAATTTAAGAAGGCATATCACACAAATATTCTAAAAATATCAAAATTAAAGAACTTGTTTAATGTTTTGGAATTGGACGATCGCATGAGATCGATGGGAGAATGTATTTTTTTTTAATGTGGTAGCTTGAAGTACAGATTCGAAGCATTTTCTCTTATATGTCTATCTCAAACATTTATTGTAATAAATCCTTAATAGTTGAAATATTTTATTTCGATAGGATATCACTAAGGAAGTCGGAGGGAAAATCTCTATGAGCCCTCTTGTATAAATAAATGTGTTGTTTCCTAAATGAGGTTGTTGAGAGTTGTAGAGTTGATGAAGAGTATTGTAGCTGAGGGTTATTGTTTCTAGGAGTTGTTGAGTTGCTAAAGAACATTGTATGAGCCCATATATATATATATATCAATTGAATGAATATAACAGAGAAGCATTGTTCCAAATGTTTGGTGTTGCAGTTACTGTGTCTATCTGAATGAATGAATGGTAGGCTTTTTTTTTACTTGAAATTCTATGTTATTATTTTTTCTTATGTTATGAATGCATTTACATGGTTGAATGTATGAATCAGTGAGATATTAGATAATTTTCAATTGTTTCTCTTCTGCGAGCCTGTGAAAGGAGTGCATAGTGTCCGGAAGGTGTGCATTGATAGAGTCTATTTCGACTCAGAAGCTTAGAAGAGATAACATGAAGATTTTGTATGCAAGGAGTGCATAAGTGTCCGTGAGGTGTACGTTGAAAGAGTCTTATTTGACTCATAAATCCAGGAGGGATAGCTTCAAGGTGTGTGTAGGAGGAACCACGCTCGAAGTCATATTGTTCAAGAGGAACAATTGAGTCGTATAAGGATTGTTGCAAGGAGTGCATAGTTTCCCATCAAGAGTTAAGTTGAAGTAAGTTTGTTGCAAGGTGTGTGCACGTTTGATACTTGGCTAAGTATCGAAGGAGTCATTCTGAGAAGTTCAGAGTGTTGAGGAGGAATCAATCCAAGGGAGATAACGGGGAGATTTGTATGAAGAGAGAGCATATTGTCCGCAAGGAGTGCGTGACAGAGTCTTTTGACTCAGGAGCTTAGAAGGAGTAGCTTAAGTGTCTTTGCAGAAGGGTGCAAGGAACTGTCGCAAGGTGTGTGCAGTCATCCACAAGAAGCTAAGCTTTGGAGGAAAACATGTTGCAATGCCTGCACAGGGTAAGTTTTGATTAAGTGTCAAAGAAACGCTCTAAGGAGTTAGAGGTTTCGAGAAAGAATGAGCTCAGAAGGGATAGCGGTGAGAATCCTTCAATAGGAAGGAGTCCTTGAAGATTCTCTAAATTAATGAGAAATATCCATTTAGGAGGAAGAGGGATCGTTCCAGACCCTTAGATCTAGGAGAGTTGCATGGATGTTAGCCCTAGGAATATTTCGGCACTTTGTGCTTAGAAGGTTTTGAAGTTTTGAGGAGTTGGGATCATCGAAGTGCTCAAAGCCATGAATTAATCATTAGTCGTGGGTTGCAGCGAGGATACGTGGCAGCAAATTGGAGAATTTGGAAGGTAGAGCTCTGGAATCTTTGTGTGGAGCAAAAGTTGATTTTCGTGAAGTCGCAAAGAGTGGGTAGATCTGGACCACCAGATCTAGAGGAGACACATGGCAGAGATCCATGAGCTTCGGAAGAAGGTAAGAGTGGAGTGAGCCAAACTCCCGAAGTCACGAGGTAGCATAGAAGATTTTGGCAGTAGATCTAAGGAGGACACACCTCATCAGATCGTGGAATCTAGAAGTACGCGTCTGGAAAAAAGGTAAGGAATCATCCTAGTCGTTGATCGCATGGACATGTGGTGTCATCTCTGTCACTTCGGTGATAGAGTATTTTGAAGGAAAAAGGATTTGTAGTGTTCGGAACTCCCGAACACCGAATTATGAAATAGATCTCAGTCGTTGGTTGTCAGAGGAGCACGGACCGTAAATCTGGTCCAGAAGTTTTTTCCAGTTCTAAGCTCAAGTAAAAAGGAACTAGTTGTGTTTAAAATCATTGAAGCACGCAGTTGCGAAAGGGTTTTCCTAAGGTTAAAGAGTGTGTTCATATCGAAGAAGAGCCTAGTGGAAGAGGTAGTGTTTGTCGTTCAGTGTTACCAAAAGTGGAGAGAGAAGGGTCGCGGGTGAATTGAACCTGCGTGGTAACAAATAGGGACCTGTGTAACTAATTCCAGGGTATTTTGAAGGCTTGAAGAGTTGATTCGACTTAGGTTTTTGAAGATCCTTGACCAGGAGGTCGCAGAACCCCGGGAAAGAAGGGGGGGGTTTCATCATGTTTCCCATCACTTGTAAAGTGTGTTATGGTCATCACTAACATTGAGAGACACCTAACCTCCTCTTCACCAAAAGAAGCGATATGTATTTGTCCATCAGACACCTAAAAATCAATTGGGGAAAGTACATCAACCCCAATATATCGTTGAGATTACATAAGCTGACTCTCTGTTGCAACACCTACTGGGAAATCTGGGAACTCAGGAAAATCCTACCCTCTCCTAGATATCCCAGTGATAAAGTAAATATCATCCCCAGTGGGTTGGTACCACTGATATGGACCCACACAAAAAGTTTGTCAATGGACATCCCATCAATGGATCAGATGCACCAAAAACTGAGAGTGCCCCTTCAAGGATGTAGCCTCATCATAGTACTTAAGGAGGTCTATATTCCTCAAGAGAACATGAGTTGTTGCATTAATAGGGTGAGGGTACAAATCCCTCTCCCTCTCCCTCACCTCCCATTCCCATACAACATTGTACATGTCCACCCTCTGCTCTTACTGCTGTTGCTAATCTCTCTACTCACGTCCCTGTATGATGAAAATATGAAATATATCAACCTCACTCATACATAAAACATAAAAAAAATCTACCAAATGAGAAAAAAATTTATAAATACGGAAAAATAACTTCCTTCAAAAAATAAGTAAATTTCATAACTGATGCACCTGAAAAACAGTCAAGCACCGCCCATGGTGCGCCAGTGTAAAATAACGCACCATATAAAAATATATATATATTATGTTATGCGGTGCATTGTATAACCCTACCACACCAATTCGGTCAGGTAAACCCACACCTCGGTGTGTTATGGTTATCCTACGCATCACTTAAAATAAAAACAAATTAAAATCCTAACGCACCATAAAAAAAAATAAAAAAATAAAAAAATTAGTTAAGGTGGTGCATATATGTTCCTTATATTCCCCAATGCATTTAAGTAACGGAGGTGCACCGCCCCACCATTATTTTAAAATTGACACATCGCCCGACCAATGTGTTACAACTACCCTAAGCACTGCTTAAAATAAAAACAAATTAAAATACTAATGCACCGTAAAAAAAAAATAGTTAAGGAGGTGCATATACGTTCCTTAAATGCACTGGTGCGTTTCGGTAACAGAGACGCACCGCCCCACCAATTTTTTAAAATTGATGAGTAAGGAACTTTGCAATTTTTTATCTAATTGTTTCGGGCCGTGTGTTCAATTCATTCGGCTCACACCACTAGTGGTGCACACAAAGAATTTACAGGGCGCACCACGAAAAAATGCCTTTGTAAAAATGAATGCACCGATGTGCATGCTTACTAATGCACCATGAAAAGTATTATATATGATTCATGCATTGCATCATGTACCGTAATGGACCGATGCATTAGAGGTACTAAGACGCATCGTCCAATAGATAAATAATTTTACGCAGTGCGTCGATAAACGGACACGTCGGTGCATTCTTGTTTACCTACACATTGCCGAGGAATTTAACATTATGTTGTTGTGAGCCCTATAAATTTACAGGGTGCACTAACCATGGTGAAATCCAAACGTATTGAACGCACCGCACTAGAAAAAAAAAAAAAAACTGAGAAAAATTAACTCAATTTTAAATTTTAATCCGCTGAAAACATAAGTTATAAAGAAACAAAGATATTACCTGGATATTTGGTCTTCGGGGAAGCATGGTTGGGACGTAGTCAAAAAAAACAAATTTACCCATCATTTGGAAAAATTCAAAAGCCACACACACAGCAACAAATAGAAAGAAGGAAAGAAAGGGAAACACCGACGATAGGGCGCTTCAGAGAGGCAAAAGTTGCGTTGGTGCTTTTTAGCTCTACAACACTCAAAATGGTAAAAATGAATTTTACGACTAGTAAATGTGTTTTTACTAAACCTTGTTCCAGTGCACTTGATCACTAAACGCACTTGTGCTAAAATATTTACATAGCGCACCGGATAATATTTTTTACAAATAAACCAAACATGGTGTGCCATTTTAGAGCATTGGTGCACATCGTGCGCCCGGTTACTATGGAGCGCATCGGTGTATATATTTTTTGAAGAAAATCCTACAATGGTGCATAATTTTTTGTCACGGTGCGGTCGATTGTCCGACGCACCAGTGTGTCTGGTGTTACATAGGGCACTGGTTAATAACCCTAACATGGTGCTCCCTTTGCAGCAACAGTGCACCTTGGTGTGTCTGTATACTAAAGAGTGCGTCGACATATATTTTTTGAAATAATCCTACAATGGTGTGTAAATGTTTTTATTTAACCATGCCACAGTGCACTCTATTATTAGCGGCACCGGTGCGTCTGGTTTTAACAAGCGCACCATAAATAAAAAATAAAAAAATAACTCTATCATGGTGTGTCTGTTCAAAGCACGTGTGCTGAGCGATGTGTCAGTATACCACGGAGCGCACCGAAGTATATTTTTCGAAATAATCCTACGATGGTTCATATTTGTTTTATTTAATCATGTCACGATGCAGTTATTGATGCAACGCCCCAGTGAATTGGGATGTTATAGACACACCAATGCAGTGTCTTTAAAATATAAGCATTGTTTTGCTTTAAAATTTATCGAAAAAAAATTTCCAATAATATAGATTAGAATTTTTCTAGACTGAGCATGTTGTAGACTCAAGGATTTGGTGAACTCCCAACTATATTATAAATAGAAAATGATTATACTTTAGGATTTTGAGAGACGGTTATGATCATTGGCGGTGAGATCACACAGGTTATGATCATTGATGGAGAGATCACGCAGTTTGTGATCATTGACGATGAGATCACACAAATTATGATCATTGATGGCAAGATCACACAGGTTATGATCATTGATGATCATGCGATATGGTTATGATCATTGATAGCTAGATCACACAAGGTTATAATCATTGACGATCATGATGGCAATATGGGAAGGGCAATCCAGATGGTAGTAGGTACTCATGGAGCAATATTCTGATCATGGACATCATGGTCATAAGAACTCAAATTGTCATCATAATCACACACAATTTTGAATTAGCAACAAATATAGTTCATAATTTTTCTAGACATCTCATTCGTTGGGAGTTCACCAAATACTTGAGTCTACAACATGCTTCAGATGATTATAGATTAGAATTTTGTGAGACTACCAATACTTTAGACTCAATTATTTACAACTGAAATTCCTATACTTTAGATTCAAATCTTTACAGTTGAAATTCCTATACTTTAGACTCAAGTTTTTACAGCTGAAATGCAGACAAAAATTCGAAGAAACGCCCGGGAAACAAATCCCTCTCCCTCGCCTCCCAATCCCGTACAACATTGTACAGGTCAACCCTCTACTCATTTTGTTGTTGTTACTCTCTCGGTTGGCATCTCTGCATGATTATGAATATGGCCAATAAATTTTTTTAATTTAACCCTTTTACGATGCGCTAAATAACTAGCAGCACCGATACGTCATTATTTACATAGCGCATCAGAGTATTTTTTTCAAAAATATTACCACGTGTGTCGTTGTTTGGGAGAAACTATCTACACTAATGCAATTGTTTAAGTAGTGCATAGTTGTATATAAAACTTTTAAAAATAAGCCATAGTGCGCAATTTGTTAGAGCAACCATGTGCCCCGATGCGTCATTATTTATGTAGTGCACCGGAGTTTTTTTTTTCTGAAATAACCCTACTATGTTGCGTTAGTTTTGCGGGCACCGATGCGTCAATTGTATAAAACAGTCCTGTGTGTTATATATTTATAAACGCACCATACAAAAACATTTGCTAAAACCTCCATTATAAATGGATTTTTGGGTTATTGGGCCCTCCTGATTGACTCAAGGTATAAATATTTCAAGGGAAAATTTTACACTTGATGGTTGGGGTCATACGTAATTGAAATTGATTATGACAATGGCTCCATAAATATTTTCACCATCGATGAAAAAGGACTCCATTGATGGCCAATGGTCATCAGTTAAGGCTATACCAGAAACCCAAATCCAAAGAGGAATTTATACAAGATCTATTGAAGCAAGCAGATATGGAAGTTGTAAGTAAGGTGGCTATGTTTTCAACCTCCTAATCTCTTTTCCAATTATAATTTCAAAAAAAAAAAATTATAAAGATTCACTAGTGAAAACCTTATTTTAGGCACTCCTAGCCTTGGTTATATTAGAAAACAGATCATGGCTAATATTACCAAGAAAAAAAAATCCAGTCATGAAAACCTCTTATAAGGCGCAACTGGACAGAACTCTTTTTGAAAATTGGTTCATCAACAAGCAAGGTATCAGAAAAAGTGATAAAAAAAAAAAAAGAAAAAAAAAATCCACCAACTTCCCAAGGATAGCCGCCTTTTTTGTTCAATTACAAGCGCAAAGGATGATTCCTTGTGCCAACTCCCTGTGAATATTACATGGGTGTCCAACAAATATTTTGTATTCCACTACGATAATATTGAGTTTATTTTCAAGTGTGATGTTTTTCTATAGAATCCTGACACCACCAGAAGAAGAAGCAAGAATTTTCTACCTTGTATTATCATTATTTTTCCACCAGCTTCACTATGGGTTCCTTTTGCAGGGTCAAAATGATGGCCACCAACACCTTGGTTCCAAACATTCAAGTGTTTTTCAGAAGGATTCAAGATCATTTTCCTTCCTTTCTTCGTCGCTTATCATCGTGACGAGGTCTATTGGCATCAGTTAGTCATCCATGACTCAAGTCTCTTCATAACAAATTTCAGGTTGTTTTTTCATTTTTTTATAATTTTTTTCTTTCTTAGACTTAGAAATGTATTAATAAGCACTTCTAGTATCCGAGATTTTCCTCCATTTTCCTTTCAAATGTTGACAAAAAATCAACTTATGGAATTCAGTAGCCCGAAACTTAGCAAATTCTAAGTCATGCATGCAAAATCTTAAGCTGTGCACGATGATACTAGTATCAGAGAGCGATTTTTCTCTCCTGCCATTGATCATTTCGAATTTCCCTCATGTCTCCTTCATCATTCCCTTGTCCTCGAACATGTGTGAATGATCGAATCAGATTGCTCCCGATTATTTCCTCGTGCCACTGGTTATTTTGATTACCCCTCCAATCGCCTTAATCATTCTTTTGTCCTCACCATAATTCAACACAAACCTCCACTACCTCATATCATTACCATACCTGATAATTGAATGATACTTCCCCCAATTTACCAAAAATTTGGCTCAAAGGTGTTTTTACAAAGCTCAATCAATATTGTAGGTTATCTGTGTGCATTAAAATATAATGGGAGGCTCGGTGAGCAGAGTAGAGCCCAAGTAAATTGATATCATAGAAGCCAACCGTTCGGGCATGGAGATATTTGCATAGGAGGGATGACTTTCTTTCTTTGACAAATTCCAGGTTTCAGATGCAAAAATTGCTCTGGAATCTTCTCAAACCTTCAATGGGAGACAGGAATTGGTGCGGAAATTGACATTGGTTATCACCGATGAATTCATCAATAGAGTAATAGGACTTCCCCAGCAGGGAGAGAGATGGTATAAAAAATTGAAATTTCTAGCTAATAGTTGGCCTCAGTTCTTGGTCAATCCCTCTCCTATGATAGATGTAAGGAAGGGAATTCAGAGGGAAGCACTATTGTCACCATGGAAAAAAATCGTTGTCTTCATACAAAATTTTATCATCTGCGAAGGGAGATTTAGCATGGGGTTTCACTATCACATCTAGCTCCTAATGCATCTCAGAAATCCTAATCTCAGGAAGATGTCATTTTTCTTACTTAATATTCTGACAAAAATGACTACGGTCGTAAGAAAGAAAACAAACCATGAGACAAAGCTATACCACCAAGGTTTAATACAAATGTTAATCATGGAAGAATTAGACTAGTTGAATATCCCATGGGATGTGTTTTCTAGAGGGATCGAAATGAAACCACATGCTAGGGTCATCTTTCCAAAGGATCGGCCTACACAAAGAAAATTTCAAACCTCAGCGTCGTCTACTTCAGCGCCATCCACGTCCACTGCTACGGAACCATGACATCACTATGAAACATGAGCATCCAAACAATCAAGGGATTTAGGGTCATAAGAGAAGAGGATTATAGGACCAATTACAAACCCTACTATAGAATTAGTGCCCATCTCTTATGAGTCTAAACAAGTTGATCTAGATTATATTGAGAATGAAATCGAACACATGCAGAAATATAGAGAGTACAACAATACAATGAAACTCAACTTCTCTTGGTGAATAAAATAGTAGAATATTGTAGAACACAAACTAGCTAGAATGTTGGTAGCGTATCTCTAAAGAGAAAGAGATGTTGACTACACTCATTCACAAAATGATTATTACAATGAAGCCGAAAAGGTCCTTTTATCATGAAACCTAAAAAACAAAGAGGCAAAAACTCTAAACATCAAACCCTAACCCTAGAAGATGAAAGGCCAAAAGTATTATGGGCCTTGAGTTGGTTAGTTGATACGTCAACTTGAGAAATTTTTGCATACAATCTATGTTTGGGGTGCACATAGCTCGTTGGAAATAAATATTCGGGGAATAAAACTTTTGCTATGTTTGGGGTGCACGATAGCTCGTTGGAAATAAATATTCGGGAAATACAACTTTTGGTTGGGGCGGGCATGTCATTTATAACCTCTAACCCCATGAATGTCCAAAAAATGTCCTTTAGGGACTCAAAATGGCCCAAGAAGTTTGGGACCTAAAAAACCATAGAAAATTTGTCAAGATGATAGAGAACCATTGAATCGGTGGAAGAGGTGGGTGGCCATTGATATCCACCTAGATTAGTCATCCCCCTTAGGAATCTTTGCGTCAATTTCCCTCATCATATTAGGAAACTTTTATTGAATTTGACTCATGGTGAGACACTTGCCTTGGTGAACAAGTTTCCCTGCTTTGATGACCGGGTAGAGCTGTATTTTTTTTTTGGTGGGATCCTTTCATCTATGTATCCATGATTCAATCAATTGTATCCTACTCAAGTTATTCAATGTTAAGCTTTGTTCGATGGGGTCCTGCAAGGAAAAAACACTTCAAATTATAGTAGACCCATTCCTCAAATTATTCAACAACAACATCTTAAGTGATTATGCAGTTATCGAAATTATGTTACAAGCCTGATTTTGTAGCAAGCTGCTGCAAAATTGAGTATGAGGTTGCTACTAGAAACTTTTTTTCTTGCAATTGTTATGGAGGATGCCATAACATATATGTTTAACTGAAAATATACCTCAAACCCGTTTGATTACTAAGAGAGAGACATCAAAACAATTGTTTGCTTCCATCCTTATGAATGTATGGATTCAAGGTATTAGATTCACTTGTAACTCATACTATCTTTGAATATGTGAACCAATATATACATAGTGAAATGGAAATGAATCAAATAACTCATACCTCTAAATGATTATTCCTTGTTGTATCACAACGTATTTTTCTTTTCGAGTAGTTTATTTGGCTTATCAATGTCAATTGTTTTTTTTGTTGTTGGTTCTTATGGAGTAATAATAGTGTCTTATTCCTCTCTTATTGTTGGTTCTTGTGTAGAAATAGCAAGGTATTTTTTTTTGGTTATTGTGGAGCAACAATAGGGCTTCTTAATGTTGTTTCTTGTGTAGTGGCATCAATGCTTGTTGTAGCAATAGTAGTGTCTTTCCCATTTTTTGGATATTTATGAGCTGTTGGAAGTAGAGTAAGATGATGCCATGGTTCAGATGGAGTGGTGAAGGTTTTGAATTGAAAAAAGGTAGGGATGGTATGGGCACGAAAAGTGATGGTGTGGTCATGAAAGGTAAAGGTGATGGTATTCTCCCTCTCACCTAAAATGAAGATTTTTTTTTCCCTCAAAAAAATAGCAAATGGTAAAGGAGTAGGACAAAAAACAAAAAGAAAATAGGCTTAAGTGATATCCCATATACAAATCCATAGCATTCAATGAATCATATAAACAAATAGGAAGAAGAAGCATACCTGCACCTACCTAGGAAGTCCATGAACTTTGCAGCAAGTATATGATTTTCTATAGCAAGTTCTTCACAAGCTTCCATGGAAAAAGCAAACATCTATGAAAATTTTTGCCAAGGACTACCAACAAAATTTCTTCCTGGTTATGAGAGATATGCATGAATATTTGAGGAAATACCACTTCTACAACAACTTATTCTAATACAAGTTCTTGTGGGGCAATAGTCTTTGTCTCCTGGGAAATTTCTTCAATTGATGTCGCTATTATTGGTTCTTGTGTGTCAATAGTAGGGCCTTCTGAGGCTGGTTCTTGTGTGGAAATAGTAGGGCCTTATGAGGTTGCTTCTTGTGTGGAAACCTCAATCTTCTAGGGGTTGGTTCTTGTATGCCAACACCTATTTCTTCTCTTGGATAATATTCTCTTGATAGTTGTTTCTTGTGTGACAACCACCGGGATTATTGGTACTAGTTCTTGTGTAGCAGCACCAATATCGTCCTTAGAACTTTGTTATTTTGTTGCCTCTCTAGAAATGGTGGATCTATGAATATTTGTAACACACTATTAATTTTTGAACATTGAGGAAGTGTGTTAGGTAGGATTAGTAGCAGGAAGGTAGTGAAAAAATATTTGATGGATTGGTAGCAACAAATTCTTGGAAACCTTTATTTAGCATTGAAACTGGAAAGGTAGTTCAACCTTGTAAGTGGGCCAAGTTAATTTATTGGGTGGGTTAAGAGTGGGTGGAGAAGTGATCCAGATTTAAAAATGGAATTGTTAGGCCAGGATAGAAGAAAATATAACTCCACACTTAATGTATTTTGCATTAATATGATAGGTGCATATATACATGAGTAAATGATTCTTGGTCTTCCCCAAGGAGTGATTGTTTCCATCACCTGTGACTCTTCATATTTACATTATAGTTACAAGTAACTCAACCTCAAAGGATTACGTGTCCAACTTTCCCCCCCTTAATCTGAAAGGATGTGTGTGAGTCCAAGCATCATTGTGAACTTCTCAAATTTTTCTCTTCCAAGTGCTTTGGTGAAGATGTCTGCAATTTTCTCATTTGTGGAACAATGTCTTAAGTGAATAGTCTTGGCCTCTACATGATATAGAATCAAGTGATACTTTGTGTTTATGTGCTTGGTTCGATCATGGAATATGGGATTCTTTGCCAAATTGATTGCAGAAGTATTTTAAACTAGAAGTGGAGTATAATTTAACAAATGTTGCTCCAAGACTCATGAGATATCCTAAAGTTGACACTCTATTTTCCTTATCCCCATCAAAGTCTGAATCAGAGTATCCGATCAGGTTTAAGTCATCTACCTTAGAGTACTTGAGTCCAAAATCTTGAGTTCCTTTCAAGTATTTCAAAACTCTCTTTGCAGTAGACCAATGTCCTTCACAAGGATTCTACATGAACCTGGAATGAACGTCAAAAATAAATGAAATGTTTGGTCTGGTGGTAGTAAGATAGATAAGACTTCCCACAAGTTGTCTATACTTGGTTGCATACACAAATTCATTCCCTTATTTTGATGTGAGCTTCAAGTTCTGTTCCATTGGAGTAGAAACAAGATTGCACTCAGCCATGCCAAACTTGTTCAACAGTTCGCCAATGTACTTCTTCTAGGAAATGAATATGTACTTTGGATTTTGTATCACTTCAATTCCCAAATAGTAGTGAAGATGTCCCAAATATGTCATCTCAAATCCTTTCTTCAAATCTTTCTTTATAGATGCAATGTAGTTCTCATTGTTCCTTGTTATGAATAGATCATCTACATATACTACAATATATACAACATTTTTTCCAAATTTCTTGACAAACAAAGTTGCATCGTCAAGATTGAAATGCTTGAAATTTAATTTCAGAAGATGCTTAACTTTTCATACAATACTCGTGGTGCTTGTTTCAATCCATACAAGGATTTGGTGAGCTTGCATACCTTATGTTCTTGTCCCTTAGAACAAATCATTCTGGTTGAGACATGAATACATTCTCTTTCAAGTCTCCATTCAAGAAAGTGTTATTCACATACATTTGATGAATTTTCCAACCATTTTGTGCTTCCATGGAAAATAGAGTGTGAATGGTAGCCCATTTTGTTGTGGGGGAAAAAGTCTCATCATAATCAACACCTTTCTATGAAAATCATTTTGCCATGAGCCTTGCTTTGTTCTTGTCAAGTGAGCTATTTGATTTGTGCGTGTTCTTGAATACCCACTTACATCCAATCATTTTGGTTCCATATGAAGGGTCCACCAACTTCCATGTCCCATTCTTGATGAGAGTATCATATTCCTTTTGCATGGCTTATTTCCTTTCATCATGAGAAGTGGCTTATTTAAAGGAATTTGAGTCATGGTTAGTAGATAAATTAAACTCACAATCATATGAAACATCCATATTTTCTACATCACCTGAGTTTGAATTATCTACATTGCCTCCATCTTTATTTTAGAACAATTTGGTTCATGTCTTCTCGACCTCATCAGGATGAACACTTTCAAGTGTTTTTGTGAGTCATTTTGGTGGACCTTTTTGAGATGGTCCAAGTTGCTCAATTGATTGAGATGGCGTTGAGTTCTCATCAAGCTTCATCTTTTCAATCTTCTCAATCACATCATCCAATTGAACTTCAGGATATGATGAAATGGCAGAAACTTCTTCATGTGGGGGAGATGGTGCTACACAAGGAGATTCCAAAGATTGACCCAAGATAAGGATCCCCCCTTCACGATGTGGAATCTCATTATCAAATTCACTATATCTCTTTACACGAGTGAATCTTTCCAAATGATCAAGCTGCCTCTCAACAGTTTTGTCTTTCTTGGTGGATACAAGAAAGATCACATCTCTGGAAACGATGAACTTCTTGTTTGCCTCATCATAAAGACGATACATCTTGGTGGTATTTGAGTACCCAAACAAGATGCACTTCTGACTCCTTGCATCAAGCTTGCTTCTTTTCTCCTTGGAAATCAAGGCATAGCAGGTGGAACCAAAGACCCTGAGATGCCTCATTGAAGGAATGTGACCATACCACATTTCATATGAAGTCTTGTTTCTAAGATCATGAAATGGACACCTTTTTTTGACATAAACTGCATGAACTCAAAACATCAATTTAACATTCTTGAAAAACATTGTGGAATGAACCATATTTAGGAGTGTTATGTTCATTCATGCAGCTACACCATTTTGTTGGGTATTGTATGGAATTGTTGTTTGATGTTTGATCCCATGTTAGCGAAGGTAACTTTAAAATTCATTAGATGTATATTATCTTCCATTATCAGTGAAAAGAGAGCCAATATGAGACTGAGCTTCATTTTGAATCCATACATGAAAATTTTTAAGATTTGTCTTAGAGCAAATACACCCAACACATTCTAGTGTAATCATCAATAAAAGTCATGATATATTTGTTTCCATTTGCAAAAGGAATGGGCATAGGGCCACATAAATTATAATGAATCAGTTCAAGTTTTCTACATGCCCTGGAAGTGGAATCATGGAAAGGTTGTTTGCTATCTTTTCCAAGAATACAAGCATCACATTGTTTCAATTTTCTAGGAATGATGAGCAGACCAGAAACACCATTCTTTATCAACAAATGAAGACTTTCATAATTAATATGGCCAAATCTAGCATGCCACAAAATACTAGATGGAATTATACCTGAGTCATGATGAGAGAGGTATGCAGTAGTGTGTGTATGGGAAAATGTCTCATTCAGCTTCAACAATCTTCCATCTTCTATTCCGATCATGACAACCATGTTGTCAGAGTCCTTCCTTATCTCAACTTTGTCAACGAACATATGAACAAAGTGACCTTGTTGTTTAATGTGCATAAGGGACAACAAGCTTCTTTGCAGCTCAGGAAGATAGAGTACATTGTGTAGAAGAAAATTCGGGATTCCAAACAACTTAAGCCTGATGGTGCCCATTCTTGAGGGCTTGAGACTGTATCTATCTACAAAATACACAACGCCATCTACATTGTCATCGAATTCTTCAAAGAAATCTCTTCGAAATGGCAATGGCATGTGGGAGGTCACGCGTGTCAAGAAGCTATGCATCTCCCCAAGAAGAAAGTGAAGTGTTAAAAAAATCTTCTTTTACTCATACATTGCAATAGACAACTATGTAATGAGCAAGTGTTTTACCTTCATGTGTGAGGTTCTATCTTTGTATTCTTTGATCTTCTTCCATGGAACTCTGCATTCAGAGGCTTCATGTGACGGATTATGCCAACCCCCCATGCCCCTTGCCTCTGATCTTCTTCTTTTCCCCGCGTCCTCTAATTTCTTATTCAAAGTGTTTTGCTTGATTCTGGTCTTTACAGGGCGGTGTGATGAAGATAGAGATGGCCCTACACCATACAGAGAAAACTTGTACACCATTTCATATGTTTATTGAAACAATTCAAAATTATCAGTATATTAATTAAAAATGACCAGTGACCAATGGTCGGTGTACAAATTGCTGTGACTCCACATTCACCATTACTACAAATGCTCGCGATCAAACAGACTGGTGATCATATCTTGAAAGTCAAAAATAAAATCAAATAATTTGGTGTTGCGATCAAATAAGCTAGCAAAGAAATAAGAGATTGTATCTTGAAATCGTGGTCTTTACATGATAAATCTCTCTCGGACTCTTGGACTTGCTCACAATCCACATGGTGGCAGATACCACGTCGTCGACTGGGTGATAGAAACTGTGGAATAGATATCCAGAAAACTATAAACTTAAAGCATCATTGCATGTCATCGTTAAACCGGCCAGTGCAGTCAATCAAAGTGAGGAAAAGCATAGTCATAAATTGGGTCGACAGATTGAAGAGGTGGGAGAGAGGATCGAAGCATGGTGGGAGAGAGTGCGCATGAAGAAACATGAACTAGGTTTGTGGATACGTCCATCTCTCTGTGCAAATGAAGGTTGATCAAGATCAGACTTTGGCCAGATGTGAATACCCGCATACAGTCAAGCAGTAATCGAAGTTAACGAAAGAAATTGCATACGGCTGACCGACACTGTCACTGCACAATGATATTCCTTTCGATGGTGTTGCACACAGACTGTCGAAAATTCCCTGCAACCTTCATGCCTTTCAATTTTCTTCGTTACTCATCTGAGCCTTCCGAAAAGAAGGACCCAATGAGAAGCATCGCGAGGAATACTGGTGAGGTTGAATCTGTAACTAAATTAGACTCAAACTAGCAGCAGGAAACCCTACGCTTTGTCCCATGTGGTGGAATCTATGGCATACTATCGTTTCCTCATAAAAAAAATTCCACCTGCGAATAAGAAAATATGTATGAGGAGTTGTTGCACGACTATCTTCAATTACAATTGTCGATGGGGGGTCGATGGTTCTCAGTCCGCGAGAATGATAATGAGGTCGTTGAGGATTGTGTGAGGGTTAGGTTTAGGGTTTCGACTCAAAAAATTTCAGCCTCTTCTATTATGGAATCTAGAAATGGGCAATGATATGCGTTGTGGACTGAGATAAGCGAACAGTTCCAAACAGGCGTGAGGAGAATGTGCTAGTGCGAAATAAGTCTTAGGGTTAGGGTTGGCGCAACACACCAAAAATGACAGGGAACAATAGCGAGTGGACGGTTCTGGTCTGAGAAACCTTAACGCCTGAGGGGATATGGCAGATAGAATCCCCACAGAGTCACACTGTGAAAGAAGAGATGGAAGAGGGTAGATGAGCAGACAGAGAGGTGTTTTTGTATGCTCACGTAGAGAAAATGGCCATAGAATAATTCATGGAGTTAATGTGGCTCTAATACCAGTGTCACGCCAAGATGGCAGAAAATATAAATGCACACTTGATTTGTTTTTCATTAGTATGATTAGTATGATAGGTAAATGACTCTTGGTATTCCCCAAGAGATGGTCACGACTCTTCATATTTACATTATAGTTACAAGTAAGCAACCTCAAAGGAATACGTGTCCAACGGGAATGAAATGAAATACAGATGTATATCAAAGAAACAAACAGAAACTTATTCACAAAAAGTTGAGTACAATGAGGCTCCAAAGGAATTTTTAACATAAAACATAAATGAGAAAACCCTAAACATCAAAAACCCTAACCGCGAGAGATGAAAGGCTAAAAGGTTTGTGGGCCCCGATGGAGGGCAATTGATACGTCAACTTCTCGAGGACGTAACTTTTGCATATGATATTTGTTTAGAGTGCTTGATACACCCTTGGAAAGGTATAGCTGAGGAGTACATATTTTGTTCAGCCTAGAATTTTTCACCTAGTACATTCTAGGCACTGTCAAGCCCAAAAGAAGTTTGGGACCCAAAAAACTGTAACAAAACTGTGAAAATGGAAATTGTTCTTTGAACCAGTGGAATAGGTAGGTGACCACCGATATCCACCTTGATCAGTCGCCCCCCCTAGGAAGCAATGGTCTCCATTACGTTGAGTGCCCCCATCAGATGGAGAAACTTCTCTTGAACTTGGCCCCGGGTGAGCCACTTGCCTTGGTGCAGGAGTTTCCCTGCTCTAACAACCTGATAAAGTTGGATCCTCTATTGGCTAGTGCCCTTGCTTTGAGTGTCCCTGAATGGTTTTCTATTCCATGCAGTCATGGTTGAGCTCTGTTGGTGTCAATTGCTTTTTGATCTTTGATGTGTCCAATACTAGTGGGAAGTATGGTCGAAGGAGGTCCACATTGAACATTGGGTGCAGGGCAAGGAAGGGGGGAATATTTAGCTCAAAAGAATTGTCACCCACAGCCTTGGTGATGGTATAAGGTCCATAGTGAAGTGGAAAAAGCTTATGATGGGGTCTTGTAAGGTGTTCTTTCTGCAAATGCAACCAGACCTTGTATCCCACCTGAAACATGTGTGGAACCCGATGTTAATCATGGTGTTGTTTGTACTTAGCATTGGATTTATGTAAAATAGCATGGACCAATTGTCAGATGTGTTGAATCTATTCAATAAACTTGGTGGCTTTGTTGGCCTTAGATTGAGCATGGGATGATTCTACCTGTGTGGATGCAAAGGGCAATGCGACATCAATGGGACCCAATGGTTGAAATCCTAACCCAACCTGAAAGGGATTGTGGTCAGTCGAGTTATGAAGGGTTATGTTGTAGTTGTGTCGAACATAGGGGAGACTCTCATCTCATGTGCGTAGATGTTTGGAGTTGTACATGCGCAAGATATGAATGATCATTTTGCTGAAGACCTCTGTCTGACCATCATTTTGGGGGTGGAAGGCAGTGGGTTTGGTGAGATTGGTGTCCAATAGTGACCAAAGTCTAAACCAGAATGTCCTTAGGAACATATTGTCTAAATCTGATATGATGGTTTGTGGTATCCCAAAGTATAACCACACCCGTTCGAAGAAGAGATTGTCAATGGCCTCCGTTTTGATATTCTTCTTGTAGGTTGTTAGGATGGCCATCTTAAAAAACTGATCAACCACCAAAAAAACACAATCATTTCCCTACTTGGTTGAAGGAAGGCCTGACATGTAGTCCATCGATATGGATTCATATGGTTGGTCAAGAGTAGGAAGAGGAGTGTATAGGCTTTGTTTCTTAGTGGTTGGTTTGGCAATGGCGCAGGTAGTGCAAGACCTAATATACTTGTTGATGTCTTGGTGCAATTTCGACCAATAAAAATACTTACGTAGTATTGCCACGGTCTTTTCCATGCCAAAATTTCCTGCCATCCGACTGTAGTGATCTTCCCAAATCATCTTTGCATGATCGCTTGAAGAAACATAGAGGTGGACTAGATGGCATAACAATCTATCTTGAAGATGAAATTCAGTGGCATTCGTGTCTGTGCATAGCATCTGGTAAGTGGTAGCGAAGTCAGGATCGCTCTTATAGAGTTGGGTCTACTCAGATGCATCATGGCCATAGAAGTGGAGCACCATGGTTAAGGCTGCAACCGTAGGTTAAATGAGGCAATCAGTGACATGATTGGTGCTCCTTGTCTTATATTTGATGTTGACATGGAATTGCTGCAACTGTGTGGACCACATTTAATGGAGGTTGTTCTGCAATTTTCCTTGTGTCTTCACAAAATGCAGAGGCTTGTGATCAATGTGGATGATTGTCTCATTCCCGAGAATGTAGTACTTCCATTGTCGACAAGCTTGTACAATGGAATACATTTATTTTTCATAGGTGGCATACTTATGGAAGGAATCTGATAGTGTCTCACTATGATATGTCACTGGGTAATTGTGTTGAGTGAGAACTGCACCCAGTGCATAGTCTGAGACATCAATCTCTATCTCAAAAGGTTGTTTCATATCAGGTAAGAAGATTACTAGAGCTGAGCACAAGCGATTTTTCAGATCATCGAACGCTTGTTGTTGTGACTTCCCCCACACAAACTTTGTCTTGCCACCACCCTTGGTCACTTGGATGAGGACCCATGCAATATGGGAGAATATCAACACGAACCTATGATAGAAGTAGTCAAATCCTAAGAAACTTCAAAGCTCGGTTAGTGTGGTTGGGGCTGACCAGGCATGAATGACTTGGATCTTGGATGGATCCACATGCACACCATGCTCATCAACAATGTATCCTAAGTATTGGACCATGTTTATGTCAAAGGGACACTTTTTCAAGTTAGCATATAGCTTATGTTGTCACAGAGTGTGAAGGACCTATTGAATATGTTGCAAATGGTATGCCCAATTCTTTTTGAAGATGAGGATATCATCCTGATATACCACCACAAAATAATTGGTGAAAGACCGCAATATATCGTCCATCAATCTCATGAAAGTTTTTGGAGCATTTTTCAAACCAAAGGGCATGACTATCCATTCAAAAAGACATTTTTTGGACTTGAAAGCAGCCTTCCATACATCAGTCTGTTCTATTGGGACCTGATGGTAGCCATACTTTAGGTCAATCTTACTGAAAACATTGACTCCCTTGAGTTGTTCAAGAAGGTCTTCAATTATGGGAATTGGGTATCGGTTCTTGACTGTGATTTTTTTTAGGGATTTGTAATCAATGCAGAGTCACCAAGTCCCATATTTCTTCTGAACGAATACAATTGGGCCCCTGTAGGGTGAGGAGTTAGGTCAGATGTGCCCCTTTTGAAGTAGCTCTTGGATTTGTCGCTTGATTTCCTCATTTTCCATGAGAGAGCGGTGATAGATTGGATCATTGAGTACAGGTACATCAAGGGTTAGATAGATTGAATGCTTGACCTGACAGTGCAGCGGTACCCCATTGGGTGAGGAGAATATGTCTTTGTCATTAGGGGAAATTTGGTTGAAAAATGGTCCTACCAACCCTAATACAAATTCCATGTCATCATGTATTAGATAATCAAAATTTTCTAAAATTTAAAAGAGGTGCATGTCTTAAACAATTTTTTATTATATAATATGGAGATAATCACAATTTTTTAATAATATATTGTGTATACTCTACACGTAATCTCTGCCCCCGCTGCCCAAAATTCAAAATTTTCTTGGTTATGGAGCATCAAATTAATGTGTTATCCCATTATGCAATAATTATAATAAATGAAGGAAATGGTGTTTTGAATAAATATTAATGCATTTACATGCTTCACATTAACAACATTCTTTGGTGTGTTTTAATGCATTGAGGTCAGCTGGGATGGAAGTAAAATCCCTATATGCACTTGTTCATAGGTTTAGAGGTTGCAGAAAGGTGCACTGAAGGAGCATAATTTACCAGCTAGAAATCTACACTTTGTTGTTGAGCTGAGGAAGATTCATTGTCACTACCATACAGGCCGAGGGTTACTACAATCCTTGTAGATGTCGCTTGAGAGTTTGGTGGGTTGTTCTATCTTTGAAAGGAGATTTTGAGGTGTCATTCCAGCCCTAGCAACCCTTGTGAGGAGCGTAGAACCTTGCAATTGCTTTCTGGAGAAGGGTCGAACCCTAGATCTAGCAGCATAGTGCAGACCAAGGACAAAGGGGAGCTAACAGAAGGACGGCGAGGGAACTCTGGAGGACTGGAGTGTATTTCTATTACAAACTACTTCTATAATACCAAACAAATTGCGCGTAATTGAATTATGTGACCAAATTCGGGTCGAAAAATCCCACTCTCTTCGTTACCAGAAAACCTTCACTTTTCTTTGTATTGAACCTCACGACATGATTTTTTTTGTTTTGTTATTATATTTTCATGCTTAGAATAGTTGTATTAGGGATAGTGGGATCAGGTAGCTTTATTTTCAATTGTTTAACTAAGAAAGATTCAAAATTTGTTGAAATCATGGACAGTTTCCAAAAATTTCTAGAGACCAGCAAGAAATAGCATTAGCGATTTTTTAAAGTCATCCTTTAGGAAACATCTTGGAAGTCATTTCTGGCATAGAAAAATTCAACATCCATGAAACAAGTCTGAATCGACCGAAAATAGTTCCCTGGATTCATAGTCATGTTCATATAGATATAAAGACCACCTTCATACCTTTCGTGTAAAGAAATACAGAGGAAAGATCCAATTGAAATCCAAGTTCTTGAATATGGACCACTAAGTGTTAATTCATGTCAACTTAGAGGAAAATTTTCATCTGGAAATTGTCAGTATGACCTGAGACACTCAAGAAGCTCAATCGTTATAATGTGTTGGGGAAAATTGTAGCATTACAAGGCATGGCCAACATTGAAGACCATTGCATCATTAGACCATTAAAATCCACAAGTAATAGGTTCCTAAGATTTAGTAACCAAAGAAGTAAAAGACCTTGCCTTTTGAACATTCAAAGAATCCCAGATACAATAGAGGACAGAAGTAGCTACAGCTTACTTGTGTCATTTTAGTAGAAGGAAATAAAAGCTCATCAACCACAAAATTATTCACTAAATACCAAATCTCATTCACAAAGTACAAACATTAATGTATTGTTTCCATGTAACCAACTAAACTGTCCTTGCTAAAATCCAACCAAGTAGTGAAGGCTTAAGACCATCCTACACAAAATAAGGTCATCGGTTCATAATGTTCTTCAAAGAGTTGAACTCTTCCAAACCTAGTAAAAGTGCTTAAGGTTCTAGTCTTCATAAATCATATAATCACCTTGCATATTAGCAGAACAACTCTTTAAAGACCACTAAACCACCTAGTTGTAGTACTTTCCAAACATGTCTGACATTTCAAATATAATTCATCATTTTTAAATAAAAAAATAGATGAATTTATATTTTCATAGTGGTATATTGAAAATGCATCAAACCTCCTTGCATTTTTTTGTTTATTTTCCTATCATGAATGAAGGAAAACACTTGCAATAATATTGTGACCAATTCGGCTGCAACAAAAGAAGATCAGGCCTTCAGAGAATCCTTCCCATGACTTAATACCTACTAATTGATATTGACAAATTAAGATGCCACCGTTGTTGTGAGGACTGAGAAAGGTGATTCAGCAAAACTTCAATCATATTCTAGCACAACCAATTTGCCATCTTTATTACAGTTAAACTGATTGTTGGTGAGTTTCCAAAAAAGTGAACTCTTCATAAACTTGCTCCATTGGTCCATTAACATCTGGGTATAATCCTCACCACATTCCTTGTTTTTATGTAACTATTGTCCCTAATTGGTCATTGATTCTTTGTATCCTAATCAAAACACAGGTTAAAATTATGTTTTTAGATGCAACTCAAGTAGTTGGTTAAAATATATACAATGGTGGGAATTTGGATGATATCATTGTCATTAGTGAAAGGAAATTCCAAAGAGTAGGAGCTTTATACATGTTGCTATTGTTCAAACATCCATAAGGCTTGCAAGTTCCTTGTTTCAAAGAAACTTCCTTCTAGTGGTTGGGGAGAAAGTTATCTTTCATGACAAAGATAAGGTCTATACACACTTGGAAGGTGGAATATCACACATATTAAACACGGGTGGAAAAGCACATGGAAATTTGAGTGTTCAAGACCTCAAAATCAGCAGTCAACAGTGGATCAAATCCATATTTGAAAGCACTCAACAAATTTCAAGGAAGCAGTTTCAATAATTCCCAGATTTCCAGTCACACATTCAACCTTATCTAATTAGATCGAATGTTTCCAGATTTTATGTTACCAATGGCATATTCAAATCCACCTTCCCAGACAGAATATCTAAACAAGCACTCGGTACTCTGAATTAGATCTTATCGTTTCAATATTTTATGACTTATTTGAAGTTTTATTTGTTTAATAATTAACTATATTCCTAAAATCAGTAATAATTATGTAACGTTCACTCCATTTGGCTTCCAAGTTGGTCCTACAGGATAATCCCATTAGGCTTGGTACAACAAAACTCCTTTAAAGATTTTTTCCCCCTCAACACTGACTGTTATCATTTCTCTTGTTGCTAACATAAATAACTAGATTTGGCCAATGGATGTGCCTACTATCACAAACTCATCATCGCTACCAAATAGAAGTATGAAAAAAATGACTTTTAGGAGAATCCCAAGGCTTTGTTGATCCTGCTAATGTAAAAAAACACTTGAGTCATCTCTAAATATTATAGACTGTGGTTTTATAACTTATTTCCAGCCAGTTTCAAGCCCTATCCTACCTTTTTAAAGCCCTATTTCATATGTATCCTACCTATTGTTTTTTTATTCAAGCCCTATCGCTACTCCCTCTCTAATCAATTTATGAAATTGTTGTTCCTTGTTGTTATTTCCAGTTATAAGGATGTTAGGATTTTCTGGGTAGTGTTTGTTGATTACAGAGGTCTTGTAGCTCCTATTTTTGGCTTAGGTATTTCATCCTAACCTTTCTAAAATCCCCAAGAAACAAACCTAAAAGATAGGGGGATTCACGATCCTTGTTGTTGTGTTCACTGCAAAGAAAATGATGAATCTCTCTCACTCATTACTTCCACTTGTTCAGGAGGTATAGGATGCTACTTCATTTATAAGGAGATTTCATTTTCCTTCTATGATGGTTCTCAATGTGGAACAACCTTTGATGCTCGGGCATATTTATACATTAATGGATGTAAGGCGAAAGGAGTCTTGAGAAGTGTTTTGAATTTGTCGCTTAAAATTTTTCTGTTGAAGGTGGCTTCATAAGAATAAAACATTTTTTCAAGAGTTGATTTCAATGTTGAAATAAATGTAGCAAGAATGAATATCACAATACTACAAAGTAACAAACTATCATTCGTGTTCAATTATGTTGTTTACATTGTTGTTCAGTGTAACATTGTTATACTCTTGTTTAATTCAGTTGCTGATGATTTTATTTGATTCCCATACAACAATCCCATAAAAGGAAATATAGGAATTCCATTTTAGTTAATTTGAAATGTTGTTGAATTGAATTTTTTGTTAACTTTTTCCTATGGATCCTTGGTTTTTTTCTTGCAATGAAATGGGCACTCGTAGATCTTCAGGAAAGATGGAAACTATTATAGTTTAGAATGAAAATGATGAAATGGGTAATTGTATCACGTTATGGGTGTCCATTGAATCTTGGGTTACTTTGCAACCATCAAGGAATCGAATTTGGGCAAAAAAAAGAAGACTGGACGATTTAAAATGTCATTGGAAAGGTCTAGTAAAGGCATTTAAGTGGAGCCAACAGGATGAAAAGGTGGAGAAGGTGCTTATATCTCATGTGTAAGATCGTAAGGACATACTCAAAGAGTCTGTTGCCAAACAAGAAAATTTTCCTCAAATTGGACTAAATTATAAGGGCTCGTCATTTTGTAAGCATTGAAGTTTTTTTTCTTTTTTTTTTTAATTTGGGATTAGAGTATTAAAATATGAATGCCCTAGCTTAGATGGATACTTAATGTGGTTTATATTTTTTATGTGTAGCTTTGTGCATTTCTGATTTTGAATAATGGCAGCCTGTGGAGAGTATTACCAGTATTTTACGTGTTTTCCATTCACAAATAGGAGAGATACTCTATGAGGAAAAGAATTCCATGTCATTGAGGGAAGAAGGGGTTTGGTTTTATAAGTATGATTATTTTATTCCATGTAGTAAAAGATTTGGACGAATTGAAGAAGCCAAGTTACCTACACTTCATGAAATTGTCTTACCAAATTTTAATCCAACATTAATTGATTGCATACGTTCAAAATTAGTTCTTGAAATTCAATCTGGTATGTGGGAGAAGGGTGGTGCATGTGATCATTTTGGTATGCACTTACCATTTTTGGTTTTCGTTGAAGTGTTCAAGGAATAGGACTCTATTCGAATGACTAAGAAGACATATTCTTTCACAAACCCCTCTGACATGTTATTATCCAACTTATTTTACTCTAGCTAGAATACAAGATTACATGGTGTGAATGGAGAGAAATTAAAATGTATGTTGAGTGTAGAGACACTTCGTTTTAGGTAATGTTTTACAATTTTGGTTTTTCCTTTTCTTTGACTTTCACAATTTTTGACATCACTTTCTAACTATTTTTTCATTTTCTTTAACTTGTAGATATTCAATAGCAAGACAAACTCTCTATGTTTATTTTAAGTTTCAGCATTTTAGGCAGATAAGGGAGAACATGGATTGGATTTGGATGCCAATAGATAAAGACAATGACAATGGCACTCATTCTCCTCTAATATCCATTGATGTTTTTAAGGATGGTGCACATTTCAAAACATTATACATGGAAGAAAACTGGAATTTGTTTGAAGTTAGAAAACACCTTGAATTCGAAGAGGAATTGAGCCTTGAGGAAGACTTCTATTTTATTTACAATGGAAAAAGGGTGAGAATTTGATAGTTTATGTATGTTTATTCATTTTATAAACATAGTTTATTACTTACATATTAATTATTTCTTTCGGACAGATTGGTAAAAGACAAGAGAAGAGCATCATGTGCAAAAGTTGTGTTCATCCCCATACATTAGAAATTAGAGGAACATGACACAAGGTGAGTCCTCTCCAACCATATGTTAGGAAACTCTTATGATCTTAGTTGTGATCTCTATATTTTAGAACTAATTTTGAAATTCTCTACTTCAATTTATTTTGGCAAGAGAAGGTATGATTTTGTTCACTGAGATTTTTTCACATAATTTGTATTACTTGTTATTTATTACTACATTTCTAGGCCAATATTTGATGAAATTCAAGTCTTTTAACTCAACCTCTTTTAATCACATGTATAGGGAAATAAATGGAAAATCAGATGGACTTTCAAAGTCTGGTCTACAATTGGAGAATGGACAGTGGCATATTCAAGAGCTTAAGGATAGCCAACACTCTGCATATTTTCATCCCACTTTGTTTCGATATTATTCTGGATGGAGGAGTATATATTGATGTTGATGTAACAGGGATTTAGGAGGGTTACTGGTTTATTTTGATTATCTATATGGAAAATTATTCAAACCTTTTTGATAAATCTAAGTTTATAACTCTGAGTGTTGTCCAGAGACTAGTTTTTTGCTCCCTTGTGGAACCCAACATTTGTAATATTCTATACTATCAAGAAAATTCCAGATGGGAAGTAGTTATTTCCCTCTCTTTGTTGAACATGATAGAAATTCTTAAATCCATAAATGTAATTCTATCTTAATATGAATAAAATTACATTTTTTCCAATGAAAAAAATGTATTATGCTCCAAGTTATCAATTGTTTCCCTAAATTTATTACTACATTTCTAGCCAATATTTGATGAGTTTTTATGTAATGGTTGCATTAGCTGACTATAAGATGATACCAAGTCTAGCATATTTTTTTGGGAGTTTAATTTGTTCCATTCTATTCCTAATTGATGAATATAACAACGATAGACTTGGGGAGTGGGGATTTTCATTTTCATTTTCATTTTCATTGCTGAGGATAATGGTGTTGATGTTGGGATTAATTTACATTTTTCCAATCCTTATGAGAATGATGCTTTTTGAGCTAGTTTATTTGGTATGGGAAGATGCATTTATATATTTGTAAATTTGTTTTTCTACTAATATAAATGTGCAACTTCAAAGAAAAATGGTGAAACATGGTTGTGCTCTAATAATGGATCCAAGAATATAGAGTATTTCCTAGATATATCAGATGTGAGTAATAGTTTCCTAACTCAAGGCAACAACCAACCCTAACCCTTAGGTTTACGTACAAAAATTGGATGAACGGTTGTTTGGTCCAGTAAGATTGTTGAAAACATTGAGAGAAATGGCCTTATGAAACTACAGCCTTCCAAAAGTATTCAACATGTTTTCCAATAAATTCAAATATGGCCACAAAAGCTTGAAGACTAAAAGTTAAAAATATAGACAAATCAAGAATTAAAGGAAAAGGACATTCAACTTCAAAAAAGATGATCAAGTTCAAGAAACAATTGTTCGTACTTGTTTTAGAAAAGAATCGCATTGAAGTTTGTAAATTTGATTGAATTTGTAAAGGCATTGTACATTGGGATATCATTCAAATGGTGTAACAATACTAAAGTTTGCAAGGAAAAACAGTGATTATCTAAAAATTCTAAATAAGAAATATTTTACATTGCTTAAATTAATAATCTCATGGTGTCCACGATATTGTCCGTGCAGATAACAGATACTATCGATTCTAAATATTTTCACATTGTATATCATGCCAAGATAAACTCAGGGGTCCATCTTTCGCAATTGCAAAACAGATTGTTGTTGTTTTCCCCCTTGACATGGTTGTTTTTGTGTTTGTGGATTGATCACAAGGCCACATTCTCATTGAATCAATCGCTGATGGAAGTTTTGTACATGGGCTTCTGATATCTCCCTAGCGTGGTCCATCTGACTTAAAGAGTCAAGTCATTTGTTATCCATCTCTGGAGAACACCTTTTAACACCATCTTCTTCCATGTTACTACTAAAATAAGACAATGATGCCTCTAGAAGACTTATTTGGCTCAAGACAAGAAGCCACAATATGCATCACACCAAAAGACTCCTCCCTTGTAATTTAACATTGATCTCATCTTCAGCAGCTTTACTACTATTTCCCTCAATGGATTCTTCTTTTGGAAAAGAGATAATATTTGGCATAGACTTTCTTAGGTATCAATTTCATCTGTCTGAAACAAAGGTACATCATGTAATTTTTCAATGTCAACAATTCAACAGTTGAGATATTTGTAACTGTTTCCTTAGTGGAGCTATGAAATATATACTTTGTTTTCTTTTCAAAGTAGAACTCCATTTCTTTTATGCCCTTCAGCTTAAATTTTCTTCCTTGAATTTTTTATATTGGATGATGCACACTCGGAGACATTGTTTTCTTGTAGATAGATCAAATTTTCAATCAGTGAAGGTCTTATTGAGCTTGATATCTTGTTCTTGTATTAGAACTCTCTTATGTTCGTTTTAACTCCCATCATTAAGGAAATTGATCACTTGAAGAGATAGTACATACGCTAAATATTTTCACATTGTATATCATGCCAAGATAAACTCAGGGGTCCATCTTTCCCAATTGAAAAACAGATTGATGTTGCTTTCCCCCTTGACATGGTTTTTTTTATGTTTTTAGATTGATCACAAGGCCACATTCTCATTGAATCAATCGTTGATGGAAGTTATGTACATGGGCTTCTGATATCTCCCTAGCTTGGTCCATCTAACTTAAAGAGTTGAGGCATTTGTTATCCATCTCTAGAGAACACCTTTTAACACCATATTATTCCATGTTACTACTAAAATAAGACAATGATGCCTCTAGAAGACTTATTTAGCTCAAGACAAGCAGCCACAATATGCATCACACCAAAAGGCTCCTCCCTTGTAATTTAACATTGATCTCATCTTTCCTTAGTGGAGCTATGAAATAGATACTTTGTTTTCTTTTTAGAGTAGAACTCAATTTCTTTTATGCCCTTTAGCTTAAATTTTCTTCCTTGAATATCTGAGATTGGATGATGCACACTAGGAGACATTGTTTTCTTGTAGATAGATAAAATTTTCAATCAGTGAAGGTCTTCTTGAGCTTGATATCTTGTTCTTGTATTAGAAATCTCTCCAGTTCATTTTAACTCCCAGCATTAAGGAAATTGATCACTTGAAGGGATAGCACATACGCTAAATATTTTCACATTGTATATCATGCCAAGATAAACTCAAGGGTCCATCTTTCCCAATTGCAAAATAGATTGTTCTTGTTTTCCCCCTTGACATGGTTGTTTTTATGTTTGTGGATTGATCACAAGGCCGCATTCTCATTGAATCAATCACTGATGGAAGTTTTGTGCATGGGCTTCTTATATCTCCCTATCTTGGTCCATCTGACTTAAAGAGTTGAGGCATTTTTATCCATCTCTAGAGAACACCTTTTAACACCATCTTCTTCCATGTTACTACTAAAATAAGGTAATGATGCCTCTAGAAGACTTATTTAGCTCAAGACAAGCAGCCACAATATGCAACACACCAAAAGACTCCTCCCTTGTAATTTAACATTGATCTCATCTTCAACAGCTTTACTAATATTTCCCTCAATGGATTCTGCTTTTGGAAAAGAGATAAGATTTGGCATAGACTTTCTTAGTTATCAATTTCATCTATCTGAAACAAAGGTACATCATGTAATTTTTCAATGTCAACAATTCAATAGTTGAGATATTTGTGACTCTTTCCTTAGTAGAGATATGAAATATATACTATGTTCTTTTTAGAGTAGAACTCCATTTATTTTATGCCCTTCATCTTAAATTTTCTTCCTTGAATATCTGAGATTGGATGATGCACACTCTAAGACATTGTTTTCTTGTAGATAGATCAAATTTTCAATCAGTGAAGGTCTTCTTGAGCTTGATATTTTGTTCTTGTATTAGAACTCTCTTCAGTTCGTTTTAACTCCCAGCATTAATGAAATTGAGAATTTGGTTGCCATGTACCAACCATAGTGATTCACACTATGTTCTATTCACTTATTATTGAACTGGCACTATAATTGTTTATCTTTGGAATCGTGGATTACATTCCATAGTTACAGCATCGATTGGCATTATCACTAAAAGGACGAATTGTTTGGTCTATTGATTCATATACTATAGCCAATGTCTTCAATGTATGCGTTGGATGTCATTTCCTAAATCCCCAAGCATTGAATCAATTGGGCACTTAAAATTTTCATTTATTGAATAGATGGTGAGTTTAAACCCCTCCATTGAATAAGCAGATATGTATGTTCATATGTGTGGAAGCAGCTAACAATGTTAGAGTTTGTTTGATTGTTGAATTCCAGTAGTACTAAATCAATTTAAGTGTATGGTTGGCTTATAATCATAGCAATTGTCCCCATCACCTACATTATTGGTTGGTTCCCATTATACCATTCGCTATCTGTTAATTCACTAGTAGTTATTGAGATGTAAACCTTGATATTTAACTTCATCCATTCACCTCTATACAAAACGTGGGGAACTTCCCTCGGTTCAAAAGGTGGTGAGAAACCTATGGCAACCCCTCTGGGTGTGTGTGTGCTAAAATGGCACTTACAGCCATCATGTGTTCTATCAAAAATTTGTTTCAGATCTCCTATAATTATGAATCTAGGCAGAAATGAGAAGTTCTTGTAGATTGGTAGAACATATGTAAACGTATTAGTTGAAGTAAATGGAGTTTGGACTTTGTTCGCATAATGAAAATCCTATGTGGGCACCTTCAGTTAGCGGTGAAAATAGACCCGTGAAGTCTTCAACCAAAGCAGGAAACAGAGCCTTCATTCCAGGAAATAGAAAGTGAACCAAATTCAAACCCCAAATCTAAACAGAGGTTGCAGAGAAGCATTGTTTATTTCCGTAGAGTATCCATATTGATGAGATAGATGGGCCATAGGCCTACCATTTATGGATCACATATTTCAATAGTAAATACTTGGAAAATGACCATGTCTTGGACAATCCTAGCTCAAGTGTTATTAATGCAACATAAATTAATACTAATGACAACACTTTCTGATGTAACGTTTGATGTATTTTGAATGTTGAAGGATGATGTTCACTGATCATGTTTGTTCTATTGCAGGGAATTTCAATTCAATATGGGCATGTGCTTCTTGTGCTAAAGATTAATGGATTGTTTGCCCCATTGCACTGACCATGATAACTCACCATTATCTCCACATTTGGCCACTAAGGCTACCAACCCATCATTTTGTCCTGGACAAAAGAGCGTTGGATCGTTTTCAACTATAAACCATCTACAGCTGAAGATAAGACCACAATTTTATTTATAACATTTGAGTCGTAGTCATAAAACTCATATAACCATTAGCCTAGTGGATTAGCTCAACCAGCTAAAATGAACCATTTCAATGGGGAGTTCAGTATGAGGTATCCCTTTCTAGTCTCATTGAGGTTCAATTCAGAATAGGTCTCATTGGGTTACCAACTGCTATTGTGGTTGGGGGTTCAACCACCCTCCATCTGAATATGTTTTTCCTTGGAGAAAAAAAACTCACATAACCATTCATCCTACTTGGTATAATTACCAAAAGGCTATGGAGTCCCAACAAGTTACAGAAAAGTATACGGTTGTATAAAAGTCTAGAATCCATTGGCAGTATGTCACCCATAACACCCATAAATACTCTATCTATGTAGGTGGACAAAACCTTTATGCGCAACCAAAAATGCTAAGAATAAGAAATAAACAATAAAATTAGAATGTAGTAGTAAGATCTATAAAAGTGTAATCCTAGAGGAGGAATGTATAGTGGGATTAAAATCCCTTTTACTTCTCAAAAAAGTAAAAATAAATGTCCAAGAGGGAGACGAAAAAAGTTGAACCTAGATTGATAGAGTTTACCTGGATACTAGGTTAGCATTCTCCTACATTTGGGTGCAGCTAGCATACATAGTAGATCCTTGATGGCACAGCAGATCTGTCTAAGTTAGTTTCTTGTGTGTAGTAGAGAGAGAGCATAGTGATGGTGCAACACTAGTCTGCTTTGGGAAGTGTGTTGCACTGATAGACAGTGAGAAAGTGAGGATGCATGTATAGTAGATCCTTGATGGCATAGCAGATCTGTCTAAGTTAGTTTCTTGTGCATAGAAAAGAGAGAGCATAGTGATGGTGCAACACTAGTCTGCTTTGGGAAGTGTGTTGCAGTGATAGACAGTGAGAAAGTCAATATGCATGTATGCATTAGTCTCATCCTTTTCCTAGATTTAGAACTGTTGTTTAGATTTAGCATTCCAGTTAGCTACAGTTAGAACCTGGATTGATAGAGTTTACATGGATACTAGGTTAGCATTCTCCTATAATTGGGTGCAGCCAACATACATAGTATATCCTTGATGGCACAACAGATCTGTCTAAGTTAGTTTCTTGTGCACAGCAGAGAGAGAGCATAGTGATGGTGCAACACTAGTCTGCTTTGGGAAGTGTGTTGTAGTGATAGACAGTGAGAAATTGAGGATGCATGTATGCACTAGTCTCATCCTTTTCCTATATTTAAAACTATTGTTTAGATTTAGCATTCCAGTTAGCTAGAGTTTGCTTTATCAGTTGTAGCATGCATTTACTTAGTACTATCTTTAAAGAAGGGTGTGTATCTGTATTACATCTAGGACATGACATGAGACTTTCTAATCTGCAAAAATCTATAGGAGGCACCAACAGGTTTGAATGATGTTTGAATGTTGTTATTGATTTCTTTTGTTTCTGGTATATTTGTTCAAGTGTGCATTTAGGGGTTGCAACAATGGCCTGGTTTGGTCTCCAAGATCATCACATGTTGGAGGGTGCTTCCAACTTGGTAAAGTGGAAATTCACCATCAAGGTCCATCTCAACCATGTGGAGATTTCCACTCCTGTGGGAAATCGTGTAGTGAGGTGGTAGGTAATGCACAACTTGATGGAACTTTGACCATGAGTTAAGCAATAACAACTCCATAATATTAGGAGAAGAACTCCCAAATAATCCAAACACATTTCAATACAATAATCTTAAGTCAACGTGTACACTAACCACTCTTGTTCATCTCTTAGATATACTAATTATCATTCATTCATTGGTCATGTATACATACTATTAGGTTGACATGTTATTTAAAAATAACATATGTCTTCTTATATAACTGCYCATTATGGTAATGACACCAAAATAGTTAGGGACACTGAAATTGTATTATTGTGAGGTGTCAGATGTTGGTCAATTGGTAGTAATGATGTTGTTTTACCTTGTTAATTTGTCTTTGGAATTTGAGCTGGTCCATTGTATTTTCATTTCCACCATCAAGTGTCAAATTTCAAGTGGTGTTTATCAGTTTATCCAATATTTAGTGTTGTAATGAATCACATTAAGTAATTCAAATCAAAGAAGGAATCATTATTATGTAAAAACTCCAACTTCTACTTATTTGATACCATTACAAGTAAGCATATGAGAATGTTGGATAAAATTGAGTGGATGAGAAGAACCCCACAATAGTGGTGGGGAGAAGGCTTTCACAATATTGTTATGTTACAAATATTTCGAGGAGAAGAAGTCAAGTGAATATTGGTTATAGTGTTTATCTATTTTCCACGCCTTCATCTAGCACATAAGTTATGTTTGTGCATGTCTGAGGTGGGTATGTTTGGATATGACTTGGCATGAAAACACATCATCTGGGCATTGGGAAACTATAATATGATTTTTTTTTCATTAACATGGTAGAGAACCCTCGCTACGCGTCTGGCAGATATGTTGTGTTTCTGGCAGGTGCTACGTTTCTAGCAGGCCTCGCTGCGTGTCTGGAAGAAGTGTTGTGATTTTGAAAAGGAAGCAAAGTAATTCGTTGCAGAGGTTTTCTTCACCATGTCACAGGTCCAAATCGTCATTAACAAGTAAGTGGGCCACATTCACGCCACCTTTACCCTTATTTTCTTCATACAGCTCAGTAAAAAATCGTCTCCTAGGGTTTCACTACGTCTTAATCTTTCAGTCATATTTTTCCATTTCCTGTTGTACAAACCCACATCATGTGCTTAAAATCCCTCACCTACACTCCCTAACACCAATCCCTACTCTCCACAATTTCCCCAAGAGTTTAGATAGCAGCTAACCACTACTTTCCCTCCATCTACTAGACTGTCACTTATCCCCTATTTCCACAAATTATACCTTACCCCTTTTGTTTCCCACTGAAAGTTAGGAATTTCACATCATGGAAACTGGAAGCAGTGATACTCGGAAAAGGAGGTACAATAAGGGTGGGAAAGTGTTCACGTATGAGCCAACACAGATCAGAGAAATCATGGCCTCACCTTTCATTAAGAAATTATTTGAAGATGTTGGTTGCCTAGGTTTTTGTGAAAGAATTCAAGAGGTGGGTTTCCATGCTAAATTGACCAGCCTCTTTGCCACCAATTTCAACAAGGATAAGACCACAATTGCAGGGGTAGACTTCAATATTTCCACAGATGTCATTGCCACAACTACAGGTATTCCCAATCATGGAGAAATCTGGTTTAAAGGAATGGATTTGGACATTGAAAATTACAAGGTTTTCCTGAAACCACACTATAAAGATACTCCAACTCATATTTTTCCTTTCAGATAGTTGCTAAATAGATATGCCCCGTTGATGAAGATGATCATGAAATACTTTACCTATGAAGGGATATTTTCAAGACTGTACCAGTATCACATAAGGTTGTTGATTCATTTCACTGCCATCAAGCCACTTAACTTGGCTCATTACTTATTCAAAAGCCTAGTCAAAATGATAGAAAAGGTACAAAGGAAAGGGAAATATCACAAAACAAATTTGTTTCATCATGGTTTGGTAAAGGTCATGGTCATGGTCATCCAAAAACTTTTAAAAATCAACATGGCTTGGGAGGATTTCATCCGGTCAGTTTCTCTTATGCCTGCTACTAGTCAACCCAACAGTCAAAACACTTCATTAGCACCACCAAGGCCAAGGAGGTTGGCTCATCCAACGGGATGTCAACTAGAAAGACACATGTGGAAGAGATTACACAGACTTACCAGAAAGGGAAAAAATTGGTTTTTGCCCCTAAGAGCACCAAGAATATGTCTACACCCAAAATGTTGACTAGGGCACAAACTAGGAAAATGCCCGAGGAAAATATGGTGAAACAAGTTCAGGGAGAATTGGAGCAGTCACCTAGGCATGCAGATGACTCCCCATTGCCGCATTTTGAGGAGGAGATGCCTCATGAGCAAGAGATGTTTGACCATGCAGACAAATCAAATGAAGAAATTATCAAAGAGCAACAAGCACAAATACAAGAGCTAAAGGATGATCTTGCAAATGCAAATCACATGGTGGCATTACTAAAACAAGAGAACAAACTTTTGAATATGAATGCAATGCATCAAATTACCTCACCAGGTCATCCATCATCCAACAAGGAAAAATACAAAGGTGAAACATTGATGAGTCTTCAAGAAGGTGAGTTTGAGAAGAACAAGGAGTATTGTCTTAGGAGCATAAACTAATACTTGGAGAAGCTATTGAAGACGGCCAACGGAGACATCAAGCTGCAAAGAAACATGGCAAGACACTATTTCACCAGGAACCTGGTCTGCAAAATTAGGCTCAAAAATATGAAAAAGAGGCTAAGGAAAGCCCTAAAGAAGACAAAGAGGATAGATTTCCTTGATCTCTTGGATGATGCATCACTGATTGTGTAAACCCATCACACAAGGATCCCCGAAAACAAATTGCAAGGAATTTTGACAATTTTGGAAAAAATTTGAAATTTTTGGTATTTTGATAGTTTTGATGTACAGAAGCGCAGCGTGGCCACACTACTCTTTCTCTTTTAGGATCTAAATGATGAAAAAGTTACATTCTTGGATAGGTATTGATATGTAATTCAAATATATATACTATGTTCTTGAGTTGGATGCACAGAAAGAGAGAGAGTTTATTGAAAGTACCACTATGATACCATAATTTGTCTAGAACTTGAATTTTGTTGATCCATCTATTAAGAGAGAAGATCTATAAAGGAATTGGAGTCATTGGAACTTGATGCTAAATAATAAATTGATCTTGCTTTGTAGTGCAGGTATTTTTCCCAAAAGGGTTTTCCCCAAAACATCATTGTGTAATTTTTGGATGTTTATGTGTTATTTGTTTTCTATGATTGGTTGTTTAGATTTTCTATACATTCTTCTCTTGTGAATTATATTAGGAAGCATATTCTATAATTTTGCTTCCTTTTATTTGGTAGCATACCCTTATCTCCTTAGATCCTAGTTTTTAGGGACAATGTTTTTGTATCTAACCTTGCACAAAAGGAAATCATGTTGCAAGAAAATAGTGAGCACATTAAGGCTATAAATGGAAAAGTTCAATGGCATTAATTTTGAGTTGTGGAATATCATGATGAATATTTGTTCATATATTGACATCAATGGGTTGTAGTATTTGGAACAAAAACCTATGTTATGAAATAAAAGACTACATAGTTTTGGAGAGAAAGATGAGAAGCCTTCCCTTTTTCTTAACCCAGGCTCATTGTCCTGAAGATGGATCCTGATTTGGATCCGAAACATCGACAGTATTTTGACAACATCGTGGATTTTCCGATCAAAACCATAATTCCCAACCACAACAATCTCACTCATGAGAAGCCTTGTTAGGATTTGTTTGGTTGATTCTATGTATGAGTGGAGGACCCTCTTGGGAAATGTTTTTTGAAATGCTCATTTGTTCTTAATTAAGTTCAATCATTGTAGTCTCTTGTACACCCCCTTAATAAGGATATTAATCATTAGGCACAATAGAATTTTTTTTATGGAAATGAAGATATTCTTGAAAGAGAAACTAGAGATTCTCCTAATCTCTTTTAAACTCTCTTAAAACGGATATTGATCATAGATATAAGGATATTCAATATCTAAAACTATAGTATTCTTTATATTCCTCACATTTGTTTTCATTAAATGAGATCACTAGCTTAGTATTGAGTTAATTTTCCATGCTTCATGCCCTTCCATGAAACTGATAACTCACTAGGAACACATGCATGCTCATGTGTCTAGGAAGGTCTATATAACTCTATGAAAACCGTCCTCATCATTGGACTTATCCCATAACAAGGTCTTGAATATTTGTTCWAGAGATAGTAAGGAGATACCCTTTTATAATTCCCCAAGTTGTCTTATTTTGAAGAAAATATCAAATTATTCTACAACCATAACATACAGGGAAGGCACCCAAATGAAAACATTGTGATCAACTTGAAGTGGAAAATTTTATTACATCTTTCCTTGTTGAAAAATAATTGATCATCGCAACAACAAAAAAGGTATCCACAAAATTTGTGAAGAATGGTTGAAACCAAACACATTAAGAATGTTGATATTGAAATGAAATTCCACTATATCATATGAATTAGTGAAAATGATTTTGATGATCATGGAATATATAACCAAGCATCTATCCCATTGCATCCCCTCCCCTATGGTGATGGAATTGTCCAAAATTTAGTCACATCTAATGAAGGCCATATGTCTTGATTTTTTTATTTCAAAATCATTGGGTTTAGTTATAGAGATATAACTTTTGGCCGATATTTTACAAAACACATTCGATAAAGTGATCAAGGGTTGATTAGTGATATGCACTTGCTTCTCAATATTTGTAGGTTCACTATATGTCAAATATATGTTTAAACTTATGCATATTTCCTCCAATGAACATAAATCTATATTATGGGTCTCAACTTTGTAGTGTTGAGATTTTGGAGTTTAAAACACAATTCAATTGTAGTGATTCTGAAGTTAGCTCAAAAACATGAAAAAGAGGCTAAGGAAAGCCCTAAAGAAGCCAAAGAGGAGAGATAGACTTGATATCTTGGATGATGCATCATTGATTGTGTAAACCCATCACACAAGGACTCCCAGAAACAAATTGCAAGGAATTTTGACAATTTTGGCAAATTTTTGAAAGTTTTGGTATTTATACAGTTTTGATGTACAGAAGCGCAGCGTGACCACACTGCGCTTTCTCTCAGATGATATAAATGATGAAAAATTTACATTCTTGGATAGGTATTGAGTTTTACTTCACATATATATACTCTGATGGAAATTTCAGATCACGCTGTTGAAGAAAAATCCAAAAAACATGATAAAAAACAGGTCTCTGCCACTTTTTCAAGACCTTCGCTGCTCTTCTGGGAGTAACTTTGGGAAAACATATTTTTCTCTCTCAAAAGGTGTCCATTTGATTTTCTTGAGGTTTCTAATGACAACTCAATACCCTCAGGTTTCCATTGAGCCTTTCAGAGCTGGATTTGGAGTAGTGGAAGGCTTTCAAAAGTCCTCTCCAAGGTTGGCGCTGCGTTTTTTATTGATGTTGTGTTTCTAGGAAATATGACAACATAGTGATTTTTTGTTTGAGAAATTGATTCTATGATCTATTTTGGCTCATACCTAGACACTTTCCCACCCTTATTGTACCATTTTGGAGTTTAAAACACAATTCAACTATAGTGATTATGAAGTTATCTCAAAAACATGAAAAATAGGCTAAGGAAAGCCCTAAAGAAGCCAAAGAGGAGCGATAGACTTGATATATTGGATGATGCATCATTGATTGTGTAAACCCATCACACAAGGAGTCCCAGAAACAAATTGTAAGGAATTTTGACAATTTTCACAAATTTTTGAATTTTTTGGTATTTTGCCAGTTTTGATGTATAGAAGCGCAGCGTGGCCACGTTGCGCTTTCTCTCAGACGATATAAATGATGAAAAATTTACATGATTGGATAGGTATTGAGTTTTACTTCACATATATATACTCTGTTGGAAATTTCGGATCACAGTGTTGAAGAAAAATCCAAAAAACATGATAAAAAACAGGTTTGTGCCACTTTTTCAGGACCTTCGCTGCTCTTTTGGGAGTAACTTTGGGAAAACATATTTTTCTCTTTAAAAAGGTGTCCATTTTATTTTATTGAGGTGTCTAATGGAAACTAGATACCCTACGGTTTTCATTGATCCTTTTAGAGTTGGATTTGGAGTAGTCGAAGGCTTTCAAAAGTCCTCTCCAAGGTTGGCGTTGTGTTTTTATTGATGTTGCGTTTCTGGGAAATATGACAACATAGTGATTTTTTGTTTCAGACATCGATTCTTTGATCTATGTTGGCTCATTCCTGGATACTTTCCCACCCTTATTGTACCATTTTGGAGTTTAAAACACAATTCAACTGTAGTGATTCTGAAGTTAGCTCAAAAACATGAAAAATAGGCTAAGGAAATCCATAAAGAAGACAAAGAGGAGAGATAGACTTGATATCTTGGATAATGCATCATTGATTGTGTAAACCCATCACACAAGGAGTCCCAGAAACAAATTTCAAGGAATTTTGACAATTTTTGCAATTTTTTGAAATTTATGGTATTTTGACAGTTTTGATGTACAGAAGTGCGGCGTGGACACGTTGTGCTTTCTCTTAGACGATCTAAATGATGAAAACGTTACATGATTGTATATTTATTGAGTTTTACTTCACATATATATATATATATACTCTGTTGGCAATTTCAAATCATAGTGTTGAAGAAAAATCCAAAAAACATGATAAAAAAACAGGTCTTTGCCACTTTTTCAAGACCTTCGTTGCTCTTCTGGGAGTAACTTTGGGAAAACATATTTTTATCTGCCAAAAGGTGTCCATTTTATTTTATTTAGGTTTTTAATGACAACTAGATACCCTCGGGTTTCCATTGAGCCTTTCAAAGCTAGATTTGGAGTAGTGGAAGGCTTTCAAAAGTCCTCTCTAAGGTTGAAGCTGCGTTTTTTATTAATGTTGTGTTTCTGGGAAATATGACAACATAGTGCTTTTTTGTTTCATACATTGATTCTCTGATTTGTTTTGGCTCATACCTAGAAACTTTCCCACCCTTATTGTACCATTTTGGATTTTAAAACATAATTCAACTATAGTGATACTGAAGTTAGCTCAAAAACATGAAAAATAGGCTAAGGAAAGCCCTAAAGAAGCCAAAGAGGAGAGATAGACTAGATATCTTGGATGATGCATCACTGATTGTGTAAAACCATCACACAAGGAGTCCCAGAAACAAATTGCAAGGAATTTTGACAATTTTTGCAAATTTTTGAAATTTTTGGTATTTTGACAGTTTTGATGTACAAAAGCGCAGTGTGGCCATGATGTGCTTTCTCTCAGATGAGATAAATGATGAAAATTTTACATGATTGGATAGGTATTTTTCTATACTTCACATATATATACTCTATTGGAAATTTCATATCACAGTGTTGAAGAAAAATCCAAAAAACATGATAAAAAATAGGGCTCTGCCACTTTTTCAAGACCTTCGCTGCTCTTCTGGGAGTAACTTTGGGAAAAAATATTTTTCTCTGTCAAAAGGTGTCCATTTAATTTTCTTGCGGTGTCTAATGACAACTAGATACCCTTAGGTTTCTATTGAGACTTTCAGAGCTGGATTTGGAGTAGTGGAAGGCTTTCAAAAGTCCTCTCCAAGGTTGGTGTTGCGTTTTTTATTGATGTTGCATTTTTGGGAAATATGACAACATAGTGATTTTTTGTTTCAGACATCAATTCTCTGATCTGTGTTGGCTCATACCTAGACACTTTCCCACCCTTATTGTACCCTTTTCATTTTTTTTTTCAACTTCAAAAATGTAAAAACAAAACAATATATTTATGTATGCATGTATGTATTCATCTTGAATTTTTATTTGACATCGTTTTGGGTCAAATTTGATGTTAATAGATATATATGTGTTTGAATATATGAAGTTATAATGGAATTCAATTGATTATTTCTATCGAACTTAATGGTAAATTTGATCGTATTTATTTGCAAAGATGAACTTTTTTTGAACTTCATTGTTCCATGAATTTGAACATGAACACAAACCAGGTTACTTAGCAGCCAGGGAACATCTTGAGGGAATTCCCAAGGGGTTTCATACTATTTTATGTACCAAAAAGGTTGTGTAGTAAGGAAGCTAGGGGGTTTAGGTTTTGGTAGCATAGGAGTATGTTGAAGGGGATGTTCTTGCCCTGTAGCTAGCATATTTGATTGTTTTGTTTATGTTTTGTGTGATACTTTATGATAGACTTGTATGCTTTTGTATATGTTGTCATGATTATATAGTTATCTGCCAATTGTTATGAATTCAAAGTTGTGCAACTTCAATTAGAAGCCATAATTGAATCCAATATCGACATTGATATATAATGAAATGACATGAAGTTGTGATAGTGTGCCCATCATGGGAATTTGTGTATTGTATTGACATAGTTTTAAATGAAATTAATGTACTACTTGATCATGGGGTTAGCCACTTGATTGCTCCTACATGTTATGTTCATTTGGATGATATAGGGAATATACAATGATAATTGTTGGGGAATATGTTGATTTCAAATGACAAAGAACTTATCATTTACCTGTAGGATGTAATTGACATAGCTTGATTTCGATGTGGTCTTTGTAGGGTTCACTTGATCGAATTTCAACCATAATTGTGTGTATAGTAGTACTAACTGATTATAAAAAATCATTGTAATGTTGGATTTGGATGAATCTGTATATAATATTAAATATTTCCAATGATGGGGAAGTATAAAAATATGCTAATGGGATATTGAATGTTGAATGTCGAATTTCTCTTATTGTTTTTTTGTTGAATGTTCAATTCTTTGGTCTGTAGTATAACCTCTTAACTGTATCTTTCGCTACCCATAACATGATCTTTCTTCATGTGTCAGATTTTCACATTGCCAAAGGACTCATTGTTGTTTCCTGCTCATGACTACAAGGGCCAGACAGCTAAATGTTGAATTTCTATGAAGGAAAATGTACCAAAAAAATCATCCTTTTGAGGTCCCATATTTGACCTCCAGCATTTTTCTTTGCTTTTTGGCATGTATTGTCCCTTCTTCTCTTTGTTGGATTTAATTGTAGGACTTTTCTATGTTTTTGTCATGGTCATTGTTGGCTTCCTTCAAATTTTGATGGATATGGCTATATTGAATAAGATATACAAATAAACCAAGTAGCTACCATCACTAGTACTTGCTTAACAAGTCACATTGCCCAATCATGTTGATATGTGTGGAAGAATATTAAAATGTAATGTGACTTAAATTATTAATTGTGAAAACAAAACAAAAAAAGAGACAACAAAACCAAAAGAATTGAACCCAATACAATTCTAGATGTGACTGAATTATACAATTCTACTTTTGTTACAATGGAGTTACAAAAGATAGACAGTGTTCATTTGCCAATAAAAAAATTAGAATTGATTTTCTATGAAGGGAAGACAATTCAATTTTATTCCAGTAATACAAGTATCTATGTTTACAAAATGACATGCAGATCACAACCTAATAAACACTACAATATGGCCATGCAATATCATAATTGAATATATCCATAAAGTGCAACATTAGAATTACATAAACCCAAAAAATTGAACGTAGGTCCAAGTCTCTGAAGATTTGATGCATTTACAACCAATTAAGATATGGGAAAAGATGGATTTTGGACGTAATGAATCTTGAAGCATCTGGAAGATGGATTTCTGGACTTCTCGGGTTCAAATCTCCATGTTTTACCTACTAACATGTACAAGAGTTGGGTTAGTTTTGATAACAAAAAGAATATTTTTCTAGCTTGCCTTAAGTAATTATTTGACACACAAAATATAAGCTTCATAAAGTTGATAAACTTAACAACTTACAAAATTATTTGGAAGAGAATACACTTATAGGAAACTTGAATGTCTTGTGGAAGGT